>JAQQBS010000001.1:2048693-2072425 GCA_030347275.1 Microctonus aethiopoides
CGAGGCTGTTCATTTTTTTTATTTAAATAAAATATAAGTTTCTCTAACATTTAATGCGGTTCTTACTTTTTTATCTCTCAACCCATGATTAATACCATTTTTTTAAAAAGCAGTATTCCAATTTTGCGTCCTTTCCTCTATACATCATGTCATAAAACATTTTTCAAAATTATCGATATTTTTAGACTTCTAACCATTTATAAAAATAATATAAATTCAGCTTTTTCTAGATTTTAGATTTTTTAAACATTATCTATAAAAAGTACATATTGTTCATTATATTAAACAAAATTTACATACATATATTCAATATTAAACATCAGCAAAAATAGTTTGAAAGAATTTATATAAAATTATATTAAGATACATTTGTAGAATATTTATATTTATATTTGTTTATTCGTACATATGTATTCAGGGTTGGTTAAAATGGCCGGTTGACGAGTATATATATATATACATACACATATACACACAAATATAAATATATATACATAGGGGTTGGTCAGTTAAATGTCCGTGTGCTCGTTAGCTGATTGAGTTAACTCTCGCGGTCAGCGCTGATTAGAACAAACTGACCATCAGCCTACGCGGCTTGATTGCCAGAGGGAACGGATCTCTCTGACTTTGTTCCTCTTCCACCCTATCCCTCCACTCTTCTTCTCCCTCTCGCATTCACATACATATACACATATACGATGTAGATATATACGAATTTGTTTCTCTCGTCATCGCAACTTGCACGTTTAGTCCAGTCTCTTTCCTCCACATAGTTAATTCACAAGCTATGTATTAAAGTACGAGTATATAGATATGTATATATGTAATATGTATACTTACTTCATGCGAATATATACAGACATTCACAAATTTATTTTCTGTTCCAGGAGCAAAGGGAAAGGAGAAAAGGAGAGGAATATCAACGCGTGTACGTGATGCGACTACGTTGGATGTTTAGTTGGTGGTTTTGAGACATACACTCGCAGAGTCCATTCGTTGGTTGACTAATTGGATATATATACTCTCTGAATGCCATATATAAAATAAATATGTAGGTATATAGATATAAACTATAGTTATATATATGTGGTTATAAATATTTATTTAAGAAGGAAAAAATAATTTTTGATGAGAATGATGAGTATAAATGGAAAAATAATTATGTATTAAATTGTGTATATATTGAATTGAATTAATAAATAAATGCTTGTATGAAAATAATTAGTTGATTTTTTTTTTTATTAATTTTTTGTTTTTTTGTATTATTGAATTCGTTAAAAAATATTTGGAATAAAGGAATGATATTGTGTGTGTGTGTGTGTGTGTGTGGTGTATTTATGTGTGGGGTTATTGCTTTATATGATATATATATATGTATGCAATTGAGGCGAGAGGGGGTAAGCGCGTCGAGGCCCGCGGCAGCCATGTTTTTTTATTCGACAAGGGGGCGATCTCGGGGTCTCGAGTGCATCTCTCTTTGGTGAAACTCTCAACGTGTGCACCCACGCCACACTGACGTCGTCGTGCGCTTCTATACGCTTCTAACGAGAGGGTGCGGAAGCTGTACAGAGAGAAATAAAGAGGTGAAAAGATATGGGGAGGAAGAGGGAGGGAGAAGGGACGAGGGAAAAAAAGAAGAGGATAATATGCTTTCCAGATATGTTTATGAATGAACAGTTGGTGGATATGAATTATTTTTTATTCATTTATTTATTGATTTATTTATTTATTTATTTATTTAAATTATGATGGTTTTTTATTAGAATAATTAACACTGCACGTTTGAGTTTATTAATTATTGAAATATATTCCATTTGTTGATATTTCTTTTGATGAAGAAATTTTATTCATTGGTAAGTTGAATATTTTATACCTAAATATTTTATAAATAATTATCTATTGTATTTGCATAATTCTTTTTTTTTTTTTTTTTAGAGTTCAAAGTGAGAGGTTTCTAAATAGTGTAAGAGAAAAAAATTATTGTTGGAAATATTGATATTCCATTGTGAATATACAAAAATAATAAAAAGAATATATTTGAGGAAGTATATAGGAAAGAAAAAAATATTTGAGAAATAATTTACGAAAAGCCATCAGTAAAATTTTGTGAGGTTTTTGCAGCGCTTGCAATTTTATCCTGCATTGTGATGTGGTGTCTTGAGAATATAAAAATGAAAGATTGATGATGAAAAATAGATTAAAATGTATATATTTATATGGAAAAAAAAAGAAGAAAAAAAAATTGAACCTGAAATTGACGGTGGACAAAATTTAAAATGTTGTGACTGAAATCATTTTAAAATTCAGACCATGTATAAGAGCCGAATAATCCCACATCAGACACGAGTGATGGTAGATAGAAAAATAAATGTGTACAGGTTTGCGTGTGTGTGTACACACCGGAAAGCATTTCTCACAATTTTAGTGGAATTTTTGAGAATTTGTCTGGTGAATTCTGCCCTCTTATTTATTTATTTATTCCAATAAAGTTTACAATTATTTTTACAACTAGCACCTTGGGTCATTTATCATCAACTCAATAATAATTTCACTTATACATTAAAAATATTTTTTTATTTGTTTATTTTTAAAATTAACTAAAAAAAAATAACTAAAAAAAATCTAAAAAAAAAAAAATTAAATAAAATTCAATCTCAATTTTATTTTCACACCACATTATATTTTTAATAATATAAAATGAACTTTCAGACAGTTTCCATAGAGAATTTAAAAATTATAATAATATATAACGTAAACTGGTAGCGTGGGAATTTTTGAAAAAATTTCGCATTCATGTGCAAAAAATTTTCATTCATACAGTATCATACAACATAACCATATCCACCTACACATAACAAGATCAAAATCCGTGGTCGTCGTATGGTCATCATAATGCACACGTCCGGTCGTTTAAAAAAAAAAATATAAACAAACACATGGCACGTATGTACTCATACAAAAATCTCGTCGCGTTCAAATCTAGTTTTTATTCACATGCCTTCGCACTATATGTATAATAAATATAAATTATACATACCTATAATATCAAGTAAGTATATTTATATATAATTCAAACACAACTTTCAATCTTTCCTTCTAGACAATTCGCAATATTTATCAAACATTTTTATTTTATATTGTTGAATTTAATAAAATTAAATAATGCCATTTATCTGCTTAACGAGTTGCAATATATTATTTTTCATTTATTCTGTACGCTCGAATACTTACACACACACACGCAGTGACCTTTAATATATAAAAATGACCTTAAGACACATGTCAAGATGTAATACTACTTGAGATGAATATTACGTTACCAAGTTCATGAATGTCGAATGAGACATCAGGTGAAAACCCAACGAGTAATTGTAGAAGGTAGACAGCATTATAATTTTTTATTACTCATATCAAAGAATATAATTTTTTTCCATTCTCTTACATACTTGTACATATATATATATATATATATATATATATATATATATATATATATATATATATATATATATATATATATATATATATATATATATATATATATATATATATATATATATATATATATATATATATATATATATATATATATACATGTATATTTTTATTTATTTAATTTTTTTTCCTGGTGCAAGAGCTCAGATCTCTATCACAACACAACATGACAATGAAAAACGTGCTACACGTAAATATCACCACTTAATATTTCAACGTTTACAATTCAAAATTTTCTCCCTAAAGTGAAACTAAATATTTTTTGTTCTCAATAAAAATTCAATTAATACACCAGTACCAATAAATTAGAATTGAAAAAATGTAGCAGTTAATTATAACTCCTTTATTTATTAATTGAAATTTTTTCCCTTATATTAATAGAGGAAAGGATGCTAATTTGGAATATTACATTATAAATGTATAGGAAAACGTCATCTATTAACGAATACCGGTATTACGTAGTGTGAGTATTAACAAACAAAATGAGCATCGCTTAGAAGTAGCCATATTGATAGTGCCGTGATAAATTGCATCGAAGTGAAAGTGCTATCTAGAAAATTTTCAAAGTAAGTAATAAATCTGTTTGCATCTTGAGTGTAACTTATATTTATATGTTTATATTTGTACAAATCTATAGTTAAGTGTCTCAGTTGTAGAAATCAGCGCTTATTTGAGAAATTATTCGTAACACAAAATGATAAAAATATTTTAGGTTACAAATGGTTATGTTGCTAATTTGGAATATGGCTCAGGTTGCTACGTTTGTGATTACTGCAAAGACTACAAAAAATACAATTGATTTAGATATAAGCTTGAAGTTGAATTTTTTTAATTTTATAGTTGAGATTTAAGTTTAAAGATATTTATATAGTTAATTAAAGTTGATTATTTAGGTGATTGTAATTTGGAATACCCTATTCCAAATTATATTCACATTGGTTAAACCACGCCAATCTGCAATTTTATGATTAAACCAAAATTTATCCTATTTATAATAATCCGAGGCTGTTCATTTTTTTTATTTAAATAAAACATAAGTTTCTCTAACATTTAATGCGGTTCTTACATTTTTATCTCTTAACCCATGATTAATACGATTTTTTTAAAAAGTGGTATTCCAAATTTGCATCCTTTCCTCTATATAAAATAGAGAGAAATATTTATCTACATTGCGGATTGATCGCAAATCGATGAGCTACATGAAGTATATAGATACCTACATGTGCTGTAGGTACTCGATGTGTATATAGAAAATAGGTATATGTGGAGACATCAAACATAAACGACAAAACGACGAATGCGAGGTAGGTGGAGCAGATGAAAGAGACTTGGGACAGGAGTATAAACAAGAGAGACGGTCTTTGGCCACCCAGCTAGTCTTTGCGCCGAAGATTGAAGCCAAAGAGAGTTCTTGGGGGCCTCTATTTTTTCTCCTTTCCTTCTCTATCTCCTTACAATACCCAATGTTATAGTTCTATTTCACTCTTTAGCTCGCTCACTCGATATTCAAACTAATAAATTAGATGGCCGCGGCATTGAGGGCCGGTCTCGCGCATATGAATCATCTAAAACAATGGAATGCAGACTAAGATGGCGCCTTATGTTACTTGGTGAAGGATATATAATATAACAGTGTTTCTATGAGGAAACAACTAACCAAACAATTCAACATAGTCACAGTCTCAACAAATACAATAAATAAAATTTAATTCTCATGAATGACTTGATTTTTAATTTAAAAATTTTTTCATTTATTTTAATTCCTTCCCATATCACTGTGGTCCACACATCACACACGTCATTACACACACACACACACACACACATATGAACACAAATTAATTTTCTCATCATCATTCCCAAATAGATATCTATAAATGTTCATTGAAAAAAATAAAAATTTCATATTAACACAAGGCAATAAAAACAATTTATAGTTTAATTATTTCGTTAACAATATTAATTCATAAAATACAATAATTATAATAATGCCATCAATATTTTCACACACAGCGGGAGGAATATATAGCTGATTTGGAAAGAAAAAACTATATAAAACGAGAGAATTATAAGCCAATAATTTATCATGAATATAAGCGTGGGTGATACGATAGTGTCTTTATATGTTTAAATGTAAAATAAAAATAAATCAATGATCCCCAAAAGTCGAGCATTATTCTACCGTAAAGCGTGACCGTGTCGGTCAACAATAGCTATTGTGTGTTGTGTATAGCTACCAGAATAGATACGACCACTTGAAATGATCTCCGGTCACAAGTCATTACCTTTTCATTTTAAATCCCACCAAAAGCCCGGTCATGATGTGCGCGTGCCTTTATATACATACAAGCACATTGTGTCGAATACAAACTTTACAATATTATATTCATTCGCATAATATTTTATTCAGAAAACAATATATTTATTTTTATATATAAAAGCAACATTTGTATAGTTTGTATAAAATATATATATTATTATTGATTGTAGATTATTTTGTAGGAGATATTTATAAATAGTTTTAAGACCACCCTCACTGGAATGATTTGACATATTTATCCAAACGCCCTAAACTGTATACATACATCACACTGACGATGTTAATAATGATAGTTTTTCATTGTGATACATCTCGTGGGTGGTTTTGAGTTGTCTATTTTATTTAGATGTTACAAACACCGGACGTGTTTCAATTCAATTGCGAAATTATATAAATAAAAATCTTATAAAGGATAATATAAATGTTAAATCTTTGACATTAGTCATTTGGATTGTACTGTTGATTATATAAATTATTATTTAGAACTCAATGTTTATATTAACGCTCAGACAATCGAATAAATAGAGGAAAGAATTTATAGATTATAAAATATATACAGGGTGTTATTGAAAGATGGAAACAGAGAAAAATCTCGTAACGTATAAATGCGTCGAATAAAAAAAAAAATCGAAAAATACGTATCTAATAATTTTTGAAAATCTATTTCCTGACACTTTGGAATTTTAAATGGAAATTTTTTATTTTGGAATCTGATTCTACGGAAAAAATACGTTAATTTTGTCTGAAACATTTTTTTCAATTACCGCAAGATGTCGCTGTAATCGTAAAAAAAGAAAATTTTGAAAATATTTTATTTTCCCGGCCACAAACGTTTAATCAAAAAATCCAAAAATACGTATCTAATATTCTAAAGTTGCCCCCCCAGTTTATCCAATGAAGAGAGATAGGGGGAGTCGAATATATAGTGTCAATAAATAAATTATCAAAAATTATTAGATACGTATTTTTTGATTTTTCAAATTACAAAATTTTTCTGTTTCCATTTTTCTATAACACCCTGTATAATAAAAATAATAATGAATTAATGAATAAATAAGTCTCGTGGGTCTATGATGAATATAAATAATTAAAATCAACTAAATATCGTCACGATGGAGAATATAATTATTCTCAATGTAATAAAAATGTGAAGCTTAAATTCGAGTAAAATTTGACATAAAATATAACTTGAATAAATATTTATAAAATATTGTGTATGACAATTTAACTGGCATTCACTTATACACAAAATAATTTTGTGTATGTTTGTTATGCAATATTGAAAGCGAGGGATGAAATGTGAAAATTTAAATCAGAATGACCCGGATGGCCAGCAATATGGATACTCCAATCAGTACGGGGCATTGTTTTGGTTTTTGTTGTGGAAAACAGCGCGAATGTGGTATGCATTGGATAAAAGCCCTTCCGCGATTTTGTGAGGGTTTTCCGCTGTGTGTTTTGTTATAAGATATACGTACAAACATACGCATTTGCCAAAAGCTACAATTATGAAACCATCCATTGTGTGTTGGATTTATGCAATTGATATTCAGTGTGTAATAGAGAATATAATTAATAAACGTGTTTATTCTAAAAGAAATAATTAGTACACATCGCTTCAAACAAAAAAAAGCTTTGAAACAAATGATGATGATGATAAATAAATATAATCAATAACAATTAATGAAATAAAAAATAAATTATAAAGAAATAAAATAGATATAAATTAAGTAAAAAAAAATATTTATTAATTTATAAAAGAAAATTATTTATTCAAATATTAAAAATTTTGTTATAAATCGAGATGTATTGAAGAGATGATTAGTAATAATTGTACATATTTAAATAAATATGTTTTGCGTTACATATAGTGTTTTTAATATTAATTAATATGCATTGGAAGAATTCTCGCGTGCAAGTATAATTAACATGTACATACATTATATATGCAAATGTTTATGTGTACATTATTTATTATTATTATCATTTATAAGTGTATGTATCACTGCAATACAGCAAATACATATGTGTATATGTATTAAACATGAGATTATATATTCATGGTGAGATTAAATGAGTCGAGTTATTGCGAACATATCAAACGGATAAGTTGCATTGAAGTGAAAAGTTGTTTTAACATTTTAATTAATATATAAAATTTGCGAGGTGATGAATAACACTCGTTTAAAATAATATTAAGATTGATTTAATGATAATGATAATGTGTGAATTATATACATATAAGAATAATTTACTGGGTGGTGTGAAGTAAATTATTTTATTATTTGTAATTGGGAATTAATTTTTTGATTTTTTGAATAAAATTTATTGACAGGAAAAAAATTTAATAGTAATGAAGATGGATTTAATTTTTTTTTATTTGTTCTGGGTAATGAATTAACGATTTATGAGAAGTGCATTCAAGCGGTTGAGAGAATTTAGTGAATAATAGCTATGTATAATGTATATAGAATATAGTTTTTCTTCGTTGTGAAAGAGAAGAATCATGATGAAAAAAAAAGAAATAAATAAATTTATAAGAATGTTTGGACAGTGATAAATGATAGAGTATATAAAAAATATAAAGTTTATCATCGATTTTGTTGATAATACATAACAATATATTATATACTCCTTCAAGAATTGTTCTCGTGAAGTGAAATAAAAAGAAAAAATTTGATAAACATTAAAATAACCGCATTATTGTGCGGCTAAACTTCCTTTGAAATATTTGTAAACTTTTGAAATTCAAAAAAAATACATGCGTGTGATAAAACTTTGTGTCTGACCACTTCTTTCACACTACATACATGTATATAAACTCGTCTCTATATATATTTTACTCGCAATTTTGGCTTCCGTTTTGCTTCGCAGGATATTATTTTGGTCACCGGGGGTGCAAAATGTCCGCGGTCGATGTCACGTCTGTTCCGGCAGGAACATCCTCACATATATAAAGTATATAAAAATTTGTGTCCAACAATACCATATTGTGGACAAGCCATCAGAATTCAAACGTCAATTGCACCGCATCCTTCCGGTTATTCTGGTCTATTTCATGTGAAATAATTTTTTTTTTAAACATCCAATATTTACATATACACAACACCCATTGGTCCATTCGATAATACACAATAATTCATTCATCCATTTGTTCATCTCTCATACAATAATACATTTTCATACAAACACTTTTGTACTTGCTAAAAAAAAAAAAAAAATAAAAAATAAATAAAATAAAATAAATATATAACTATATCAATTGTCAACGCACTTTGGATTGTCGCAATACATATAAAATGTCACGACAATTCTTCGCTATATACATGTACATACATCATACCTATACAATTTATTATATATATGAAAAGGAAAAGGATAAGAGGGCGGACAAATTGTCGGAACGTCGTGTCACGCACCACGCTCTGTCATTATTATAGTGATTATCATTAGTATTATTACTCCTGAGAGGGATATACATATATAACATAATCGTGCACTTGTATATATCTATAACTTTTATATATTCATATGTATACAAATTAAATACACGTGTATCTGTGTAGAGTATAAGGTAGTCAAAGTGCATCCGTCGTTTGTAAGATATATTTAATATTTATTACTTATATATTTATATATAAATATAATATGACGGATTATTTGGTGTTCATTTTATTTCTCGTCTGGTTGTCGCTTTTACCGTCGGCCACAAAACCACAATACGCCATATTGCTCTATTGTCAACAGAAGACACTAGTGGAGTCATTTATATTGTCGGACGAGCCGTTACATCACGCGAGACGCGCTCCAACGATCGAGTCATTATTTTATATCGGTTGGCATGTGTATATATGTATATATGTATTCTATCGGATATATAAGACAGCAGCAGATGGCTCAACATTTATATATACATGTTATAGGTATTATAAATAAGTAAATAAATAGATATGGATATTTGTGTGAGTATATATATGTAGTTGTGAATATGTTGCCGATTTTTTAAAGGTAATTTTTGCATTTGGTATAAATTGATATCCGGTTTTTGTATATTTTTATATTTCAAAAATAATTTTGTGGTTTTAAATTAATTTTTATTTTGTAATTTGACAGAGAGAATTTTTTTTTTTTTTTTTTTTTTCATTTCCTGATTATTATTTATACGCGCCAATGTTTGGTACACATGAATATATAGTATTGTTTATTAAATTATACTGTGTTTATTATTATTATTATTATTATTATCATCATCACTACTATTATTACTATTGTTACTATCATTACTATTACTATTATTACAATTACTATTATTACTATTACTATTATTACGATTGTTACTATTATTACTATTGTTATTATTACTATTACTATTATTTCCATTACTATTATTACTATTGTTACTATTATTACCATTACTATTATTACTATTACTAATATTATTACTATTGTTACTATTACTATTGTTACTATTATTACTATTGCTATTGTTACTATTACTATTATTTCTATTACTATTATTACTATTGTTACTATGGTTACTATTATTACTATTATTACTATTGTTACTATTACTATTATTACTATTGTTACTATGGTTACTATTGCTATTATTATTATTATTATTTTTTTTTTTTTTTGTAAAAGTCTTTTTAATTTATGCAAGTGATTTCCAAGGATAAAGATGATGTTATTAATAATTAATATTGATAGCAGATTATTTTATTGAATGTCTGTCGTATTGAATAAATTTTTATTTTTAATAAATTGAGGATAAATTAATAAAATAAAATAATATGAATATGAATAAAAAAACTTATAATAAAAAAAAAAAAAAAGAAAAGTAATACTTTTAGTGTAAAAGGAAACTATTTGGTCGTCGAAAAAATCCACTTTTCTCGACGTCCGTCCCCGTGCAGACTATTAATTTCGGGCTCGTTACGCCGGACATGGATGGAAAAAAAATAAAAAGGGACGATGGAAAATTGGTAGAGGGGACCACCGTGCACGCAAAGGCGGAACGTAGTTATGAAAATGGGGAAAAATGTTTGTTTGAAGGTATATAGTTATGTCGAAAGGGACCAGAAACAACGTTTATATCCTCGTTAAGTTACGCCACGACTTGTCATATATACTATTTATATGTATATAATATACTAAGCCGATAATATATAGAATATATAAATTTTTTTAAATAGGAAATACATATATATAAGTCTATAGCGCCAATTGACGAAAATTGGAATAACAAGGTGATATTAATTTCCCTTTCGACGCGCTTGGTGGAAAGAAAAATGAAAAAAATATATATAAATAATAACCGGAAATAACCAGAACATTAAATTATTCTTTAAACCATTAGAAACAAAAAATTATTGACGTATATAACAATTATGTGATTAATTAACATTCTAATTTATTATCCCAAATTATTACGCTTGCAAGATGTCAAGAAAATAATTCTCTATATAAATATAAAAATATAGAAAAATAAATAAATAAATAAAACCAAAACAATCAGAATTCCTGTAATTAAATAAAACAAATAAATAAATGAATAAATAAATTAATAAATTAATAAATAAATAAATAAATAAATAAATAAAACCTACGATCAGAATTTTTGTAATAAAATAAAATAAATAAATAAAAAAATAAACAAATAAATAAATAAATAAATAAAACCTACGATCAGAATTCTTGTAATAAAATAAAATAAATAAATAAATAAATAAACAAATAAATAAATAAATAAATAAATAAATAAATAAATAAATAAAACCTACGATCAGAATTCTTGTAATAAAATAAAATAAATAAATAAATAAATGAAACCCATGATCAGAATTCCTGTAATTAAATAAAACCAAAAATAAATATAAAATATAAATCTGAAATAAATCAAAAACTGAACCGTCGATAAAATTAATATTAAAAAAAAAATCCACATGGAAAATATTTACAAGTATATAAATATTACATAGATATATTAGATATATTTATGAGAATGTCTGTAATTTTAGTGATGGGTTTTTGATACACTCAAGAGTAAAAGCGTAACGTGTTATGTGATATTGTTGTTCCATAGGCCCATATGTTATCCTCGCGTGCACGCAGGTATAGGTATATGTATCTATACATATATCTACATATATACTATAATAATATTTTTCAATAATATTTTTAATTCTAATATAAATATTGAAGAAAAAAAAATACTTTGATTAATAATCATAACGCATAAAGATGCGAATATTAATTTAAATTTTTAGAAAGAAAATTAAAATACATATAATTTTATTTTTAATAATTTTCTAGAATAAAATAAAATATAATTATACATCAATAAATTGATAAATCAATAGATATATTTATACACAAACTGTATAATACACATACATTTAAATCATCATTATAAGCAAATGAAAAAATCATAATAAAATATATAAAAATCATTTCTATAATTAAGCGGTTTTGCGGTAGTCCTTCTAATTCTCTTCTCCTATTATATTATTCCATAAAATAATATGTCTATATTATACTCACAATTATTAAACACAAGTCTTTAAATATTTATGTTAAAAAAACCATTAAAAAAAATAATATTAATATAATTCATTTATTATTTTTCATAATTAATTTGTTCTCGCAATATAATCAATTATATTCGCGAGTGTTGAATGAGTTGCAAAGAAATTGTAGCAAGTCATGATATTAACGAACGATGTGTTACATGTATATACATATATTATAGGTATATATATAAATATATATATATATATATTTACTTACATTGTACATATGTATAAAAATAACGAGGATGAAGATGAAGTTAGAGATTGTGTTTAGCCGAAAAGGGAAGAGATATACAAAGAGTGAAGCAAAAACATAGGCGCCGGCGCTATACATATACGCGAAAGGCCTCACCGCCAAAGATTCATTTCTTGGTAGAGTTTCGCAAGCGTGGCACAACCTCCCCTCGTGTGTGTGCATTACTTCTCAAAGTTGTTGTCGCGTCATCATCATCATCATCATCGCAATCATCTTCGTCGTCGTCGTCGTCCAGTGATCTTTCTCTTTGGGCTGTCTATAATTTCTTTTACCCTGAAATTCGGGGTAGAGGGCACGTTAAAAATGAAAGAAATGTGTTTGGCGCGAAGGGTTAGACGCGCACAAACCAAAACTAAATGAAAAAAAAAAATAAAAAAAAAAAAATATGTATCAAGGGGAATAGAGTGAATGGAGGACGCCGAACGCATATGTGTAAGTAAATAAATAGTATAAGATTGGCTGTGTGTGTGTGTGTGTGTGTGATTGTGTAAGACGCGTCTGGTTCATCAATGTGTCCGATTTTTCTTACTGTCGGATAAATTAATCGCGTAAACGGTTCCAGGTATTGTGTCAATGATGCCGCGTTGTTGAAACAAAAACTAAAGTTTTAAAAAAAATATATATATATGCGTATGTATACATGTATATGTGTATAGAAGAAAAGAGAAAAACATTTCAGACATTTTGTAAGAATTAAAAAAAATAGTTAAAAAATAGCACTGCGTTTTTTTTTTCTGATTAAAACTTTTTTATGTATATTAATTGCAATTTTATATCTGAACAAGAAAAATTTTTTTTTATTTGTATTTGGTTATGGAGTATTTCATATTTTGTACCTTAATTTATTAAAAAATTTATTTCATTGTAACTTGATCGAAAAAATTTGATTGCGTTGGAATTAAATAATCGAGGAAATGATACTAATTTGGAATACTGCTGGTAATTTGGAATATTACAAAACGCCATCTATTAATGAATACCAGTATTACGTAGTGTGAGTATTAACGAACAAATTGAGCATCGCTTAGAAGCAGCCACATTGATAGTGCCGTGATAAACTGCATCGAAGTAAAAGTGCTATCTAGAAAATTTTCAAAGTAAGTAAAAAATCTGTTTGCATCTTGAGTGTAACTTATATTTATATGTTTATATTTGTACAAATCTATAGTTAAGTGTCTCAGTTGTAGAAATCAGCGCTTATTTGAGAAATTATTCGTAACACAAAATGATAAAAATATTTTAGGTTACAAATGGTTATGTTGCTAATTTGGAATATGGCTCAGGTTGCTACGTTTGTGATTACTGCAAAGACTACAAAAAATATAATTGATTTAGATATCAGCTTGAAGTTGAATTTTTTAAATTTTATAGTTGAGATTTAAGTTTAAAGATATTTATATAGTTAATTAAAGTTGATTATTTAGGTGATTGTAATTTGGAATACCCTATTCCAAATTATATTCACATTGGTTAAACCACGTCAATCTGCAATTTTATGATTAAACCAAAATTTATCCTATTCATAATAATCCGAGGCTGTTCATTTTTTTTATTTAAATAAAATATAAGTATTTCTCTAACATTTAATGCGGTTCTTACATTTTTATCTCTTAACCCATGATTAATACGATTTTTCAAAAAAGTGGTACGCCAAATTCGCATCCTTTCCTCTATATATTTCAAAGATTTCTTTATACAATCTGATTAAAAATCATGAATAATTATCTCACCGCGACAACATATGGCGTCGCTACAAAATATAAATATATACATATTGTATCGTCACGTTTGTATTGAGAGGCGGCGCGTCAAGAATTATATTCGTGACTCGCGCGCGCCTTGCTGGAGCACACATTGAACAAGTCAAAGCGGCGTGAAAAAGCAACCGCGTCGAATTACTATATGGCGTTGCATCGTGATCTGATGTGTATACGTGACTATCACAGTACATATCATCATATATACACACCTGTCATTCTATAATTGTATCTACCATACCGATAATAACTTTCCTTTTTTTTGCATAATACAACTATGCAAATATATAAAATAAAAAATAAAAATATAATTATTTATATTCATAATTATATTTAATAAATTTCTTCTGCATCAGAAACGATAAAATTATTTCCAATATTCAAATATAAATATAATATACATTGTTATACTTTTATATAAATAAATAACATTACACACACACATATATATATATACGTAGTGTGTATTTGTGTAAATGTACTTTGAAGTGAATGGTAATAAAAATTTTATTCTTTTTTAATTTCTGCAGAATTTCGCAATTAACTGATCGAGTCGCACTTGCAGTGAAATAAAAACGAGACATTGTAAAATAAGATGAAAGCAAAAAAAAAAAATACTACAACTGAGATAAAGGAAGAAAGGAACGGAGAAAGAGATAACAAGTGGATAATAAGATGGAATAAATGAGACACGAGACAGTGTGTATAAACGTATATGTACGAGCGGAGAATGCCCGTGGGCCAAATGAAAACATAAAATGATCTCACGCGGCTATTAATTGTCGCGGACCACCTTGGGACCGCGCGTCACCCGCTGACTTTTTTTTTTATTTTTGCCGACCGCCCGGCAGTCAAGTATCTTAGTCGCGGCCATCTTGGTACCACCCGGATAATACAATGGACGACTATGTGAGGTGTATGGAGTCGCTACCACTTTCGTTGTAGATATTTTTATACAATAATTAAATCCTTCTGATGAATGTAATATAAAGGGAAAAAATATATTTAAATATTATAGGTCAATCGGAAAGTAATTTCGTTGAATTTTATAAACAAATAAAATTTTTACAAGTTTTTATTTTTAATCAATAATGTAATTGATCATTTAGCAACAGTTTAGATTAACCTAATATTTTTTATTAATTAATAATTAATCTGCTTTAAAGCTAACGAGATGGAAAAAAAAAATTATAAAAATTATTCAGAGAAATAATTATCATAATTATATTTCTGTCAACTGTCAAATATTATAATTAATTAATATTATTATATAAATAATTGATAAAAATCGATGCATAGTATAATTTAATTAACAAATATTTATCATTAATGATTTTTATATATTTATCAAAAACTTGTAAAAATTTATAAATAACTCAATAAATAAATTTTTGATGTCTAAAACTGGTTCATAACATTGCATTTACAGTAAAAATAATTTATTATGTGAAACAATGATTTACAATTAATAAAATATGTATAAATGAAAATAGGAATAACAACCTGAGTTACTATGCAAATTACATAAAATTTAATTAAATATATCCAATTTTGGAATTATTCAACTGGTCAGGATTTTAGCAAGTTTCTTGAGCAGACTCTGACGTTATCGAAATGGCCGGCAATAAGCGTTACATATATTTACACCGAAATTCTAGCCAGATTGTCCGACTAAAATCTGGCTAATAAAGACCTTCATTCATGAGACTTTTTAGTAGATAAAATTTTTTTTTTTCAGTTTTGATAAGTTGAATCATGTAGCTATCTACCCTTGAAATTTCAAGACACCTTATCGATAATTTAAGAAAGTTATTAAAGATCAAAAATCAAATTTTTAGCATAGAGCCTTATGGAGAATTAGCATTTTATGTATTTAAAATCACAAAAAGTATATTGTAAGAGTAGATACAATAATAAATAATGTTTAAAAATATTCTTTGAAATATGTAGTTTATATAACTCCACAAAAAAACAGGTGTTGACGAATGTTTAAATTAAATATTAATTATTTTAATAAAGATAATTAAAACTGTTTTGGTAAATTTTGATAAATGGAGTCAAATCAATTTTTAATGTGGATCAACTGATTTTTTAAAATAAATACCTTAAAAATAATTGGTACATATAAAAAAAATTATAAATCATTGTAAAATTATTAATATATTTTACAACTTTTTTCAAGCCTCGAATAAATTTTATAAAAACTTAATACTCATTTGACTCTAGCGTAGCGAATGAACGTCTTTAAGTAACAGAAAATCTGTGA
Organism: Microctonus aethiopoides; assembly: GCA_030347275.1. Lineage (NCBI taxonomy): Eukaryota > Metazoa > Arthropoda > Insecta > Hymenoptera > Braconidae > Microctonus > Microctonus aethiopoides. The sequence goes on from JAQQBS010000001.1 coordinate 2,065,360, forward strand.
CAATATTTCTCCCCATATATTCTATTCACTTTTTCTACCAGGGCCTGGTTATAAATAAATTCTTTTATAATTCGACTTTTATTCTTGAAAATAGGAAACAGAGAAAAAATAAATTGATTGAACATAAAACATTTGTGACAGGAAGTGTCACAGTGTTCATTTGTATCCAACACCGTATATAAGATACATTGGAGAATTAACTATGGTACGTTGAAATTGATAACCGGAAGCAGTGGGATGGTCGCTTGACACCGCGCGTGAGGCCCCATCTATATATTTATAATATATACACACACATACATATATTTACATATGTATAATGAATACGTATGTGATATTGTGTATAGGTGTACATGAATTGCAAAAGGTATGAATTTATTGTGGGAGCATCACTTGCGGCAGAGTAACGTCATATATATTGTAGAAATGACATAGAACCGCGTGGTGAACGTGGGCATGCGGTGTATGACGGTGAAAACAAAAGAAGCCAATAATTTTCGAGCAATTTGGGGGCAGCAGCGCGAGACACCGGCACGTCGCTCTTGCCACGCAGTTTGCGTGACCGCGTACTACGATTATTTGCCACGGTGGTGAGTTCATATATTATTATTAATGTTTCGACTGTAGATATATGTGTATATAATGTATGTATACATTTATACTGACACATAGAAATATATATATGCAAGCGCATTTATATCATACCATTGCAGCAATTGTGAATTATGTGTGTGCAACCGTCGTTGTCTTTTTTTTTTTATTAATCAGGTATGTAAAGATTTTTTTTTTTTTGTTATATTTTACAAGTGTGAAAAATTTTTATGATCAATTTGTCTTTTTATTTTGATTATTATTGAAGGAATGCGTTGATTAAGGACGTTTGTGAGCTACGCTAGAGTCAACTGAGTATTAACGTTTTATAAAATTTATTCGAGGCTTGAAAAAAGTTGTAAAATATATTAATAATTTTACAATGATTTATAATTTTTTTTATATGTACCAATTATTTTTAAGGTATTTATTTTAAAAAATCAGTTGATCCACATTAAAAATTGATTCGACTCCATTTATCAAAATTTACCAAAACAGTTTTAATTATCTTTATTAAAATAATTAATATTTAATTTAAACATTCGTCAACACCTGTTTTTTTGTGGAGTTATATAAACTACATATTTCAAAGAATATTTTTAAACATTATTTATTATTGTATCTACTCTTATAATATACTTTTTGTGATTTTAAATACATAAAATGCTAATTCTCCATAAGGCTCTATGCTAAAAATTTGATTTTTGATCTTTAATAACTTTCTTAAATTATCGATAAGGTGTCTTGAATTTTTAAGGGTAGATAGCTACATGATTCAACTTATCAAAACTAAAAAAAAAAAAATTTTATCTACTAAAAAGTTTCACTAACGAACGTCCTTAATTGGGATTAATTATCATATAACATAATTTATATAATTCCTAGTTGAATAATTAATATATTAATTTATTTTTCAATTTCGGGGTGTTTTGATAATAATTAATAATTGCTATCCATAACACTTATTAATAGTTAATAATAAATATAGAATTTTATTTCTAAATGTAAAACGTTTATTCAATCTAACCTTTTCGATTTTAGATTTCATGTGAATTAATGTTATTGTCGCTAATTTATTAACTGTTAATCATCAAATTAACTTTATATATAACAACTACAAGAATTCTCTTTTTATTTATATGTACATATATAACGTCCACGTTGTCAACTTCCGCTTGGGCGTCACCGTAAAATAAAGTCACGCCTCATATTCAATACAATAAAACGTATTCTAAATTCATTAAAAGGTTTCTCGCAATTTATTTCTCAAATACCAATTTAAATAAAAAAAAAATAAATAAATAAACACCAAAACACTAAAACAAATAATCATTCAAACCACACAATAAATCATCTCACCCCCATAAACAAAACATCAAATTCTCCAATCTCAACCATAAAAATAAAAAAACAAAATTAAACATACATAATAAATCCTCAAACCAATAATTAATCAATCTAAAATAAAAAATACTTTCATTATAACTACACATTAATTTAAATAATACCCATATAAATATATATTTAAATTCATATTAATTATCTATACTACTGACATACAAACTGTAAATATAAATCCACCAATAATTAAATCACTGCATGTGTAAACAGTGCGAGTATCTATCGACAGAAACATTAATAACCTCATTGGTTTTGATATAACCTTTTGAATATATTCCGCGCGAAAGTTTAACACATATATAAACGATCATCACCGCGTTATTAATACACCAAATGGATAATAAATTTCCCTATATCACCACACAATATACACACATACAAAATACAATCATCCATCGAAATTCAACGAAGCATATAAACATATTGCATCGGGAGAATATTGTGATTGAAGGAATCCAACTAAAATACATCTATATCAATCTATCTATCTATCTATCTATTTATACATACATACATATATATACATACACTCCAATACATATGTACACGTTATAATCATGCTGGCTCTTTCGAATGATAATCAAATAGCCCAAGGGAGAAATATGGCGAGTGCTTGTGAATTTTACTTCTCTGTCAGTTTATACTCAGCTCATTCGTGTCATAGAGAATACATAAGAGAAGACCATTGGAGAATATATACACATACATATACATATATATAATACACACGAGTGAATAGATATATACTTATACATATTACAAATATACATATACATATTTATATGTATAGGTAAATGCAGTAGATATGCATCGACACAATGGCGATGAATCTATTTGATTCGAATATGTATATATAATATATACATGATTGTGTATGTATGTATGTATATATATATATATATATATGCTGCACGCGAAAGTCTATTTTATGAGCTTGATTCACCAACTGCAGGAAGCTACTCTCCATCCACCCCTTTCATCATTTTATATGTATAGATATATGTATATAACATTGATCATCTTTCTTTTTTTTTGCTTATGATATATTCTAGTAGTGTAGTATATTATTGCTGTCGCACTTTGCATTACGCGCGAATCCGGAAAGCCATCAGGTCACATCTATATTTCTTGAGTATGTATTTATAAATATTTATATATTTATATGTATATATGTTTGTGTGTTTATATTATGTATACTATATTCAATATTTCGTGTTGTAACCTGCATACAGTACCAGCTTTTGCACTGGCACTTGCCAAAAATGGCCGACTTTAATCTACATGATATAATTTAATATATAAAATAATATTTATATATAAATACGTATAGTTATATTTTTTGAATAATTAATTTTCATGCCAATCTTGATTGCAATGTTTTTTTATAGATGTATATGTATACATATGTAGTAGATAGTACGTTATATATATATGCCAGAATTAATAATAATTTTATTTTTAATTATATGAATTATGAATTATATATTTTATTTTTATTTTTATTTTTTATTTTTGATTGAGTATTATTTATTTAGTTGTTTCAATTAATTTTTGATTTTTTTCTTCTTGGGAGGGAGATATATATGTGTATATGAAGGGAATTATTTTGCAATGATTGCATAAATTTATGTATAAATATATGGATGCATGATTTATGGATTTATATTGTGTGTAAACGTGGATTGTTGAGGCCAATATGAATGTTGGGCCCACATCTTGTATTTATATATACGAAGGGCCTACGCACGACAGATGGGGTACACGCGACATGGTATTGGAGGGCCCACGCTCAATCCCCCAATTCCATTCGTGGGTGGCCGCAATGATTTCTCATCGCGCTTATCCACAATGGAGATCTCAATAGCCGGATAATTTCTTCCTCTCTGACATGAAAATATACATTTATAAATATTTTATTCAAGTATTATATTAGAGGTATACCTCTATTGATAATATATATATTTATAATATTGATTTGTAATAATGTATATATTTTTTATGTTAATAATTATATAAATATTTGTTAATATAGGATATGATTAGCAACAAAAATACAAAAAAGAAAATAAATGAAGAGTAAAATAAATTAATATATAATAGTAAATAAATAAATAAATAAATGTTGGGAATAAAATATATATATATTCAATGTGTTTCATGTTAATAATTTTATTGTAAAGAAAAATCGATAAACAAAAAAGAAGAGGGAATTATAATAGTAATGAAAGAATAGTTAAATAAAAAAGTATAAATAGATACGATTAAAAAAATAAATGAAGTAAGGGATGGAGAATGATGTAAAAAATAAATAAAGTGCGAGAAAATAATTTGTAATTTACTAACAGTATGATTGCAATATGAGAAAACTATTGAAAGAAAGCCAGAAAATAAAATAAAAAAGATTGGGACACGAATGAAAAATATATACAAACGAAAACGAATATAAAAGAGAGTAGGCGCGATCACGCGGGCTCGCCCGTGGAACCCAGTCAGGCCCACCGTGAGGCCTCGAGCCAACCAGAGCCAAGAAGAGTCACTCTCGTACACCCTCGTAGCCACACCTCTGCCCAGCAACCCGATCTTCTTTATTCCTTCTCACTTTTTTCCTCTCTATTTTATCATTCTCTTTCATTTTTAACTCTTCCACAACCTCCTCCACAAAAATCTTCATACATATACACACACACACATTTATATATACACAGACTACTTTCACTTCCACTTGTCCTCTGTGTTCTTTGTTCGTCTCTTTTCCACCCGCATACTATTATTTTTAATACTCTCTTTTGGCTTATGCTTTGATCCCCTTCCTTCAATCTTTTCTACTCTTATATTCGCATATACGCCCTTTAGGGTAGGCCAATATTCCTGTTTATATATATACATATATAATCCTCCTTTCCCTCCTCTCTATTCTTTATTTCGTTCTTATATTCCTTGATATGCATACATTGTGCGCAGAGACGAGCCCTACTTTGAATTATACGAGAAAGAGATGAAGGTAGAGCTTGAGCTTGTTCAGTATTTTTTGTTTTGTTTTTTTTTTTTTTTTTTTTTTTTTTTTTTTTTTTTTTGGGCCCTCTAGCTTCGAACGAGAGCGCTCCATGAGAGCTGGAGACCTCTGCAGGCCAAGCACGAACTCTTATATGTATACATATATACAGTAGAGACTCGTAATCGCCGAGGGGTTGCAAGTTTCTTCGAGTGTGTCGGCCAGATTTTTTTTTTTTCCTTTTTGTTTTTTGGGGATCTGGAGAGAAACTCGGCTGTGATTACACGTATATGAGCTACTGGATTTTTTTTTTTTTTACACTTAGAATATATATGTTTATACACATATGTACATGTATTTGTTTATGTATATAGGAATTTATGTTAGCTTAGATATTTGATAGGATTTTTGGATGTTTGAATGAAAATAGATAAATTTGTTTCTTTATTAAATTTTCGCACGTTTAAAATAATTTATATTTCAATTAAATATCTGGGAGGTTTATTATTTATTTATTAATTTATATTTTGTATACTATGCATGAAGGAAATTAGGGAAAAATTGAAAAATAAATTAAATTATTTGAATTATTTGAAATAAAATAAATAATATGAAGAAATCTTCATGAAATTTTACGTGTTATAAAAATTTTTTTCAATTTAATAAAATCTGGACAATTTTATTTTGTGAATTGTTATTTTCTAGTTGAGTTAATTGTTAATTGTAAAAGTAATAATGTAGTAAATATAACCATTTAGTTATTTACGTTTGTCTGTTTAAATTAAACTCAGCTTGATTTTTATAGTTAGAGAAAAAAAAAACACATAAAACCTTCGTGGTCAAAGGCTAATCAACTTGTCAATTACAAATTGCGCATTGACATTCTACACAACATAATATCTTAATGTATATTCAGATAATACATAGGTATATATATACATTTATACATTCGCTTGCAGTATCATACATTATATTAAATTTTAATTTTGAAACTACGCAATTTTGCACAAATGCATGTGGATTTAATATTGCTAAATGCAATCAATGTTTTCATGTTTAAAAGAACCAACTGTGAAATAGATGGAAATGCGTATGTTCATATTATACATATGCATCAACATTCATGTATATATGTATATATATGTACATAAACTCGTGTACCCGCAAGCATTTCAATTAATGGACACTACAATTATTCGCCTCTGTCCAGTGATAATTACACCGACGCGGGCGATCCTGGACAGCTGATTCAGTCTGTATCTATCTCTACAATAATGTTACAACCAACTTCATTTCTGCATTGGACATTTCACTAGATCAAAATATTATATAACATAAATACCTACAACAAACTTATTCATGATAAAATAAATGTACAATATTAAATATTTTCATGCCAGTTGAAATTATAATTCCAAAATATACTAATCAAGAAAAAATAAATAAATAACTCAAAATGAAAAAAAAAACAATATATTTAAGTAAAATAATAATGTTATATTAAATAATAAAAATAATTAAAATATTTTTATATATTTTAATTACTTAAATTAATTTAAAATAAAAAAAAAATTTTTTTAAATAATAAAAAAAATCCTCTTTTAATAAATAATTTTTTTATATTCACATTCTGGATTGTCTAAATCTATATATTGTATATAAATATTCTGGTTGATATTTAATATAAATGGCGTAAAATATGAGGGTACAATATTAAATATTTTCATGTCAGTTGAAATTATCCCAAAATATACTAATCAAGAAAAAATAAATAAATAACTCAAAATGAAAAAAAAAAAACAATATATTTAAGTAAATTAATAATTTAATATTAAATAATAAAAATAATTAAAATATTTTTATATTAAATATAAATAATATAAATATATAAATATATAAATATATAAATAATATAAATATAAATACCTATAATTAAAACAATTTTATATTAAATAATAAATAAATAAATAATATTAAATAATAAATAATATAAATATAAATACCTATAATTAAAACAATTTTATATTAAATAATAAATAAAAATAATAAAAATATTTTCAATTTTTTAATTAAATAAATTAA
>JAQQBS010000001.1:2072504-2104022 GCA_030347275.1 Microctonus aethiopoides
AAAAAAAAAAAAAAAAATTAAAAAATAACAAAAATAATTAAAATAATTAATTTACTTCAAGTAATCAATAACAATCCTCCCTTTTGATAAGTAATTTTTTTATATTCACATTCTGAATTGTCTAAATCTATATATATATATATTATACATAAATATAATTCTCATTTATATTTAATATAAATGGCGTAAAATATGAGGGTAAAATATTTATTATACATATATTCACTGAATATAAATATACATGATGAACACATTTCTTTTTCACTCATTTTTCTTCTTTATCTCCGCCCCCTCACCACTATATACATACACACACGCAAAAGATTCACCCTACATCCGCGTAATGTGGTTCTTTCATCCTTTCCACTCTCAGCACTTTCTCCGCACTAATTTCTCTCTCAATGTTAGTCCGTGAAAAATAAACGACAAACAAACACATACACACCGGCAATGCATATAAATGTATATATCCATATATAGTTGAGGAGAGAAAATTAATTAGCTTTTTGCGTTGCCGAAAAAAAAAAAAAAATAATAACAACAACAGCACACGCGGGAGTTCAAAGGAAGTGGAGTTGACTTTACTTCCCTCTTCATCCCTCATCTATTCTCCCTATATTTCTTTCTGTTCCTTTCTCCATGTCGACTTCCGTCGTGTGGGGGTTTATATGTTCCCTTTTCCCGCCTCTCCTTCTTCTTTTTCTTCTTCTCATATTTTTTTTCGCACACTCTCATTTGCAATATTTATTTCTAGAAATATATATTATACACTACAAACTCATTCTTTTTTTCCTCATCATCCTTCATTTGTATAATTATTTTATAAATAAATATATGAATATGTATATAATATATATACACAAAGCAGAAGAAAATGGTGGACCATGTATATATTTTACAGTAGATATAAAATAAATATAAATATAATATGAAAGATAAAAAAAAATTTTTAAAAAGCAGGTGATGAATTTATTAATCAAATATTTATTTTTAAGATTTTATTTACGTATAATGGTCGTGCTCAAGGCACATAGATATGTGTACATAGATACATAAATATATCCAACAACAATCACTCTGATGTCGTCGATGCGAAGTTATAATTTAAAGTATATAATTCCTAACGATAAAATCATTGAAAATGATTTTTAAACGACGACCAAATATTTAATATTTTATAAGTATTTGATCGTGTTTTTTGAGCACACGTTTAAATGTACGTCTTTTCTATTTGGTATATACACAACGTGTGTGGTAAATAATTCTCCTGAGCTATCTTTTTATATAACAACTTTTCAGCTAAGAATTCTGTGGGTATAAAATAAATTTATATCCTCGTCCGGCGCGATCTCTTCTCTCTTGCCCCAGATATGAGTTTAGAATATGCTAATACTTCTATATCTATACGCATATATATATATACATATAATATAATATAAATATATGTATATGTAAGATAGTTCACCACAGGGGTGCTCGCAATGTGTTCCTCGCAATCGCGCTATCGATACTCGGAATTGTCTTTTATTCAAGAATATATAATGATAATCATTTTATTCAATTTTTTTTCCCTTCCATCACATCACCATATATATATACATATAAATATATATATCTTTTCTCGTTCATATACCATCTATATAACAGCCAAAAATTAAGTCAAGTGTAAAAATCATACATCTCAAGCGTAATAATTATAACAATAATTTTAATTTCACTAAAAAAAAAAATTCACAACTATTAAATAAATTTAAAATTCTTCATAAATAAATATCAATTGATCAAAATATTAATCACTCACTCAAACTAAATATTCATTTCAACGAACTAATTATCGCAATAATTAACCCGAGTCGAAATTTTTGTGTTTCTTTAAGTCTTCTACTTTTTTTAATATTGCAAATATTTATATTTATAAATATATAATATATATAAAAGCAATAAATCCTGTATGATATTAAGAAAATGATTGCAGTTAAATTTTGTATAAATTCTTAATTCACGTAAAATTTACTTCAATATCAAAATCAAAATTTTTGTGCTTTTCTAAGTCTTCCAGTAGTCGATTAAATATCCTATGGCAAACGTTGGCCTATAAATTCTACTCTGCATCTAAGAAACCTCTAAAAATCTAGGATTGAACCTTATTTAATACTTTTTACACCCAACACAACATTGTAATATTTTATTTCATACCAAACTTAAACGCAACTTCCTCCTTTGCGCCTTAGAATGGAAAATTTAGCAATTGCCAAATATTAATATCTCACTATTTCAAAGTGTTGTATTTTCTATTAAAATATTTCTAAACAACCTTCCTTCCTCCTAAATAACCCCACTAAATCCCAATAATTACGTTTAAAATACCATAAAAATTTCGACTTGAAAATATTTAAATTTTATTTTCCAATAAAATAAAATAAAAATATAAAAATTAAACTAATATACATATAATTCACATATTAATAATATTTTATTAGTACATAAAACTAAACTATCAATTTATACATCATTGCAAACGTTACCATACATCCCCAAACCCACATAATATACCCATATACTTATACATATATTCCTGTAATAAATTCAGGGACAGTGCAGCGGCCAACATGAACATTCGTGTCTACCGGATTAGATACCGGTAAACTCCAGTGGCAGTCCAAAGTTAACACGGCCACATGAGACTATATATACACACGACAACGAGTACATAGAGCTGTGGCGACCGCTAGTTATACCTACATACATACATACATACAAAATGTCCCTCCCTCATCTCTTCTCTTTATTGTATACACAAATATATACCTACATATTTCCTCTCTGGTTCGCCATCTCCCTTTTAGCTTTCTCATATATGCTCAAAGGCAAGTGTCTACCGGGTATAGTATATAAGGCCAAGCGAGCGCGCGCAGAGAGCAAATAGTCTGGGGATACCAGGACAAATCCGAGTTATACGCCAAGCTAGAGTTTCATCCCCTTTCGCGTTCCGCGGTGTCATCGTCAGAGGGCGCTGTGGTTGACACAGAATGACACCCTCATTCCCCTTACCCCGAGTAACCACCAAGAACTATACATATATATATATATATATAGTTTAACTTTGTGGATAACTAGATACATATATACCTCTGTGTCTATCCTTTGGTTTGATGGCAAGTCGTATGTATCCTCCCCTGGCTTTAACCGCACGGCGAAATAGCTTCAACATCAAGCTTCCCAATGTACATATGTATGTATATAGTATGCAGCTTTATCTCACACAGTCATATATATATATTGTATTCTAGTTTTATATTATATCTTTCTTATTTTTATTTATTTATTTATTTATTTATTTTTGAGTATTTATTTTGAATTTTCTTTGCTTTTTCCTATTTATCTTGTAATTTTTTTTTTGTTTATATGTATTTTTTTTGTCGTTGTGTGAATTGTTTTTTCTTTGTTCTTTATTTGTTTTATAGAAATAAAGCAGTGTCTCAATCAACTGCCACCCTCTACAAATTGTATAGTTTGACTTGTATATCTGCACGCATTTGATTTGGGTTTGACCCGTTAAATCTACGGGCTTTAGAATTCAGAGGGTGGAGACGTTTAAGGGGAGAAAAAGATAAAGAGAGTATGGAGTTATGTGTTGGAGTTATGTGTTGAAGAGAGATGAAAGTGGATGTATAGTAAATTTATGGTGGTTGTATATATTTAACGTAGCCAAGAAGGATTTAAAATTTAAATTTTATTTGATTATATTTGAATTTAATTTAATTTTGTTACTTGTATTTGTTATGGTGGGAGGTTGCTAGGTGGATATCAGAGCTGTGGTTACAAAATTTTATATACTCACATACAATTGTATAATAAATATATAATATATAATATAATGTTATTCTTGTAACTGAAATATATTTTTATTTTAACTTGAACTTTTACTTTATTTATTATTTTATTTTATTCTATTTTTTTTTTTTTTATTTATTTACTATATGCATATAGATAATTCTAAACTCGTGAAAATGCACTTGTAAAACTTTTCAGTGTGTACTTCAAGTACTTCTTATCGTACTATTATCCTCAAGTAGAGTCTTGGTAAAGTTCAATATTATTTTTATTTCAACGCTTTCAATTTATTTGACTAAATTTTTCGTCAGTATTATCTATCCACGATATAATTATACATATGATTTCATCATTTTCATGTATGTGTTTTTGTTCACAGCAACAAGTTGTAATAAATTTAAACAAATATATACTCTAGCTTTGTTGATTTTATAATAAGAAAATTATTTGGAGAAAGGTTGGAGAGAGAATTGAGTTATATTTTTGCTGGAATATTTTCTTAAGCATAAAAACCAACAGGAACACATTGTATATCGTTTGGATATATAGAAGCAAAGGAAAAAAAAAATGAGAACTAATTGGAGAAGCATTTTTTAAAAATAAAAATAAAAAATCATCAAAAGTTTTGATATTTTTTTTTATTCATTTAATTTTTTTATTTTCTATACTCTCTTTCGTTTTTTCATTCGTTTAACATGCATATGGCAAATTATTTTCCAGCTTCTTGATTAACATAAATCTAAATAAATAATCCAAAAAATGATTTAATCGTCAATAGAAAAATATTCTATAAAATATAATTTAAATTAGTTTAGAAAGAAAAATGATTAAATAATTGAACAATTTTGTGGTTCATTACCGTTGTACATATTATTAACTATACATTAACTATACATATCACAACAATTTTCAATCACGCTAGGCACAGTGTAAACCCCTAATCAAAAGTCTTTTTCGTTCGTGCATCATCCTCTTTTACATTTATACCTGCTCTCAATTCCCTTTAAGTTTCGTGCACGATTCATCACGTCAAACCACTTTTGCCTATTTACGACAACAGTAGTGTGCGACATGTGGTATAAAAGATCGATTCAAATTAACTACACGCTTTAACATACACAAATCCATAAACCTATGCACACAGATACATTAAACATTTCTAATAAATTTTTTTCCTTACTTACTCTAACCGAAATCACATTTCTATTTGTATTTTAATTTATTTCATACATTATCGATACGTAAAAAAAAAAAACAATTGCGAATATAACAACATTATTATCACTCAATTAGAGTCAAGCATGAAAAAGAAAATAAATAATAATTAAGTATAAATAAGTGAACGTGGAGATAAAAATGACATGATAATATTATGCATATAAATATAATTAATTTTTCAAGACGATGAGATTTATAAAATTAAATAAAATTAAATGAATAAATTGTAATAAATGATAACACACGGGAGGTGGCCAAAGGGTGAAAGGTTTTACAGTGCGAGAGAAGAAAAAAAAAATAAAGAAAAAAAGAAAAGTATGAAATGAAAAAAAAAAAAAAATATAAATAAAAAATTGCGTGACCGATGTGGCAATTAGTGGGGTCATTGCGCTGGGATGTGTGCTTGCAACTCGCACGCACTTGCATGCATGTGTGTTTTTGTATGTGAATGGAACGTTATACGTATGAAGCAAAGAAGTTACGAGTATCGCGTTGGCGTAACACTCGACCGCGTGTTCGCAATGCCGACAAAGTAACTCAGAGCTGACTATATCGTTGTCGTCTCGCTTCATCCTTTCTCCTTTGGTAATGTTATAACGGACAATGGGGAATTTTCCGTCTTGTTATGTGACAGCAAAAGACTTCGATTTACCTTACGTATTAATGTTTCATTTAAACGCACATTCACACAAATACAAAGACAGGCTAATATGCATTTTTATATTATTGTCCATTGAACAAATAAAACGTGCAGATGAAATAACGTATACGTGAGTTTAAGATAGATTTTTACCTTATGATAATTATATTGAAATAGTTGCAAGTGGAAATTTATTTAATCTTTTGTGTCAACAATGAGTTGGACGTGGGAAATTCCATGACTTAATGACCTGCAAATTTTTCCCTTTTTTTTTTTTTTTTTTGGTAATGTGTGTACTCTAGTGCTCTCATATATTTAAGTAGTACTTTGGAATTTCCAAAATGTGACCTATATTTACCAAATGGACATAATGACAAACACATGTTCGAAAATTTAACAAAAATACATTTTCAAAAATTTTAAACTCCATTTAATTTTCCTACAACTCATAGACATTTTCAATATTAATTAATATTTTTCTTTTAACATTTTTTATATTTAATAATTCCAAAAATTAGAGGATTAATTTTTAAATAATAATCTTTACTAATAAAAGAGAATTTAATTTTCCTACAACTCATAGACAATTTTTAATATTAATTAATATAATATTTTCCTTTTAACATTTTTTATATTTAATAATTCCAAAAATTAGAGGATTAATTTTTAAATAATAATTCCTTACTAATAAAAGAGAATTTGATTTTCTTTCAACTCATAGACAATTTTTAATATTAATTAATATTTTCCTTTTAACATTTTTTATATTTAATAATTCCAAAAATTAAAGGATTAATTTTTAAATAATAATCTTTACTAATAAAAGAGAATTTAATTTTCCTACAACTCATAGACAATTTTCAATATTAATTAATATTTTTCTTTATTAATTAACATTTTTTACATTCAACAATTCCAAAAATTAAAGGATTAATTTTTAAATAATAATCCCTTACTAATAAAAGAGAATTTAATTTTCCTTCAACTCATCAACAATTTTCAACATTAATTAATATTTTTCTTTCAACATTTTTTACATGTAACAATTCCAAAAATTAAAGGATTAATTTTTAAATAATAATTCCTTACTAATAAAAGAGAATTAAATTTTCCTTCAACTCATCAACAATTTTCAATATTAATTAATATTTTTCTTTCAACATTTTTTACACTTAACAATTCCAAAAATTAAAGGATTAATTTTTAAATAATAATTCCTTACTAATGAAAAGAATTCTCTTGTGATGATAAACAATAATTTCGAATATCATACAATAGATAAAAGAACAAATTTATACATGCAACAAAATGTATACAACTCATGACGGTGAAATATAAATAAATACATTCATATAGTTTTGATAAATATACATATTCCTTTGTTGTATAATAAATTCGACAGAGCCATGTCGCTTGGTGCGATGGAAGTTTAAATAATTCAGATTTAATTAGGATTTACTCAGTAGCAGAGAACAATTAAAATATAAGACAGAGAAATTCATCGCTCAAGGGAACGCAATCACAATTATTTCACTGAGGCGCAACAATTGACTACTATGTCTTATTCTATTAATACATATACACCCACCTCACTATATACCATATATATATATATACATGTATACATACGATTTAAAAGATATTCCCCAAGCTGATTCTGTTTCCTTAGAAAATACTTCAAACTCTTCAGTTGTTATATATTATTACTGTCAATATTATTAACAATTCAACTTCATGATAAATTTGAGACAACATTACAAAGCCAAAGAATAGAATATAATAAAAAAAAATATATATATATATTTGAATATGTAATTTATTTGATAATATTAAAAAATATATTTCTGATATTAATAATATTATATTTATTAATTTTATTAAATTTATTAATTAAATTGTAATTAATAATATTAAATATATTTTTGATATTTTATAGTATTTATTAAGTTTATAAATATTGAGAATGATTTATTTTAAAATTAATTTTGAATATTTTTAATGAGATTGCTGAATTTATTGAAAATAAATAATATTTATTTAAATATTTGTATGTTTTATTTCTTTTCTATTTAATATATTAATGTTTAAATAATATCACGCTGGTTTATTTGTGTATGTGTCTGTGGGATGGATGATGTGTAGGAATTGATGATGAGTATAAAAATCAAACGATCACACAGAGAGATATATTGAAAGAGGAGCTGAGCTCATGACACAACAAAAATTTTCAACCCCTCGATGATCATTGATTAAGTGCTTATGTTGGAATATAGAGTACGGGGCGGTGAAAAATCCTCCCCTGAAACACGCCCGAAATGCGACTCTTCATTATATATAAATATAAATTGCTTCGAG
Organism: Microctonus aethiopoides; assembly: GCA_030347275.1. Taxonomy (NCBI): domain Eukaryota; kingdom Metazoa; phylum Arthropoda; class Insecta; order Hymenoptera; family Braconidae; genus Microctonus; species Microctonus aethiopoides. The sequence continues at coordinate 2,080,552 of JAQQBS010000001.1, forward strand.
TTAAAGTGAAAATTAAACTACGACTGCATGTATAAATAATTAAATTTATAAATAACTCGTGTGTGGTTTATTGTTTCTAGTTAAATATAAAATATACATAAATATAAATCACTTTGTCGAATTTAAATTAAATTATTTTTCAACACACTATTAATCTCAAATTTTTGCATAAAATAAATAATACATTCGTGCATATAATATATAAGTATAAATTAAATATAAAGCAAAATTTATATACTTATATAAACCATGCAGAATTTTAAGTGCACCTGCTTGAGCAGATGCTCATCCACCAATAATTATCAACCAAAATAATCAATTTGATTCTTCGTAATCCTTTAATCACAAGAAAATAAATAAATCAATAAATAAATAAAAATAAACTGGACAATCGAGTCTTCTACGATTGGCAGTTGGTTCATAGAACTTGTACACAAGGGCAGTTGTACTAAATAAAAGTGGGGAAGACAAAAAAAAATACTAAAACAAAAGAGCGAAGGAGGGAAAAAAAAAAAAAAAATATTAAAACATCAGAGAAATATAGAAGAGAACTAAGAGCTGATGGAGGATGAGGAGGCCACAAAAGAAGTCGAAAATGGCGGCAGGTTTATATAGTATATACATGTATAGTTAGGGCGTCTTTCATGGTGGTCCACTGGTGCTATAGGAAAAAAAGAGAGAATGAGAGTGGCTGCGTTGGTTCATCCACAAACTCCTTTATCTTCAACTAAAATATATATCTATATGAATTTAACATTTAGCCCTAAAAGCAGATGAGGAATATACGAGGAAGAGGTAAAAGACTATAAGGCGAGTGTTCGATGCTAAGGCCCCGGGCCTATTTAATATTTGGGGCCCTATATATGTGGATATAACCATATAACCTCCCTTAGTTTTGTGCAAAACTTGGTCAGTCTTTTCTTAATTGAGACTATACGAAAATGTTAAACTAACGCTGGTCACTATAATCGCGCGCACGTTTACAGAATAATATAATGATATAGATGTCTCGTTAGCATCCCTAATTTTAGCATTATAATATGTGAATCGAGACAGGAATAAGACGAAAAAAAAAAAAACGTTGGATATTTAGATATTCAGGATTGGTTTGTGTGCATGGCTAATGAGCCATCATGGACAGCTGCTGATGATGGCCAGTTATATTCATGTGTTTATATGTATGTTTGTTTGTACTTATATATGTGTGTATTTAGGTATTTAGTTGACGTTTTGATAGTAGGTTTTTGAGTGTGAGTAATTTTGTTTTATTTATTTGATTTTTTTCTTCTTTTTTTTTTTTATTTTTAATGCAGTCTATAATAATTTCACGTTTTACGATTTTTCTTCGCCTTCACGGCCGGACGTCAAGTGCCATCTGGCTTTCGTGATGAGGTCATTTAGGAACGAGCAGTTGATGAATAAACTGAAAGAAATAAAAAAAAAGAAAATAAGTTAATTAAAGAAAAAAAAAGTTACTCTCGTAAATCATAGAATAGTTAGGAATTATTATTATTATTATTATTATTATTTATATTTATTTAGCAAAGTGCTACATGGTTTAAAAATTTACAAAAGAAAGAGAACAGATAAATATATAAGTAACAAATTCTAATTTAAAATTTAAAATTGAGACAAAATATACATAATTTTTAAGTAATCTTTTAAATGTAATGAGTTCAGTATACTATTTTTTATATCATTGGGTAATTGATTAAAGGTATGTATAAACTATTAAACGAAATAGAGTTATATACGGAATTGGAGAAATAATTTTTTGGTTATATTTTGAAGCTAGAGCAAAATATTTTATTCTTTCATTTATTTTTTTCACTTTTAATCGTGGAAATAATGCAGATAAATAAATATAAATTGAAATATTTTTGATGTTATATTCATTTGAAGACAATGAATTGATGTGATATAGTTAATTAACGTCTGCTAACGTAAGTTGCTGTCACATTGACGAAAATGACGACAAAATCATTTGTTTTGAAACAATCCAATATGAATGACGTCAAATTTTTATCTGGAATATAACAGAAAAAATTCTTTTTTTTTTTCAAAAAATTCTATTAAATAATACAAATATACATAAATAAAACAACTACCACTATTGTATAACATCCATTTTCAAAACATTTTAAAAAATATCTTAAAATTAATCTCAAATCAGAAAATTTTCCGCGTCAAACCAACCAAGTAAATAAATAAAATCCTTTCTCCTCCCCAAATTCTAAAATTTATTTTTCCATCAAATTTTCTCTACTATAATATATTTCACCTACTATCAAACAAAACATTACATTATCTCTTTGACTTCATACAATCATTCATAATTTCGCATAGGAGAAAACGAAAACTTTCGCGCAACACTGTGTGAAAAAATAATGAAAAAAAAAAAAAGAAAATAAATAAAATTGCCTGGGTTATACATACACTCTAGAGTATATACCGCGAAGAGTACTGTATGGTTATATGCTACGTACATACATGCATTCAGTACATCGTGTTTGCTCGTTACTCGCTCGTAGGCACGATTATGATTTGTTGACTGCGGGACCACCGTGGCTGCCGTTCACCCGCCTCTTTGTCTTTTATCTCCCTCTTTTTTATTTTCTCTCTTTCTCCTCTATCCTCTGGTTAGACATTTTTTGCCCTGGGTCCTTGATGTCTTGCCTTATAGTCGTGAGTAAAACGGAGGGAGGAGTTCTACTCTCCCTATACATTCATATATACACACAATGTAAATAAATACCTTCCTCAATCCGTCGTGTCTTATCCACAAACTGTGATTAACAATTTTATAACCCAATAATTTATATCAATTCTATCAATGTGTACAAAAATATTAATTGAAAAAAAAAAATTTCAAAACATAAACATACACTCAATATTTATAAACACGAACAAATGAGTAATTATAATTTTAAATATATATTTATTTATTTGTTTAGTTTAAAATTTTTATTTGTTTAGTTGACAATTATTATTATTATTATTATTATTATTATTATCGCCATTACTATTATCATTACTATTATTATTAATATTACTGTTATTACTATTATCATGGCTACTATTATTATTAATATTACTATTATCACTATTATCATGGCTACTATTATTATTAATATTACTATTATTACTATTATCATGGCTACTATTATTATAAATATTGTTATTATTACTATTGTTATTACTATTTTTGTTATTACTATTTTTGTTATTGTTATTACTATTATTGTTATCACTGCTGTTGTTGTTGTTATCGCCATTGCTATTATTATTGTTATTATTATCGCCATTACTATTATTATTAATATAACTATTATTATGGCTACTATTATTATTAATATTACTATTATCATGGCTACTATTATTATTAATATTGTTATTATTACTATTATTACAATTATTACCATTACTATTATTACTATTGTTATTATTACTATTGTTATTGTTATTCCTATTACTATTATTATTATTATTATTATCATTACTATTATTATCACTATTATGACTATTATTAATATTACTATTACTATTATTACTATTATCATTACTACGATTATTATTACTATTGCTATTACTATTATTATTATTATTATTATTTATTTATTTATTTGTTTATTTTTAAATTTTATTAAATACTTGGTTATTTAAAAATTTTGAATATAATTTAATATAAATTCTATATTTATATTCATATAAATATAGAATTAACTAAAAAATATATATTAAACCATTTTCTTTCCTCTAATTAAAATTAAAGAACTCGTTGTCTGTCTCATTGATAACTCTATTAAAACTCAAACTTAATTACCGTCTGAATAATGCGAATTAATTATTTATAAGGTCCACTGTTCCAGTGATTTTATGGTTGCCATGAGTGCGAATGCTGTGAATAGCGCTCGGAAGTTCACTAATACACAATACATAGAGTATATATGTATGAGAGTGCAGCATCAGTGCTAGGGAGAATCGCGGCACGGGTTTTAGTGGTCACAGTGGCTACACACCCCCGCGATAAACTCCCGCCAGTGACGCGATTCGCCACGCTGGTGCGCGGGAGCTTGGGGTGTTTCCAACCGCGTATATATATTCACATGCATTTATGCATGTCCCCTATATGCCAACATATATGTATATATATATACATATAATATGTACATATATACATATCGTATTGCAATAAGCACGTGTACATTGCTGCGTTTCCGCATTTTAGAGAGTTGCGTGCAAGCATGCGACCAAGTTGCATTGAGCAACATCCACCTCGTTTCACATTATGTGTATATGTATAAATATATTGTATGTACTTGGATATGTTCTAGTGTAAATACATTAATGTATATCTATGTGCAGGAAAACATTCGACAATGTTTGCGACAGTGTGGATGAAGTATTTGAAGTGGAGGTGACACGACAATAGACACAGAATACGATCCATTTCAGGTATTAACGTGTAAGGATATTAATAAATATGTACATATATAGATGTATGTTTGTATATAGGTATATGTATATTGTGTATATATGTACATATGTATATGCAAGTATTATATAAGCGTGACTGATTGATTTGATTCGTTTGAGCTGCGAGGAAAAGTGAGAGATCACGTCTCTAAACTTAATTCTATTTTTTTAATTATTTATTTGTATACATATATATATATTTTTTTTTTAATTTTTAGGGGTGTGGAAGTGTTGAGGAAAATTGAGAATGTTGGAGGTAGGTATTTTAATTAAAAAGAAAATTTATTGAAATTTATTCCTCAGTTTTTTTCATTCTCTTAAAATATTTTCGGTTTTATTTTTAAACAAAGCAAAAATTTTTTTTAAATCTCTATAAATTTATTTTGTTGTAATTATATATTTAATATGGTTATTTAATATTTAATAATGTCTAATAATTTATGGAATGATGTTTTTTATTTATTATTACTTGAGATATAAATTTATTGCATCAATCTGTCAAATATGACAAAAAATTATCCAACACTTTAATTCTCAAATATATTATTTCCCCCAATAAACTATGAATACACCAATATATATCCTTATATATGTATGTATATATTTCAATACTATTCCTCTGACCCAATAATAGGATATATAGTTTAGCATTGTTGCTCAAAGTGTTGTAAAACTGCGTCATATATCCGACACGTGAGACACGTGTGAATGTTCCACTAAAATATAATTTTTTCTATCCCGTCATACAAATATATCCGCCATTTAACTCGCCCTCCCAACACTCCAGTATCACCAGAAAACCCTAGAAAATTAATCCCAACATCTAAAAAAAAATTCCACAATCCAAATAAAAAATCCAAACAAAAAAAAAATTTCTCCAAATAAATTCTTCGCCATCATCAAACATTCATCTAAAATACACATTATAAATATTATTGCGAGGATTATGGGGTAACTATATATATACAAATACTACAATATCGCACGTGAATCCAGAGAAGATGCAATGTCACCAAGCGGAACCCAAACGTCGGCCGGAAGTAGTCCAGTCACGTGGCTTAGTCAACACGCAATTGTGTCCGGCATAATAAAGCATAGCTTCGCTGTCTATAACCTCCTTCTCCTTCAATTTCCATCAACCCTCCTCTCTCACTTTCACATATACACTCTCCATAAAATACATACATACAACCCACACATATAAACAAGTTTCCACCCGTTCACCCTCCACATTTCACATAATCGCGCGTCTCTATAACCAATCGCGTGTGCGTCACTCTGTATATATATTTTACTTATATATACACTTGGTTTATGTATTTATCCAAATACATATACACATGTCCACAATATTATTATATAAACGTGAGGGTGTAAGTAAGGTAGCCATGTATAAACATTTATATACATATACACGTTGAGAAGTTGTGCTGTTGCTCGATTGAATTTATATGTGGCATTGATTTATATCCTCGTGACAGATCGACTGTGCGCTCTCGATAGTTTGCTCCTGATCTCTTGACAATTCACCATCTATATATATATATATACATATACAGCAATATAGTAGAATATATATGTATGTAAAAATAGTGATGATATCTCCAAGACATTAATGAATGAAAAGTTTAAAACAGATTTGAAAAAAAAAAAAATAAAAAATATTCTTATACTTTGTTAATTAAAATCAATTGAATTAAATTGCAATTTAGTATATGTTGAATTAAACGATTGGGAATATAAAGTGAATAGTGAAGATAAAAAAAAAAATTTCTTACTTGTATAAAATCTGCTGACCAACATCCGGTATAGTATCATGAGTTGTATGCGAGAATATAGGGTCGATATCACCCTAAAGTGAATCGAACGCTTCACCGAATTCCTCTCCTCCCCTTTAGCACCCTCTTTCTATATCATTATTTGTTAGCAATTTTCCAAGCTGCCGGCGGCGTGTATATATAGATATATATATATATGTTATGAACGATTGTAGACGACGCGTGCCGGTTTCTCTTCCTGTTCGAGTTGAATCTCTGGGTCGGTTGGTGATCGTTATTGCGGTCATTGTCATTGTAATTCACGGGATGAGAATGATGGATAATGCTACTGTATATGTATATGTATATGTATATATATATATATTGAGTATAGTGAGAGAGAGAGAGAGTAAAAGATATCGAGGTTATGTGCGGTGAGTTATAAACGTATTCTGTGCCAGCACACGACCGGTAGCGCGTAAGCGTCACTCTCTTCAGTCTTCTCTGCATGACGTTTATGTATGCAATAATGTATTAACATCATTTGTATTATCAACTGCATTATAACTGCAGTGTGTTTGTGATGCTGAGTATAAAATATAATTCAATAAGATAATGTAAATTAAATGATGATTGTTTTGAAAAAAAATTATGATGTTTTTTAATTTATATTTTAAAGTTGAATTGTGAATATATGAAAAGAAGAATTATAATTATTAGCTTTTAGTGTATAAGTTATTTCAATTAATTATTCATTGAATTATATTATTGATAGATATTATAAATTAGTTATTTTAGTTATTAATCAAGTAATATATAATAAGAAATATATTTTGATAATGATAATTTAGAGTGAATTTTTGAATTAGTGATAAAACTGCGTGATTTAGTAGAAAGAAATAAATATTTATTATTAATTGTTAAATTTTCATATTGCATTTTTTTTTGTATTTATATGATGCTGGATGTAGTGCATCTTGTTTATATTAACCATTTAAAATTTTATTTAAACAGTTTTTACATTATTGAGCAAAAAAAAAAAAGTTTTAAATTTCCCAATTAAAAAATCATATAATTAATTTCTCATTTTAATTAGCAATAATAAAATAATTGTATGATATTATTGTATGCAATATTTTCATCTGAAACAATAAAACCTACGGTTAATTATTAACCATCAATAATAATTATCATAAATATATTAGCAAAAAATTTCTACATATACTCACATAAAATATTTGATTATTTAAAACAGACAAATAATAATTCCAATAGATATAAATATATATCTGTATATTTATGTATATATATATATATATACTTCTTTCTTTCACTTATATATAACTATACATATTGGGAAATAGAATGTAATTGAAGGATAAATATTTTCGTAGAATCAGGAAAAGAATAAAAGCGTAATCCCCAGTGTGCGAAGTATCGATGTCGAAGGGTCGACCGAGTGGATGTCGTTTGTATGTCGATCTCTCTTATTCGTGAGCTTAATGGAGAGGGAGAGTCACACAGTATAGAGAAGGGAAAAATGGAAAAGAGAAGAAAAAAAAATATATACATACATACGTATGAAGATTCGAATGAAGCAAAATAAAAGTAGCGCGTATCGTGTGGGTATAGAAGGATCTGTGTTTATTGACACAGGAAGTGATTGCCATTGCCATGGGGTAAAAGTCCCGAGATTTCACAGTATACATTCTCTCTCCCTTTGTGTATAGTCCGCGTGGCATTATTTTATATCCTACCTCTGCAACACTAGGGGGAAAAGGAGAAATAGTAAAAGAGAGATAGATTGTAGAGTACGTGCGACGCTTTGGGGATCACTTCGCATTTGCAGCGTAATCCCATGATAAATTGCCAAACTACATCACTGGTATATAGTGTATATATAAATCTATATACATGGATATAGATATAGATATATATATATATATATATATAGATGTAGATATATAAACTCTATTAATATTGTGTTATAAAGAGCGAGTGCAAACGGGTTGTGCCGATGTGTTGAGTGCTGAAGGGTGAGAGAATTATATCAAAATTTTTCACCCTATCGTAGCATCACATTCTCATCAATTTATATCATTTAAGGACGTTCGTTAGTGAAACTTTTTAGTAGATAAAATTGTTTTTTTTTTTTTAGTTTTGATAAGTTGAATTATGTAGCTATTTACCCTTGAAAATTCAAGACGCCTTATCGATAATTTAAGAAAGTTATTAAAGATCAAAAATCAAATTTTTAGCATAGAGCCTTATGGAGAATTAGCATTTTATGTATTTAAAATCACAAAAAGTATATTGTAAGAGTAGATACAATAATAAATAATGTTTAAAAATATTCTTTGAAATATGTAGTTTATATAACTCCACAAAAAAACAGGTGTTGACGAATGTTTAAATTAAATATTAATTATTTTAATAAAGATAATTAAAACTGTTTTGGTAAATTTTGATAAATGGAGTCAAATCAATTTTTAATGTGGATCAACTGATTTTTTAAAATAAATACCTTAAAAATAATTGGTACATGTAAAAAAAATTATAAATCATTGTAAAATTATTAATATATTTTACAACTTTTTTCAAGCCTAGAATAAATTTTATAAAAGGATAGTACTCATTTGACTCTATAGCGTACCTCACGAACGTCCTTAATTCAATTATTATTAATCATGTTGTTGGAATATTAATTTTAAAACAAATAATTAAATTAATTCATTTATTTTTATTTATTTCGATTTGTTCTTTATTTTCCTTTTGGCCGGAATTTAATTTGAATTTTTATTTGATTTTTCAATTATTTATTTCATAGTAGATGACACAATATTTATGGGTTATAATATATAAATATAACATTCATTACAATTCAAAGAGTAATATAAAAGCAGTATGCCTCATATAATTTTTTATGCTTTGTACTTTTAAAATCCATTGATAATTTATCGTTTCATTTAATTTATATATTTTTCACAATTCACCCTATACATTTTTCCATTGTACTTGTAATATACGTAAGTATATAAGTATATACACACATAGGAGCCACAGAAATTCCAAGTGCATACATGTATATACTTCACGGATATATCCCCGGCAATAATTTCCCAGTAATTTCTCTCATGGTGGCTTTGGAAGTAAAATAAAAATGATAAATAAATGATAAATAAAACGAGGAAAAAAAAATGAAAAAACGACAGGACGTAATTATCGAGATAAAATGGAATCATCCAGATCGTAAATCGATCTTGATACATAATTCTATATAGTATATATGTAAACCAATATACACAAAACATAAAAGAAATAAAAATAAAAATATAAAACAGTGGAAAAAAAAAATAATTTAATTAATGAGTCGATTGAAAATGGATATTAAAAGCCAACTAGAACCCACTTTATATATCTATACATATATACATTATACAAAATAATATATATTTACTTAATGGTATTATATACAAATGAAATAGAATATACTGTTCATTGATTGCGTGCACTTACGTGTGACTTTACTTTTCTTCACTTCGTATTATTTCTCAATTTTTTTTTTTTGCTTTCATCAACTTGCGACCACTTGCGTTGTATCATATAAGCACAGGTATATGTCTATATCTATATGTGTATACCTATAATCATATATGAGAGCACACGGTGACGTTATAGCGTGAGAAACCAGTTCCATAGCTGCTTATTATCCGTTGAAGCATCGGTTGATAAATTAATCGCTCACTGTTAAAAACAGAAACAGAGCAAAAGGCGAATGAGTGAGACGGATTTTTAAATTATCAACTTGTGTACTCGCCGAATTATATCAAGTCCAAGTATATAAAAAAAAAAAATCCAATAATCATCATTAATATTCACCGTTAATTGCACTCGATTTAATAAAAACCCAAAAAAAAAAATAAATATATTTTCACATATGCACAAGCAATAATAAAATACAATTAATTTCAACGAAAATTATATCATATTAAATTAATATCACACAAGTTCTCTTGATAAATAATATAATCAATTTAAAAACTAAATAATACTTGACAATAATATATTTATTTATATGTATACATTAATAATATAATACACTCTTTTGAATAAATAACAAATGAATAATGTCAAAGTTTTGACTGCGATTTTCATCGCGCATAACAAACATACTTGAAGATTAAATAAAAGGTATTTATGTATGTATGTATGTATATATATTTATATAACAGAGTGTCTGATAACTTATATATATATATTTCATCACAAAACAACGTACCACATCCTTGACACGTGTAAAGTCACGGAGTTGCCTACTGGTATCGCGCGCCAAGAGCCGGTTTTACATCGTCTTATCTTCACGTTGAAGACTTGATAAATTAATCGGCATTAAGGGCTTCTGAACAAAGTTCTGTATACATACATAAGTACATATGTATGTATATCAATGGATAAATGCATCGGTGTGTAATTGTATGAGAGATGCGCAAGAGAAATTTTCAAATTATATACCATGAGCGCATCTAAGTTACATCAGAATTGCGCGTCAATCTATCAACCCCAAAAAATCACTAAAGCATATATCTTGTAACTTGTACAGTCGTAAAAATTGTTTTTATTATAATTATTAAATTCCAATGTATATTAGTACAATAATTAATTTCATTATTGATAGATTTATTATCAATTTATACAAAATTTGTAAAAAAACATCCCCGAAACGGCTTGATTAATTTTTATGTAATTTTTTGTGTATATTCGGTAGGTCTGAGAATAGGTTGTAAACTATTTTTTATACCCCTAAGTGATAGGGGTGGCTCATTCAAAAATTTTATTTTTTATTTTTTTGACAAAATTTTTTATTTTTATTTTTTTATGATTTGGCATTAAAAATACAAATAACCCTTAATTTTCACTCTTCCACCACCAACCCCTATTTTTTAATAGCGATATTAGTACTGTAATAATTCTTTTTTTTTTTTTTTCAACTACCAAAAATTTTTATATTTTTTTTATAATAATTCATATACATATATTTAGTAATAATTTAACTACCAAAATATTCACTATAGAAATAATTCATATCACAAAACAACGTTTGCCAGCTCAGCTAGTAATGTATAAAATTAAATATAAGTATACATTTGATGAATATTTATTTGATAATTGAGGAAAAGTATTGATTAATATTATAAAAAATAAAAATAATTGCAATATATCTGGTGGTAAACATCAGTGGCGTGTGTCTGTCTGTGTATATACATTACATATACATATTATACACTGTCGTGATGAACCAAACGGAGATGAGGATCGTTGAGACTCGCGTGTTTGTGACGTCGATGTCTGACAGCGTTTGTGGACGCAAACGGGACCTGGAGATCAGGAATGTGGACGCTACGAGTCGACCGCGGCGACTTACATCTTTTTCCGCGCTTCGACGCATAAATAAAACGGCCACGGACAGTTTTGTTGTTATATAAACAAAGAGGAAAAAGAATTAGAGAAAGATAAAGCGTCTTCCTTGCACCGGTTTTCGGGCGCGGCAACTGTCTAGGCGCCGCTCTTTTGTCTTAGCTAATAGAACACGCGTTCCTGCGCGTCCCTTTTGGTAAAAATGCCCGAAATGTCCCGTCGTATAATTCCCGGTCGATCGCGCTTCTCTTATTCTCTTCCACTTTTTCCTCTTCTTCTTATTCTTTCTTCGTATCTCTTGAATCATTTTTTTTTTCTCTTCCCCTTTAGAATATAATTTTTATTCGATCCGTCTTCTTCTACGACTTCTCAAAACTCCATAGTATACATATATATACATATATATATAATAATATTTCATACTAAAATTTTTTTTATATATCAAATAATTTTATATACAATTAAAATTATGATTTAATGTTTCTATTTAATTTTTTATTTTCATTTTAAATTTAATTTTGATGAAATAAATTTCGAAAAATCATAAATTACCATGGAATTAAATAAGATACATATACACATGTACATAAATATATAATACACTTATCTTTATTGTATTTTTCATGTTGAAAGTACGATGGATATAAATATATACAAATAAAACATTGGAGATATATTGAGGTGGAAACTATTTCGAGGACGAATTGAATTACAAGAAAAAGAGAGGAAGCCATTGCATATAAGAAAAAGAAGAAGGGAATAGAGATGATAAGGAGGTGAAAAGTGAAGTATTCAGATGTGGGAGCTGAGTAAGAGAAAGCAGGAGAAAATATACAAAACGGCAGCGAATAAAAGCGGAAGAGAGAAACGAAAAATCCTGGCGCCACTCTGGACATACCACTTATATTCTTTCTTCCTTCTTCTTCCTCGCGCACTATAGATATATGTGTATATAGGTACTACATATACACACATCCCATAGCGATTCAACGTTCCCCTATCTCTTCTTCTCTGTTCCTCGTGTATATTCACACAAATATATATTTGTATTTATGTAATATGTATGTGTATACTCAATCGCTCGAGTGAATTTCGATCCCACACTGATATCACATCGCGAGAGTCCCTCATCCTTAAAGCTGCAATCCACACGCCATTTAACTTAAACCAATTACAAAATAAAATAAAAATAAAAATACTAAAAATCTAAATTTTAATTTTTTTTTTTTTTTATATATTGACTTTATCACACTTTGTTTATAAAAAATTTATTAAATATTTCAACGAGTTAGTTGATTTTAATTCGTGGAATAACACGTCGAATCAATTCGCATTTAATCAAAACGAAAAATCGTCGCTCGATGGGATTTGTTATAGGAATTTGTCGGATTTCTCGGGAGACGTTCACGGATATATAAGTGGCCGCGGTGCGAGAGTGCTTCTCGGCATGCCACGTTCAAATATTCCAAATTCCAGGGCATATGTACATACACATACATACAAATACATGTGTGTATATACATACATCCAGAAACAATGATGAAAAATAATAAAAATTATCTAAATTTTTAATTTAAATTATTGCGAATTCATATTAGTGACTAAAATAAAATAATTACACTGATAATTTTTTAGAATATACGTATATATTCTGCAAGGATTAAAATATATATATACATGTATGTATGTATATTTTGTATATGATATAAACATGTGTATAAAAATAATATGTGGGAGAAGGTTGTATAGAAGAAATCGATCTGTTGTACGGTGAGACGTGGAGCCGTCACCGATCCAAGAGCGATGAACCCATGACTAGAGCGATAATATCGAGACGACCAAGTGGCAGATTGTATCAATAGATATGTTTATATACATCACTATATAGTATATATATATATGCATGTATAAAAGTACACAAACTTTTTTGACTTGTGTCTTGTTACTTTACAGGAGTATATCTACATATCTTGACAGTGTATCTGATGTGGTTTCAAATAAAACTCCCACGATTGTTTGTCACACAATTTCAAATGTATTTTTAAATATCTAATCCAAATATATATGTATATATATAAGTATAAAATATGAAGACATGGAAGGAAAATTATTATTTCAATAAGTTTGTAATTAAAATTCGTAACAATGAGAAAAAGAATGAATGAAAAAAAAAAATTTTAATATATGATTATTTTAATTAGTTTATAATTAAAAATAGAAAGACTAAAATTTATAATTTATTAATATATGTAAGGTATATGTATATGGGTAATAAGGCCGACCTAAGGGATATTTTCAATAATATGAAAAATGTTTAAATTAATCATTAAGTTTTAATATTAATCGTTATTTGAATACATTTTTTATAAAATGTAAATGATAAATTATAATTTTTATTATAAACAAACAAAAAATTTATTATTTGTATCATTTAGGCCTTATTACCCGCGGGTACCTTAATCTAGAATTAAATAAATAATTTAGATTTATGTATAAATAAATTGAAATAATTATTTTTTTTCCAGTTTTATATTTATAAAAATTAAAAAATTAAAAATTAATTTTTGTCACATTTCTTTTCCGCAAAATTCGACGTTGAGTCACAAATATTTGAGATTAAATACACTAAAGAAGAAAAATACATACATATATACCAATATAAGAAACAAAAAAAAAAAAAAAAATATACGTGGTGGAACATCGTCTCGACGTTCTCGCGCAGCAATGTCGAGTGAGTGAATATAACTAGAGGTATATCTCTCTTTTCCTCTTTGGTAAGAGGGGTTTGGCAACACGTTAATGAGCCTGAAACAAAAGAATTCTCGGCTTATACTTCGCGTATATATATATATATATATATATAAATTTCTCGCAGTAACCCGGGGCCGCCCGTCGCGCTGGGTAACTGCAGGGGGTTGCTGGCGCCATGAGCTGTCATCACGTGTCGAACGTTCGACCATGATATCCAGGTATATAGATGCTTCATTTCATTTTTACTCTTCCTCCTATATATACATATATACATAATACATATATACATATCTATTTTTATTTTTTTTTCATCTTCACTATCCTTTCTCTTCCACACTTTTGCCCATCTTCCTTCAATTATTGTATACATATTTCTTCACTTGCGGCTTTTCACCAACCCTGCTATGTATTGAGAGACCCCATACCGTTTTGCAACAAACTATATATATATATATACATTATATATTCTGCACCCTTTCTAGCTGACAATTCGTTAAATAACAGAACGAAAAATCCCCGCGGCCTTTTATATATCTATACACACTTATAAATACATACTACTTTTATTTTATTTCAGTGACGCGAACAGAAACAAAAACGACCGTTTGTTTAAGATCTCAAAACAAGATACAAAATATCCTAATACTTATATATAATGTCATAAACCTATTAATATATTCTCAAAAAAAAACAATAGCAAGAAAATACATCATACTATCGCAATCCATCATACAAAATGTCAAACATTTATATTTATTTATTTATTTTTTTCCTCTTTATCCCCCCCCCCCCCCCCCCCCCCCCCCCCAACCCCTGAAAATTATAGTCATAAACATTTTTAATTTAATTGTTCATATTTTATATTTATATTTATTTTTATATTTAATTTGTATTTTTTTTTTCTGAAAGATTTATATTTACTTTTTTCGTTTTTTTTGTTTTTTCTTCAACGAGTAATTTCAATAATACAAGGCAAATTAACCTGGTGCCCTGTGGCACGACGCATATCAATACATATATGTATATTATAATATATATTTACACATCAACATATAACTCAAAAAACTAACGAGGTATCATTATCGCAATCTCATCTCGAGAGACCACTTTTGTACGTATAAGATATACATTTTCTCTCTGTTTCTCTCATCGTTCGCATCAACAAAAACTTACAAACACACACACACACACATAAATATTGCAATACATTTACTAAAGTTAATATATGAATATATATAATATACTTACATGATTGCTTTTTTAAATATTATATATATAAACAGATTATAACGTATATGCTAACTTGACGCGTGTTGGTTAATAACATTATTGGCCACCCGGTGTCCAATGAATTTACAACGAAAATTTCCTCAACAACTCGCGCCCGCGCATGCGCTATTTACCAATATCTGGTTAAGACATCTACCGCGGTAATCGGTTGCGTTATTTTTTTTTCTTCATTTTACATCTTACAGCTTTGTACGCATTCTCTGGAAACACAAAAAAAAAAAAAAAAAAAAAAAAAAAAAAAAAACAATAAATAAAATTGTTCAATTTTTTTTCTTCTTCAACTCTTTGATGCTCACATACGTATATATGTTTATGTTTTAAAATCTATTTGTGTATGTATAACATACATGAATGTGAGCACGTGGACGATGGAATAAAATTGACCATGAACGATACGAGCATTTGCTAAAGGCGGCAAGGACGATTTTTGTTCGTTCCAAAGATTATGGTATGCCGCCGGACCACACACGCCGGCGCCATAACCAACACACCATCTTTGTCGTGGTTTTCGCTAGATAGGTGGAGGTATATGCACATATATGTACATATTTTATATAAATATATGTACACACACGGATATATATACTAATAAAACTATGTATTATATATATTCGTATGTATAAGGAGATAAATACAAACGTACAATCGACGAATCCATACGTGGAAACGATAAATAAACTATAACTAACCGCCCTCGGTTTCTAGTGACAGGTGAATAGTATGTGTATGTGTATGTGTGTGTGTGTGGTGTTCGTCCTCTCTTGTTAAACTTGCAGAGGAAGAGACAGTTACTAAACGCCTTTTCTATAAAATATATATTTATTTGTCTTTTATATATTTATTTGACTTTTATATTTATTTTTTTTCTTCATTTATATATTTATACTCAGCATTCACATGTACTAAGTAATTATCATAATTGTAAGTGAATATTAAAATTATGCGAGGCAATAAGATTGAAGTGAAAAACTTTTTTTATTTTAGTTGAATTAATTTTTTTCTGTTATTTAATTTTATTTTATGTTTCAATTATTAATTCAATTGGATTATATATACGGTGATAAATTGTATTATGTTACTTAGGTGGATGTTGTATAATGTAGAGATGCACTTTGGAGAAATGATTGTGATAGGAAGTTGTGCTTGATCCAAGAATTGAGTAGAAGAGAAAAGAAAAAAATAATAATAGATGTGAGTGCGTTTGTGTTGGAATATATAAGATAAAATACAAGTGGTGGATGACAAAGAGTTGAATATGTGAGTACGCGTGCATTTACCCTGGCGCGAAATTGATGGATCTTTATGTCGTTTGCGGCATTTGCCAAAGCATCCTTGAAATTGTTATGAATTTATTCGTGTGATTTATTCTCCCTTAAATAATACATTCATAATAAATCATTATTATAATTTTATAATCCGTTAAAAATCTACCAATCATCGCGTGTAAAATTATTCTTATAAATAAACTTTTTCCTTATCACTAACAAATTTTTTTCTAAAATAAAAATTAATTAATTTAACTAACAACAAATTTATGTATACACACAATGGATGTATAAGAAAAAATGAATATAACTAAATGAATAAATAAATATTTCTGACATATAATTTAACTATGAAAAATTATCAAAGCGTGTCGTTTACGTAAGGACGTTCGTTAGTGAAACTTTTTAGTAGATAAAATTTTTTTTTTTAGTTTTAATAAGTTGAATCATGTAGCTATCTACCCTTGAAAATTCAAGACGCCTTATCGATAATTTAAGAAAGTTATTAAAGATCAAAAATCAAATTTTTAGCATAGAGCCTTATGGAGAATTAGCATTTTATGTATTTAAAATCACAAAAAGTATATTGTAAGAGTAGATACAATAATAAATAATGTTTAAAAATATTCTTTGAAATATGTAGTTTATATAACTCCACAAAAAAACAGGTGTTGACGAATGTTTAAATTAAATATTAATTATTTTAATAAAGATAATTAAAACTGTTTTGGTAAATTTTGATAAATGGAGTCAAATCAATTTTTAATGTGGATCAACTGATTTTTTAAAATAAATACCTTAAAAATAATTGGTACATATAAAAAAAATTATAAATCATTATAAAATTATTAATATATTTTACAACTTTTTTCAAGCCTAGAATAAATTTTATAAAAGGTTAGTACTCATTTGACTCTATAGCGTAGCTCACGAACGTCCTTAAACTGCCCATAAATAATTATTTGAAATATATATATCCAATTGTATCGACCTCCTGCAATTGTGCGCTTTGCTCTTTATCTATATCCGTATCCGTCACGCTTATCCATCAGTATAATATACATACATTCTGACAGAGGAAAAAGCCAGTTGGGTCAGGTAAAGACACTGGAATAAATAAAGAATGATGATCCACTCTACTGTCTACAATACACTCCCAAACAATCTAGTTTCAGTATCGCGAGAAAAACAAACTTGTACCGCCAACACCAATTGGATTAAATGTATCTATTACCCATTGTCAGCTTTCACTATATAAATACATATACATATATATATATTTATATATACCTTCTATGACGACTGCGATGCCGGCAGTTTATCTATTATATACAATCTATACGCTCACTTCTCTTATTTTCTCGCACTCTATCTTCTTTCAATTTTCTATTTCATCCGCACGTCCTTTTTTATTTTCTTCCTCTTCTGCACCGCGACTTACTCAATACATATACATATGTACATATATATCTATGTACTCGGCACTTTGTTGTTGAGCTGTTCCGCCTCGTAACCATCGTACTACCATTGAAGATTTCGTTGATCCTGTTTGGCTGTATATTATCTCACTCGCTCGGCTCTCTATTGAGACAAAATCGTAAATATATACAACGTCGGTCAACTTTGAAACGTTCAGACGGAGCAAAAAATATATTTACATGCATATATAGATATCGAAATGAATCTTGTTGAGAGTTAAACCGTTTATGAATGTCTATTCTCAATAACGAGGACTCAATGCCCAAATGTGTACGCTCTTTTGAATATTTCCAATGGTAAAATAGATATGTAAAATATATAATAGATCAAAATGCCGAATTTAATGCTGGGAAAATTGTCGCTTTATATACACAATCATTGATTTATTAAAAAAAAAATAATATATAAATATTATTGTACATCTTTGATATTTTTTTTTTCTTATACACCTATTTATCTTTGCGTTTTTTTTCTTGTTTTGTTATTACAGTCGATGAGTAGTGAAGAGGATGAGCGAGTTGAACGAAATTTTCTTGTCAGTGTGTCCAATCGTGCAACGTCTTACTGCGCAATGTTTAGAAAACGTTTCACTAGCTAAACAAAGAAAACAAAAAAATAATTCAGCTCGTTGAGCACCAGAGAATAAGAGAAGTGGAATAAAATACATATATGTATATATATCTGTACCTAGGTATATGTATATATTTATGGGAAATGAAGATGAGAGAAAAAGAAAAAAGAAAAAAAAAAAAGGAACAAGAAAAAGAAAGAAAAAAAAAAAAAAGTAGAAATGAGAGAAGAAGAGAAGGAGCTTTAAGCCGACCTGGGCCAAGGGCTCTATATTCTCTCTGGGTTGTGGCCATTGTGCGAATGAAATTAGCCCTGAAATGCCAGGAAGATAATCCAGAAGCGAGCAAGCAAGTGAGGAGACGAACAAATACTATAGTCTGTTTTTCTCTATATGTATAATATATCTATCTTGCTTTTACTTTTTTCCTCTCTCGTTCCACAAGCCAGATCATCCCGTTAAACGGATCCCAAGGCTCTCCTGGTTTTTCCACTCGTATCCAATCCACCACCCGATGCCCCTTCACTCTCTAACAATTCTTCACTTTAGTTTCTCTTACGCCTGATGAGTTCATGTCTTTTACTCTCTTTCGTCTTTTTCCGCGGCGCCATTTCCTCATTCTCTTCAAATATAGATATACATTTAAACATTATACGACTATCTGTTCTTATAGTTTTTTTCTTTTTCCTATACTCGTTACCTTCCTCACCATCATCCTTCTTTGTCTTTTCTATATTTCGATTTTTTTCTCTTCTTTTTTTTTATCAACCGCCGTCTCGAAGCAACTAAATAGTTTCTGGGACTGCACACTCGACCGGGCCGGGGGAGCATCCTCCTTCTGTGTCACGGATTATTATCCTTGTACTCCAAATATATACACTAATATATATACATATATATTGCATTATTCTCTGTAACAAACGAAACACAGACAAAATGATGAATCTCTATTTAGAAAGGATTCTTTTGCGGTAAATACACGAATAAAAAAAAAAAATAAATGTCATGTAAGCAATTGTGAATAACCATCAGCATTGCGTCTCACTGCATCTGTAATTCATTATATACATTTTAAAAATATATATATAATACAACAAAGCTCATAGTGCACAGAATGCTGACAAGCGTGAATTAAAAAAGAAATATAAATAAATAACTTTATTTTATTTATTTTATTTTTCTATATATCTATTATCTCATTTTATCTCGCTCATTCTGCTTTCTTATTTATTTTTCAGTACATATAAATATTAGGGTGGCGCAAAAAAACCGACTTTTTTTTTTTTTTGAGTCTCGAGTAAAAAAATGTTAGTTTTTGATGTTTTGAGAGTCCCCTTCAAAGGACAGCTCGAAAAAAAATTTTTAAGAGGTCGCTCCAAATTTTTTTAAATTTCAAAAATCGTCAAAAATCGAATTTTTTTTTTATTTTTATTTTTTTTCTCGTTACGGTATAATTTTATAGACCAAAAAAAAATTAGTTTCTGAAAGTTTCAGTTCAAAATTAAAATTTTGAAAAGTCGCTCATAATTTTTTTTTATTTATTAGTGTATTACTTTAGATTTTTTCGAGCGACCTTTTAATATTCAAATTAAAATTCTATACATTTTTTTTCTTCGATTTAGTACAATAATCGATAAAAATACACTACGAGATTAATGATAAATCAAGCACAATATAAAAAACATAATTTTTTTTTAAATTTTACAAGTAAAACGTATTATTACATTTGATTGTTGTTTCTCTGAGTTCTTAATATTTCGTTTAATTATGATTAGTTTTGTCATAAATAATCCAAAATTTTAATTTGAATATCAAAAAGTCGCTCGAAAAAATCTAAAGTAATACACTAATGAATAAAAAAAAATTATGAGCGACTTTTCAAAATTTAAATTTCGAACTGTAACTTTCAGAAACTTATTTTTTTTTAGTCTATAAAATTATAGGGTAACGAGAAAAAAAATAAAAATAAAAAAAAATTCGATTTTTGACGATTTTTGTAATTTAAAAAAATTTGGAGCGACCTCTTAAAAATTTTTTTTCGAATTGTCCTTTGGAGGGAGCTTTTAAAATATCAAAAACTAACATTTTTTCACCCGAGACTCAAAAAAAAAAAAATAGTCGGGTTTTTTGCGCCACCCTAATAAATATATATATATATATATATATATATATATATATATATATAATATATATATACATATATAGACTCTCTTTATTCATTCCTCGTTTACGTGAGGAAAAACCGCCCAATGAATTTATACTATATGTAGATGTATCGTCGTCTGGACGAGATTTATCGATGGAGTAGTTTGATTTGAGATAACGGCGATCGATCGAAAATTCTTTGCTGGTCCGTGACGGTTGCAAGCTTATATATATATATATGCTCGCGGGTTTGACATTCACAGAAAGATCTACGGGTCCATGTGAATATACAGAGAAATATATATATATATGTATTTATATTTAAAGAGTGGAAAGAAGAAAGAAAAGGGATGTACATATAGTATAGAGAACATAAAGAAGAAGACGGCTCAACACGCGTATCAAATGAAATGCATGTCTCCGTACTTTTTACAAGGTGGTATCGCCATCTCGTGAGCTGAGTCGCGACGACGACATCTTTGGATGTATTGATGCGCAGTGAAACTTGCAAAGGTGTGTGCGGTCCAAAACGTTGGAAAAGAATGTGTATATGTATACAGATGGAGAGACACTACTGCACTGAGGTTTATGTATTTATATGCGCGGTATATTATATGTATATATGTATAATGTATATACATATGTATATATAGGGTGCTGCAACGCACCCGGGAAAGATCCAAGATCGAGTTAAGATAATTGCTCGTTTGTTTAAATATTTGACTTTCAAGTTGGAGGGATGAGAGAGCACATTATTTTTTGCTCAATTGTTTTATTGGTCTTCTCCTCTGCCTCTTTACATTTATTTTTACGTTATATACATAAGTGTTTATATATATAAGCATATTTATATTTATTGTTGTCATTATTTTATTTATTTAAAGATTGAGTGAATGTAATTAATTTACGAATTATTTTGCTTGACGATTGATTATTCGTGGAATTGATATTTCCGATTGTTAATTTTGTTAAGTTAT
Source organism: Microctonus aethiopoides (assembly GCA_030347275.1). NCBI lineage: Eukaryota > Metazoa > Arthropoda > Insecta > Hymenoptera > Braconidae > Microctonus > Microctonus aethiopoides. The sequence goes on from JAQQBS010000001.1 coordinate 2,102,675, forward strand.
GCGCGAATAAGGTAGGTACATGAATATATGCAAGAGCTTCCCGCGGTTAAGCGGGGTTTATTTAGGTGGACAATTAAGTGAATTTAATGTCGAGTGTTTGTGATAGATAACATTAATCAAATATTGTCATTTAAATATTTAACATTGAATTGAATTTTGTTAATTAAATTAAATGTAGAATTTTTTTTTTTTGATTGTGATTTAATTAGGACAATGTTTAAGTGAAGTAAGAGACATTGAAGTTGTATAAGTATAGTTGTGAGTAAGTAGTACATTAGAGTATATATATACACGTATATAAAAGCGAGAAGAAGAATATCACGTCAAGTTCGTGGTGTTTCTGTGTGTGACAGTAAAGTTAACTTTACGCCAGGGGGATGATGGTTTTCGTGCGTTGGAATTATAGAGTTGGTTGACTGCGCGTTTCTCCCGCCGGTGGTGGTCTTGCGAACGACGTCAAGCTATTACACGCCCGAGAAGAGAGAAGTCTATATAATATGTAATATATATATATTTTTCATTCCCTTTTGGTGCAATCGTTGTCGTTGTCGTCAACGCTGTCGTTGTCGTCTTTTATATAAAATTTCCCAACAGCATCGTCGTTGCGCCAAAACGCTTCAATTATTTTGGTGTGAAGCAATCATTCTAATGCAACACAAAATTAACAAAATACTTTTACTTTTCTTTTTTTTTTTATTTCTCATAGGATTATTTAAATATAAGGTACCCGCGGGTAATAAGGCCTGTCGGATAATACGGCCTAAATAATTTAAATAATTAATTTTGTATTTATTTATAATAAAAATTATAATTTATTATCTTTTATAAAAAATTTATTCAAATAACGAATATAATTTTAAAAATTGATGATTAATTTGAATATTTTTCATATTATAGACAATATTTAATAAAATTGAAAACAATTAGTCCCAAACATTTTTAATAAATATACAAAATTAAATATAAAATTAAATAATATTTAATAATATTAAAAACTACTAGTCCCAAAAATTTTTAATAAATATACAAAATTGAATATAAAATTAAATAATATTTAATAAAATTAAAAACAAGTATAGTTTCAAATATTTTTAATAAATATACAAAATTAAATATAAAATTAAATTATATTTAATAATATTAAAAACAAATATAGTTCCAAACATTTTTAATAAATATAAAAAATAAAATATAAAATTAAATAATATTTAATAAAATTAAAAACAAGTATAGTTCCAAATATTTTTAATAAATATACAAAATTGAATACAAAATTAAATAATATTTAATAATATTAAAAACTACTAGTCCCAAAAATTTTTAATAAATATACAAAATTGAATATGAA
>JAQQBS010000001.1:2121422-2140479 GCA_030347275.1 Microctonus aethiopoides
TATATATATATATATATATATATATATATATATATATATATATATATATATATATATATATATATATATATAACATACAAAATCACATACAACATCAATTTAAATTATTTATCCACAATTTTTCATCACTCAACAACATCAAATAATAAATAAAATAAAATACAATTGCAAAATAAAATATGGCGAATAAGATAATTGAAATGATAATAAATAATTCATTGAATTTTACGTACTATAAATTAAAACCACCAAAGACGTACGATTATAAAATAATAATAATAATAATAACATCGAAATATATATGAATATAATTTTTAAATTATATTTCACAAGAGAATTTTTTATCTCTGAATATTTACAATATGTTTGAGTCATGGACCTCCAAAGCTGAATCGTTCATGTATTCAATAGGTGCGAGTGAACGCGAGCCAAACGTGTATGTACACGTTTTTAAGGACACAAGTATACACACGTATACAAAAACACATAGACAAAAGCAAATATATATATATAATTCTAAATAAAGAGCGAAGAGCGAAATAGCGATGGTTAATTAATGGATCGGCACGCGAGAGCAGCCAAAATGAAGCATACCTTATATACTTGTCCTCTATCATTTTTCGTTGAGACCCAATACGCGTTTCTCTTTCTTATTATTCTTCTTCTCCTACTCTACATCTTCTTCTTTTCCCCCTCCAGCGCTCTTTATATATATACACTGCGGGCCTGACGGCCCAATATACACCACTTGCGTGCGCGCACAAACGTTTTCGTTGAACCGACGAGACGCGCGTTATACATACGTATACCAGTAGCTTTCTTTCGTTTCTATATATTTTTAAGTACTCTACTCTCGTCGTTTATATATATACATACATACAGCTCTCATCAAGACCGCGCGTTCACAGTCTATTGTCGCCGGTATGTTTTGTCCCGTCAGTCCCCAATGCGCAATGCGATATCCACCGTTCCTTTTGGGACTTCTCTGTGACGCCGAAAATGCCGCGCCGTTGCCATTCTATATCGTTCTATATTATGTATATATCTATTTTTTTTTTTTTTTTTTTTTTGAATATAAAGCAAGATAGACTAAGTAAGAAATAAGAAGAAGAAGGTGGGTGGTTTTTGATTATATAGTTTGGAATAATTGCGACGAGTATAGTTGAATGAATGTTTAAAAATGCATGATGGATATATAAGTGAGTGAATGAATTATATACTTGAGCGGTCTCTCAATTAAGAAAAAAAAAATGTTTTTTTTTATTGTGAAACGATATCGAGACGGTCCAAGTCGCACAGCAGGTTTTCAAGTATGTGAATTAATAGAATTGCGTGCGATATCGTATTTTTTTTTTTCATTTATATATTTATATTTTACAAGAAATGAATAGGAAAAAAAAATTAGATGAATTTATTATGTACTGTTAGGTCTTTTTCCCATACGGTCGGTATGTCTTTGTGTAATATGCGACGATCTAATTATAATATATTAGTATTAACCGTTGAGTAATTGATATTGTTAATATATTTAAAAGTCGAAGTATAAATAAATGAAGGGAAAGAAAAATTTTTGATGAAATTATTACTGGGATATTTTAATTGACAGTAAAACCTAAATGACAATTGAATTTTGCTTTTGTTATTTATAGTACAAAATTCGTTCGACCTCGCTACAGTGCACAGTAATAAACTCTTTGAAATTAGTTTAGTTGGTATAGGGATTGTTGTCATGGTGGATCGATTTTGTCAATGTGTTTTCGACGTTTCAGTCGCGTTGACAATTTCTACCGTCAATATACATAACATGTAGTTGCATATTTATTTATGTATGTATGTATGTATATATAGACATTAAATCATGAGAGAGAAAAATAAAATATTTGACCGAATTATTTTACACAACTGTCTATCATATGTCAAACATATTAATTAATTTAAAATATAAACACAACGACAAAATAAATATTCACCACTGTCTAAAATTATAATTATACAATTCTCCTAAACATCATAACAAAAAAAATTATAAAAAATTCATTGACTTGATGGATGGTTTGGTTTTAAATGAAAATATTTATTCCTCAAGTTTCCCTCCCACGCAAACAAACATCAAATATATATAATTGTAGACATCAAAACTTTTTCTATATGTATAACATACGCTCTTATTGCAAAGTATATACACTGAGCATTAAATGTCAGGAATAAAACGTATATATATGCATATAGTCGGCACATTAGTTTGATGAGCAGTTGTCATACATATATAAAATGTGTGACAATAATATACTTTGATGAATATATATTCTTTATACTTTCTATAAACACATTTATCATTCAAGTAAATTTATTTGATGATATTTTATATATATATTTTAAATGTTTTTTATTATTCTTTCTAAGTGCAAAACTTTTGAAGACTATATCGATTCAAAAACATATATTCACACTGACCCAATTTTTTTTTTATCTATCATTACATCAACTTGACATCAAACAAGTGTATACTAATTTAAAAATAAATTATTAAACACACAGCAAGTATTTTACTTAATTCTATATTAAAATCAAAATTCGGATACCGTAACTCTACTTGTCCAATTTTAACTTCATCTCAACACATTTATATATATACTATAGCTGACCCGGCAAACGTTGTTTTGCCATATAAATTATTTTTAGTTAATATATTTTGGTAGTTAAATTATTACTACATATATATTACTATATATTAATATTTATATATTAATATACATACAGTAAATAAATACTATATATATTACTATATATATAAATTATTATAAACAAAAAAAAAAAAAACTAAGTGATGAAAAGTAAAATAAAATTTTATAGTAAAAATTCATGAAATAATATTTTTTTCTATTCAATTGTTAATTCATTAGCTAATTTATTTGCTCATTTAAATGATTCTGGTTTGCATTGTAGTTTTATTTATTCGATTATTTATTTTTTTAGTGACACATTTGTTCATTTATTTATATAAGTTTGAATTGTTGATGAAAATTGCATGTATATATTTATAGATATTATTTTTGTACATATACTGTTTGAATTCCAATATTAAATTGATTAGTTAACCAATTACTTTATTAAAAATGAAAATATATTTGATAATTGAAAAAAAAAAAAAGAGGAAATATATTACAGTGCTAATATCGCTATTAAAAAATGGGGGTTGGTGGTAGAAAGATAAAAATTAAGGGTTATACATATTTTTAATGCCAAATCATAAAAAAATAAAAAATTTTGTACAAAAAATAAAAAATAAAATTTTTAGATGAGCCACCCTTATCACTTAGGGATATAAAAATTAGTTTACAACCTACTCTCAGACCTACCGAATGTACACAAAAAATTTCACAAAAATCGGTCAAAAGCCGTTTCCGAGAAGTTTAGTTACAAACACTGTGACACGAAAATTTTATGTATACAGATATTCATATATACAAATGTATATTATTGCGCTGGACGAATTATTATAATATAATCACGATGGCTATATTCGCGGCTGTGGGTGCAGTATATGTTTGGTTTTCATCCAAGTGTGTGCGATGTCACAGAGAAAACTTGGCCGTAAGTCATTCGCGCGTCGTTAACGCGGAAAAGCGAAACGACTTGGGCGAGACAAAAGATAAAGGAAGAAAAGCCAGTCACGACGAAGTGAATATAGTATATATATACATATGTATATGTATATATAGATACATGGTGCTCTGTATATATAGAATAAAACTCAAAGAAAAATAAATATACAACGTCATTTTGGTGGTAGAGCGAGATCACGATGGCGCGTTGTACGCTGTAAATTCGAATCTTTCGTCGAGAAAGTCAGCTATCTGCTCCGCCTCGTCATTCATTTATACTGTATGTATATGTATGTATATATATATAGATATAAAACATTGCCATTTCGTTCTCCATTTTCATATGAGGGAGGTACGTAAACGAACGTTGAATGCTCGTCACGCACATGCTGCATCGACCTTTTGCATCAAAAGCTTTGTTTATGGTCCGAAAAGATTTATAGGCAAACCAACAAGAGCATGGCGTTTATACATCAGGGTGTGCTGTTTACGCTTCTTCAATATGTTATATATGTATATGTATTTGTTTTATCCATATATTGGGATCTATATACCTTCACCGGATGTCGAAGATAATTAATTTCTTGAGACGGCTTGAAACACATACACACACAAGTCAATAATCTGAGTTACGATTTTTTGGTGAATGTGTATAGCGCACCTTATTTAGTTCCCTTTTGCATTTTTTTTTTTAAATAAAAACACAAGACTTTAAGTTTATAATTTATTTTTAAACTTATTTTGTGTGTAATTATAATATGTATTTATGTGTTTATATATTGACACTATACTTGAGAGAATTATAATGTGAAAAAATGTGGAATTATATTGTTGGAATGAAATAATAAACGGTGAATTAAGAACTATAAATAAATATTCACTGGGAAATAAGCGTAACGGATCATCTGTCAGTTTTGCGATATGTCCACTGAGAATATTGAATTAATAAATATTCTTACTAATAATAGAATATAAACTCAGGAACTTTCCAAGAATAGCAATATAAAATAGACTAGCACAAAAAAAAAAAAAAGTAAATAAAGAAATAAATAAAAATAAAGCTCTTTTGCACACAGAGCTCAACTTGTTTCAACACGTCACAACACCCTCGACCCTTCTTATCTAATCATCTACAGTCTTATTTACTACTATATAATATCTTTGACAAAATAAGTCGATATACACCTTTTATAATATAAAACGTATAATACTTATACTTTAACGCTTTTATTCCCACATATTATTTTATTTACAATCCTAATGTGTGTGTATAATGTACATCCACGTAAAAATACGTCTACAGACGAAATAAAAAATACGTAAATAAGTATATATCTCATGTAGAATATCTTTTCGTTGCGTTCAACGCACGTCTTCAGTAATAAAACAATTCACGACCACCAAACTGATCTCAACTTACTCATCCATCCCCATTATCCATATAACCCCATGCAACCAACACACATTTAAATACATACAAACATGCTTACATATACAAATAATATAATCGCACAATGTTAAATCACAAACACACAAATGATGAGAGAATATAATCTCTCGAGCTCGCTTGAAATAACCCTCACGAGTCATTTCTCTCCTTGTCTTGACCTCTGATCGTTCCATCTAACGCGTTGTCTTATTCACTCATATTCATGTCCAACTATACTGGTGTGTGTCTCTCAATACAAATACATACGTGTATACGTATAGATATGCGTAAATGTATAATATATATGGATGTATAATATAAAAGCGTTGGTTTCTCCAGGGCTCCTCTTGCTTGCTTGGATTTCAGCCCCTCTCTATAATTCTCTCTTGAACATATCAGACTTGTGGCGCCGAAACAGCGGTGTTATTCCCCACTACATATTACCTATCTGCCTCTCACATTGTTATATCCTTGTCTATCTTATTCATTTCATCATGGTTTATTCTCTCGCTTTAACTCACTTGCATTTCCCCAACGTCTCCCACTATCGTATCAACTTCTACCACGGCGCTTTTGTATTTAACGAATCGCGGACGATGGTAGGGATACCGTGAGAGTGGTGGGCGTGGATTTATATACGATTTAAACCACGCCTATATTCAGTTGTTCGCGCTCGTTGCCTTTTTCCCAGCTTCGTACATCGTGAAATGTTTTTCGCCGCGGATTATGACGCGGTCTGCGCGATTATAACCACAGCTCTCTACGCGCCGGAGCAGCCACCATACACGTACGTTTATGTACTTCAAATAAATACCTATACATACATCCAGACGTATATGTATATAAATATTTATTTATGTATGTGTGTGTTTATGTATAAATCTTTTTTTTTTATTATATTTTTCTCTGTCTATGCCACACTGATATATTTATATTTTTTTTTTGTCTTCCTGGTTTTTTTTTATATCCACACTGCTCTTTTTTTTTTGTCTTCATATTATTTTTCTCTGTATTCAATACTTCAATTCTTTTTTTTTTTCCTTCGTTTATCGCGACTGTCGTTTACTTTTACTTCAACAAATGTTTATATATATGTTTATAATATATGTCTTGAATATATATATATATGAATACACCATCAGGTATATAGATTCGATTTGTTTTGTTTCTATACTTCACAAATGAATACTCACATATCTATATATGTGTATATTATACTTACCAAAATTGTTACTCATCGATGTGTTTCTGTCAATGTTCCATCGATCCAATGAAGGGATGTAGGTAATATGTATTGATTTGTTGTTGCGACGGCTGTCCTTATATATCCTTTAGCCACTTTGTCATAATTTCTTATGAGTCAACATGAAAAATAAAAAAAAAAAATTCAAAGTATATTTACATTCCTGAATTATTTATTAATAATGTATATTATTATTATTATTATTATTATTGGATACGGATGGGTGGATCAACCTCCCTGATGCTACCGAACCCTTAATTAATAATGTATAAAGCAGTGAAAAATTTGTGGAAATTAATTCACACGAATTTAACAGCTGAAAAGAAATTTAAAAATTATATTTTACTTTCTTTGGGATTTATAAATATGAAAACGTATTTTTTAATAAGGAAACTAAGGTACCTCATAATAACCTGATAAAACGATCGATGTCAACTTTAATATGTATTTATGTGATGTTTATATATGTGTAGAAAATATATACATAAATATTATAAATGTCAATGTGAGCTTTTGAAAAGCTGTCGCACACAACTATTAACTTTACGGAAAGTTATAAACTCTCGTGCACCGAGAATATATATAATCTTCAGTATATATACATGTATATGTGTATGTATTTAAATGCCTCGTACTCTTCTCCACCATTAAATACAGCATTATATTCATATGTCAATATTAAATTTATACTATATCCACATTTGTCTATTCCTATCACATTTAATTCAAATAAATCAAACTCACGCTAAATACTCTGGCACTATCTCAAGATAAATTAATCAAACATATTTAAATATAATTCTAAACAATAAATTACATTCATTCGCATCAGTAATATAAACACATAAACACATACATAATAAATAGACAATATTTATAATCAAGTACATAAATAATTACCCATAAATAATTTTATCATTTTACAAGAGTGATAAAAAAAAAAAAAAATAATAGAATTAAAATTATAATCTTTTATTTATATAGTTATATACTCACGCCTGATGAGTATTTAAGATGGTCAACGAATTTAAACACCCCAGCTGTGTATACTGTAGGTCATTTCATGAAATAATTATTAAGCAAAAGCAAAAGAGACAGAGGAAAATAAAGAGGAAGGCAAAGTTATAGTAAATAAAGAGAAAAAAAAAATAGATAAAAAGAGAGAGGATATATGGCCTCCGTCGGCCTGTCTCGTCGACTTCAATCCCCCAGTATAGGTGCGATACACAAATACACTGCCCAGAAATATATATATATATATATATATAAACACAAATGAAGGTGCGCGAGAGCGAATCGCATAAGTATTTACACACTTACACTAGTTTATATATCTATATATACAAATACACACACGTATACACACATATACAAGTAAAATTGCTCGCACGGACGCTCTGGGCGTCGCTGTGACACTCTGCGCGCGAAGGACGACGACGTGGAGAAGCCTTGCACTGTGAATTTGTGTTAGTTCGTGAGCCAACTTTGCGTATGTTCATGTGTATATATATATGTCGTACGTTGTTGTGTGTATGTGAATATCACAGTGAATTTTCTCTCTCGAGGTTAAAAAGTGGGGGATAGTTTGCACGATGCCTCATAGTGGGGGAGATTATTTGTTGGTGTAGTGGGGAATAATGCGAAAATATATAGCAGGTGGGGCGGAGCCAGTTAGTTTATTTCCCCTCTTGCGCTGTATACACACACTCTGGTTGAACCAACGCACCATGTCAATGCGCGCGTCTCGCCTCTTCGCGTCAATTTTCACACGAAAAGCTTCAACTTTCCGCGCTCTACTCTATCTCCTTTATATAATAGAGAAACATGAATTATATGTACCATAAATAAAAAAATAATTTTATCATGATTTATTGACTTATTTATTCAATGAAATTGTTTATATTATTATTATTATTAATAATATTATTATTGTTATTATTATTATTATTGACGTTGTTGTTATTATTATATGAAATTGATATTTTTTTTAATGCTATATTAATCTGTTAATAGTATAAAATTTAAATTTACTTTTTATATGAATTTGTCAATTTTTTTTTTTTTCAAAATTTATACACTATTTCATCGAAATAAATTTTAACAAATAATTATCTGTAAATTTTTATTCTTGATTTTTATATGTTATAGACAGTATTGTGAGAATGCTGTTGAAAAACAAAAAAAAAATTTTTTTTATCTATTCCGCAGTTGTGATTAGCGCAATAAATGTGTGTGAAACGATCGACAGGGTTGTCATCTCGCACATGGGGAATGCTGAATTAAACACACTCGCTGCAGCTTCATTTCATCCTTTTTTATATATCTATACATATTCCAGTATTTATCTCGTGCAATTATATACATATATTTATATCTAGATTGGAAGTGAAAACGAGGGGAAAGCCAGATGGAGGGTGGTGTTAATGGGCGTACTCGCGGTTAACACCCTTAATGCAACTGATGGTGGGGATCGGATATAAAGTTCGGGAATGATCGTACACTCTCGTTTATAAAATAGCTTAGAATACAAGTGGGAGTGAGATGAAATATGAATTAAAGCGAGATAAAACTAGCGTTGGAAAAGGCGTCGCGTTCAACGCCACCCGGATTGGCGCCAGAACGCCAATCGGGGCGTCGAGCTCTCATTATCGCCCAACTATACTACGGCAGTAGGAGAGGTCGACGATATACCGTACAATTCTCGTTTCGTTCCGAGTTTATCTCCCTTCCCCGTGTGTATTCGCGCCACCGTCGTCGCGACACCAACGGGGGTGAGCGAAACACCGTGACCCCCCACCAAAACTCGTTTGACCACCACTACTACCACTACCACCACCATCATCATCATCACACTACTACTCCTACACTGTATGACTACCAGACTACTGTCATCATTGTACACTACCGCCACCACACTACTATACACACATTTACCAAGAGCAAAGTAGCAGCAGCATCGACAGTGGCAGCAGCAGCGCCACTGACTTTCGGCGCTCACTTCACGGTGCACAGCCGATTCGAGATCCGTCGTAGGGGAAGGGAGGAGGAGCTCGCTATAAGGTCTCGTTTCAGTCTTGGCGTTGCAGCCCTCCAGCATTCACGCCTACCGCGTCCGCGCTTGGGAGAACTGTACATATTCCCCTTTCTCGCTCTCACAGCATAAACGCGTTCTCGCTCCCACCAACAGTCAAGCGGACAGTATGAGCGGGACTTTAGCACACCAACACCTTCGCGCGAGCGTGAGGGAGGTGTGGGGGTGAGTCCCGGAGGAGGTGTCAATCCTAGCGCTGCTCAGTGACCATCGCGGCGCCACCCAAGTAACACCTCAGTCTTTCCGCGGGCACAACGGGCTTCGAGCCCTAACGCGACTGCATTTTCGTATATAATCAGTGCTTTTTTTTTTCATAATAGTTCGTCACGTCTCTCTCTTACTCTTTTAATCTCGTCAGTTCCTGTCATTTTTTTATTTACAGTCTTATTTATTATTGTATTTTATCAAAGTTTTCCTTTTTTTTTTCTTTCTTTTTTTTTTTTTTTTTTTTTTTTTTTTTTTTCTTTCGTTAATTAAAGACGAGTGGAGAAGTGTGATTATAAAGTTTGATATTGTCTACGGTTATGACGTTTTGTGGCTGTATGTATATAGAATAATACGAAGTTAATTTTGACCTACGTATTATTTTGGTGACGATCGTGAGAGTATTATTATTATTATTATTACAAGAAAATTTATAAGCACGAGTGAGACGTACGTGTGTATTTATTTGATGATGAACGTGGCAGCGTGGCCTCGTGTCGCCGGCCGTCGGACGCTGTGAGTTCACTCGGAATTCGTTGTTAAATTTGCAGTTGATTTGCGAATAAGTGACTGAAAAAAAAAAGAAACAGTGTTGATTATATGATAAACAAATAAATAATCGAAAGGAACGGTAGATGCTTTCATATATAGTTTCATCATGGATATTATTTATAAATGTATATTATAAAAATGGGGAAAAGAAATATTGATTCAACAAGCAGAGAGAAAAATTATAACATAATGATCCACATAATACAGCTGTGATGTACATTTATTTATTTTAAAAGTACTGTACACCATGGATGAGATTTACGAAATTATTAATTTGTATAAATACCAGTGATATCAATATTGCATTGCAAATTTGAATATATTATAACAGAGTATAAAACACGATTAATTTATTTACATAAAAGTGTCAGTGAATATAATATAATAGAATATATTAAATGTGCTCTTTGAATAATAATATAATCATATGTATCGTGAAGTTATTTGGATCAAGTAAACAACAATAGTGTAATAGGAACTCGGCCAATAAAATTTTGGCCGAATGGCAATAAAAATGTTGACGTTGCAGTGGAATTTTGCTTGTGTAGTGAAAAAAGAAATTGAAATACTGCGCGCAAAGTCGCGTGAACGTTCAAAAATTCAGTGTATTAAATTATAATCCTTTTATTTGTGTCAAAACATTATAATAATAATTATTATTATTTCAAATGAATTGTTCTGATTAGAACGACGATGTCAACATCGATGAAATATCTAACATAACACTCTCCAAGAATCAAAACAAAACAAAATATCAGTTCGTAAATAAAAGGTATCAAGAAAGAATAACAAAAAAAAAATAATAAGAAAAAGTGTGCAGTGGATTTGTGTGGTTTGTGCGTGTGTGTAAAAGTCGTCGTCGACTGTGGATTGAGTCACTCGAAGAGTAATCTCGCGCGACTCTGTAAACTCGCCCCATCTCGATGAGATTCGAACAAGACACTACGTGCAGGGGTACCCACTGCGCCAGCACACCATTAGAGGCACCTCAGCGTATAACACCCAAAGAAGAGGTGGAGGCGGCGGTGGACGGTGTATTTTCGGTGTCACAATACAACGGTGGTGCGTTGCTTTATCAACAGGAAAAAAGAAAATTTGAATTGGAGACTAATTCAGTTGAGGGTGCAAACACGGGGCTCAGAGGGGTGGCGGGGGGGCCTGGGATGGCGTACCCCGCACCAGCAGCTGCGCCGACACTTAATCAGCACTCGCCATTTTCAACGATAAGTAATTCGGCGAGCGGCAACGGCAATGGACATTTAACGACAAGTCATTTACCAGCACCGGCGGCACCGCGACCAACTGATTTTAGTGTCTCGTCATTATTAACAGCAGCAAATACCCATCCATCACATCTTGGTGGTTCATCATCGCAAGGTAGTGCATCACCACCGCCTGGTGGTCCAGGAAGTCCAGCAGCTGCACCAGAAACACCACCGCCTCATAATCATCATCGTGATCAATTGTCACATTCAACGTCAGCGGAAGTAGCTGCAGCTAATTATTTTAACGCATTGGCTGCCGCTGGTTTTTGTAATCCCGGTACCGCGCATTTATCAAATTCATCGCACGGTCCAAACGCGCATCATCTATCGGGAAAAGGACTATTAGCAAGTCCACATCATCATCCACAATTTAATCTACACGGCCTCACGCCGCAAGGTGACGTTTATTTTTATAAAAATATAATCTTTATATATTCTTAAATGCTGTATTTTCATTTATTTCCGTGATAGACTGATAAAATAATTCATTTAAATCTCGTATATTATCTCGTTAGCTTTTATTTCAATCTTATATGTGATATTTTACTATATAATATTACTCCACTCTGACGTATTCACGTTGGGAATATTTATAACTTTAGTAGTTGTCACACATGAGAAATTCACGTGAATTTCGGAAGGACGTTCTTCTCTGTCGTGAGTACGACAGCACGCGCACGTTGTATTGCGCAACATCCGGAATAATAACGATGAGAATTTGCACGCGACGAGACGTGTCCTGAGAAAATATCCTCGACATATCTTATTTATATATACATATAAACATACACAAATAATAATGTTGGCCAAATTAATTTTGTATTCGGTGAAAAGTTTTATACACATTTGTATATAATTATAAATATTAGTGAGATAATCTTTCATGTCGAGTTTGATTTTGTTCAAGTTCTTTGGTGAATTAACTAAAATTATCTAAGAGTAGGTATAATATACATTACTTGTAGTATTCAAAAGTACTTTTGAACGTTTATTAATTCATTCAGACAGTGATCAACGCTAGAGAGATTATAGTGAGTCGACTAAAAAAAAAAAATACAACTAAAATACACAGTGCAAATAGCTATTAATGAGACGTTCCTATTCTAACATCATCTCATCTTTGGCATATTAATTTTGTCGAGCGATGCGTGACCCCCACATTTTATTTCTCTCTTCTATTTTATTTTTTTTTTTTCACTCCAAGTGCATGATGCTCAAAGCCAACTGCACTCTGCTCATATATAGAATGATCGTGGTGATTAATCTTTGCCAAGGGCATAAGCATCACGCCGTCGTGCATTTAAAATTCAAACCCGCGTAATCTTTATATACAATATACATATGTAGCAAAACATATGTGTAAGCTGTGTCTCTAAGAGAAAATTCATGATAATATATAACCTACTATAAATATATAAATAAAAAAATTAAATACACGACTTGTCAAGAGAACAATAACAATTTGATTATGAGATAAAAAAAAAACTGTATTTCTATTGTGTAGTTATATTTATTATATTTCCGTTACAGTTTATTTTTTATTATTAAAAATTATAATAAATTTGAAACAATTTTTTTTTAACACAATATATCAATCGGAAAATATATTTATTGATTGATTATTATTAGACTGCGTCATATTTCGAGTGTAATTCAATCGTTGAAAATAAATTGTCGTTGTGTGCTGTTTATGCATCTCATCTTGTCATCATCATCATCATCGCGCGATATTATATTGAAAATGCGCGTGCGTGTGGTCTTGTTAACGAAGCCAAGACCTCATGACTTCTCGTATCTTTTTTTATTACTTATTTATTTATTAATATTTTTTTTTTGTTTCCCCTTTCTGTTTTTCCCTTTTCTCTTTTTTGTCGTGGTTAAAATGCGCGCAATGAAACTGAAAACGACACACCAGCGAGTTAACGGAGAAAAAGCGACGTATAACAATAATGTGAGAGCGAAAGAATTTGTAAATTATATGTACATAATATATTTGATCAATGTAGTGGCATAAATTACAATTGACGCGCAAATGTCTGCAATGATCAGTTGATGTGTACAGGATATATAACAACAAAGATGACAAGCTCAACGCCGATGACAAAGACGTGCAACACTTCGACGTTTGTCGAGGCGATTGAGAGCAAAGTAAAACCATGTTGACTGCCACGATCAAACCGATTTTTACGTATCTCGTTTGCGGTCAGGCGTCCGCTCACTATACGCATCAGGACGATTGCCGCCGTGTTTCGTTCAGCTCTTGTGTATCTGTCTGTTATATGAAGACACGTATACATTATATATACACAAACACTAATGTATATATATTTTGAGGAGCGCCATACACACACCCGTTTCCCCGAAGCATGACGATCAGCTCGTAAGTTTGACCCTGGAGGACGAACAAATAGTGGCTCATCGAAGCAAACTCTTTAGTTTGTTTTTCGTCCCAATGATCGATCGTCCATAAATAAAAAGCTCATGGGGTCCAACGAGAATGTAGACACAAAGAAAAGGGAGACACAAGACGAAAGAAAAAAAATAATAAAATGAATACGAAGGGAATAAATGGAAAAAAAAAAAACAACTGCGTGTACATATAATGTTTCAAAACAGTGGTTTAATGACGATTTTGTGAGTGTGTTATCATTTCTCCGTTTTCTTTTATATATTCTTTCTATTTTTTTTGTTTCAAATACAGTAGAGCAATGTGTGTTTGTGTTTAGAAATAAAATATAAAATAAAAAAAAACGAGAATATGAAAAAATATAGTCTGATTTCGATCATAGTCTTTTGCGATTCTACAGCTCGTTCATAAAATTGATTATCCAGAACGATGCTCGACCCTGTGCAGACGAAACCACGTATATAGAAACTGTTTTATGCACGAAGAAAAATACTGGGTTCTGTTGTCGAGTACGTAGTAGAAGAAGAGCCACGCGCAAGTTATAATATTTATCAGTTTACTACTATTACATTCATACATACATACATATCAACTTCAGTTATACCCTGACTTGATATTTCACTGATGGACTTTCCTATATATGTATAATACACACATATATATACATATATATATATATAATTCTTTCTCATTCTCTTGATCTTTTCTTCACTCTGTTTCTCTCGCTGTTTTCACTCGCACTTGATGTATTATTATATACCTGGGAAGTTTTTGCACTTGTTGCTACACGACCGCCGGAATCGCGTGGTCGAGTCATCCGGTCGCGGTTTTATACCAATACAAGTAATAACAATTGTAATGCGTTCACTCAAGAAAAATACAATGATAAAAAAAAAAATTTCTTATTATTATTAATTTTTTTTTTTTTCGCAAACAATTGGGGAACCACACAATGTTGAGATATATTGACTGAGAGTGGTAAATTTTTTTTGTTATCCAGGTCTTGGTCTTGGTCCGCACACGCCGGAAGAGGCAAACGCTGCCGTTCTGGCAGCCGCAGCAGCAGCACTACATCATCATCATCAAGGTGGGCCGGGCGGACCAACGATGAGGCCATTGAGGTTGCCATTGCCTCCGGGCATGATGCACTCATCGCCACTTCCCTTAGCACCTCATCATCCCCTCGCAGCACCTCACCATCTTGTGCCACCGCATCATCCTGAGGAGGATGGTGTTGTTGACGATCCGAAGGTTACCCTGGAAGGCAAAGAGCTCTGGGAAAAATTTCATAAACTCGGCACCGAGATGGTCATTACTAAGAGTGGCCGGTAAGATATTTTTATTATTATTTTATGTACAATATATATTTATTTTTCTTTTCTTTTTTTTGGTATAAATAGTTATAATGTATTTATAATTTTTTTTTTTACTGCAATTTATCAAGACATTAGATGTATATGTTATTGTGGGAACTATCGTTAGCTTAATGAGTTAATTTATCGCAATTGAGAATGGTTTAATGTGAGATTAGATATGTGAAAAGGTATATAAGTGTGATGGTTTTTCTTAGTGGATATATGTGACACTTATATGAGGATAATATGTGTCGTTATGCCAATTGGTTATAGATGACATTCACAAAGAATTCATTCGATATTGATTTATATTTCTAACGTATTCGAACCTATTTCTTTTTTTCTACATTATTTCTATTACTATTTGTATTTTTTATTCATCGACATTTTGTTTAACTAAATCAATTTTGGTTATATATATATATTTCTAATGTTATATTGAAGCTGGATATTCAATTAATATTCATAATTTTCTTCTATCTTTAAATATAGTTGATAATAAGTTCTGTCGTGCAAATCAGTTGTGGTTTGTACTTTAATTCTATAATTCTATAATTCTTTTTTTTTTTTTTCGCACTTTTTGTATGGCTTCTCTGTTCCATTAAGCTGTGATGTCGGAAAGTAGGTTGTACACAATCATTGTGTACTACTGTCGAAAGATTTCAGAGTATAAGATACATCTCCTTATAATTGAAAAACTTGATAGAGACAATTACAGCAGCGATTTTATAGTTTCTTATAGTTTTATATTTAATTTTTTTCTATCTCACGCGTTATATACACCTGATATTCTTATTCATTTCTCTTTATTCTAAAGAGACACACAGACATTGAAAATGCACGTTTCAGCTGCCAATTGAAAGCTTTATTTTCTCCTATATAAATTCATTCACATTATTATTTATATTTTTATTTTATTTCATTTTCATTTTTTTTACTCATATTTCTTTCACTTTCACAATCAATTCACCCTCTTTAGATCGTCAATATACAAAAAAAAAATATATATATATATATATTTTAGTTATACTCGGTGTAATAAAAAGTGAAAGATAAAACATCTACTTTGAATAGTGAGATTTTATTTTTCTTTTATTTTCTTTCGTATTATATCTTTTTTATCACAAGTAAAATTCATTTCTAACAAGTGACATCATCAATACTCTTTACCCTAACATATATATATATATATATATATATATATATATATTTTATATTGCTCAAAAAACTTGTACTAAAACTTTTCTCGACAAAACGAAAAAAAGTTTCAATTATTTAATGAAGAAATAAAATAAAATTGAA
The DNA here is from genome assembly GCA_030347275.1 of Microctonus aethiopoides. NCBI lineage: Eukaryota > Metazoa > Arthropoda > Insecta > Hymenoptera > Braconidae > Microctonus > Microctonus aethiopoides. Next base: position 2,137,876 of record JAQQBS010000001.1, read on the forward strand.
AGCTGAAGAAGTGAAGTTCGAAGGGTAGAAAACAAAAGTTGAAATGTGAAGTAATAAATACAGATATTTATATATATATATGTATATATATATATATGCATAAATCCACGTCTATACATATCCATCCAACTTACGTGTCCCAAGTATATCTGTCAACGTGTGATTTTAACTTTAGTACGACTATAGACACATGTCCACCACATTTGTTGTAGTAGGAAGAAGAAAAGAACAATTACCAGTTTAATATGATGGTGATATGACGTAATAGAATAAAGGAGGAATAAAGCGAGTGAGTAAAGGAAAGAGAGGGAATGAAACAAGTGAGACAACTAGAGAGACACGTAGCAAAAGGGCACGCATATATATACACAGCTTTTGCATATTTAACGTGCGACGGACAGGTGCGTGCGCGGCCACGATTGCGGGTGAGAGAAAGAGTGTAACGAAGAGCGAGCATATGAACCTCTGTGAATACCATATCTTTATATACGTCTCTATATTTTTTTTTAATTTATTTATTTATTTATTTATTTTTTTTTCATGTTTTATTTCATTTTCGACCATTCGATCTAGACTCAACGAAATGGCCATTGGGGAATATTCCTATGATCACGCGAGCTTTATTATAGGACACTTAATTTTAACTGTAATCATCAAATAGAATCAATAAAACATTATTCATAATAATAAAACACTAAATTTTTTCTATTTATTTTAATTATTTTTTAAAGCAATATGATCAAAGATTAGTGTTTTTAATTATAATTATTATTCAAAGAATTATGTGATTCATTATTATTTATTTTTGAAATTTTATTTAATAGGGGAATTTTACTGGTGTATAATTTTTTATTAAATTTTAATTTTTTTGTGTTAAACATTATTCATAATAATAAAACACTAATTTTTCTCTATTTATTTTAATTATTTTTTAATTAAGCAATTTAATTAAAGTGTTTTCATTTATTGTTATTCAAAAAATATAATTAATATTATCATTTATGTTCGAAGTGAATTTAACAGGGAATTTTACTGGTGTATAATTTTTTATTAAATTTTAATTTTTATGCGTAAACATTATTCATAATAATAAAACACTAATTTTTATCTATTTATTTAAATTATTTTTCAAAGCAATATGATCAAAGATTAGTGTTTTTAATCATAATTATCATTTAAAAAATATAATTAATTATTATTTATTTCTGAAATTGAATTTAACAAGAAAATATTACTGATACATAATTTTTTATTAAATTATAATTTTCTTGCATAAACATTATTCACAATAATAAAACACTATAAATATTCTCTATTTATTAAAATTCTTTTTCAAACCATTACGATTAAAGATTAGTCTTCTCAATAATTATTATTCAAAAAATATAATTAATTATAATTTATTTTCGAATTTAATTTAACAAAAAATTTCACTGGTATATAATTTTTTATTAAAATATAATTTTCTGGCTTATATTGATAGCAATCAATTACCATAATAAACAAAAAAAAAATAAATAAAATAAAAATAAAAACAAATAATTAATTTTGATTTCACATCGTTCTATTTATAATATATTTACATAGAAAACACAAACAAAGATAAATAAAAAAAATTCATACATATACAAGCATTGACTTGATAGCATCTTATATATCTGACTTTACATCTTATTTCTCCCGGGCGTGATCGCGCACTGGCAGAAGTATATCTCGTGTCCAAGGCGCAATATAATCTTCCATCAGTGCTCGCTCTAAATCAATCTGCTTCGATAAATCGGTCTGGACGCGTATCCTCCACCTTCTCGTCTTTCCTTTTAACTCATTCGCACTACATCTCCTTTCTACTCATCTTCATGTCCACCATATAAAATATACATACACACATACAACCATATAATAACTATATAAATATATATACATACAAATATAATATATCCCTTCATAATTCTGACCATCATCACCTTATACCTACATACATATATCAGAAAATATTTTGCTCCATGAGCCCGTATTCATGTGACGATAATATATACACACATCCATCATACATTAATTCATCGTGAACACACACACAACAGCAGATAATTATACAGGCGATGAATAACACCCAGGCATCTTTAGTACTATATTTGAACCTGTTCATGTACTCAACATATCTCAATATCACATATATGTACATGTACATCATCAGCCTTATGTTCAGTACATTTATTTTTTCTTTCACCTGGAACATATATGTATACAAAAAATAAATACATAAACACCAATACAAGTGTCTCATGAGCATGAATTTGGCGGGTGTTATTTTTTTTTTAATTTATTTTTTTCAAGTACATGTTCAATTTACTTACACATATATATCAATAAATATGGCAATGATAATGCAACTGGGTGGTAGATATCATATGTAATACACTGCAAGGTGTATCTGTAGAGTTGCCCACTAAAAGTGTATTGAGAATTATAAATAAATATATACTGTGTATGGTGGTATTTTTGTTAGTTATGTTTATACACATGTAGATATATATAATATATATATATATATATATATATATATATATATATATATATATATATATATATATATATATATATATA
>JAQQBS010000001.1:2149338-2160982 GCA_030347275.1 Microctonus aethiopoides
GCGATTCAGACCGCTTTTCTACACGCAAGGTGAGAGATTTATTTCGTGATTGAGGAACAAGATATATGTGCACATTCATATGTGCATTTTACTGTGTTTTTGCGTTGCATATTACTTGTCTTTTCACTTTCACACCACCGAATGTAGTCTTCATTTGTATAGAAAAGCATTTTTTATTTTCACCCTCGTTCTCAGTCATTCACAGTAAACAATGTAAAAAAGAAAATGGGCTAAAAAAAAAAAAATAATAAACTGAGACAAGTGAAGCAAAAAAAAAAAAAAAAAAAGTGATGGCTCATTTGCGATTTGGAGACAGCAATTTATGTTTTTATTTTTTTCTTTTACTTTTTTATTTCCAATTTTTTTTTTCTCTCGTTTATTTTTTCATGTTACTTATATACATATATATATATACAGAATTTAAAATGTCTAAAAGATTGCGGGAGCACGACTAATCTTCCCTTTCAGTTGCGTTGGTCACGCTGTCCAAAGGGCCAGAACACGTCGCGACTCGTCGAGGCCCCCAAAACAAGAGAAGGCATCAGAGAAAAAATAAGACAGTAAAAAAAAAAATCTCATGACGAGGTTTGTGAGCTGCACAAGAGAAAGAGAAGATGTTTGAGCGTGAGCAGGCGCCCTCGGGGCCGTTTGCTCGAGGTAGCCACGGTATAATTTAGGCGTTTACGGCTCGCCAAGAACAAATAATAATTTAGTGGGCGTCTCGGCGCGTCGCTTCGCTATATATTCTCTCTTTCTCACTTGAAACCGCATAAGGCCCTTTTTAACATTCACCTGAACATATCTCTACAGCTCTCTTTCTCTTTTACTCTTGCATATCGCCTCTTCAATTTCTTTTTTGCTCCTCTTCATTGCTTAATCTTCTTGTTCTTGTTATTCTTTGTTGTCTTCTTTTACTGCTTCTTCTTCATCTTTGTTTCTCCAATGCTGCAGATAAATAACGAGTGGCGCCAGTCAAAACTTCTACTGTTGCCTTATCTTATGTGGTTTACATTAAGGCCTTACTATGTATAACGAGAGGGCTCTCTCGTTAAGTCATACTTACCTTGCACGTATACATATGTATCTATCGTTATGATGACGATCATCTTGTGAATTTTTAAATTAAACTTGTGGATTGGATTGTGTGTAATATATATGTATGAGTTCCGTATTGACCTCGTGTTCATGACCCTTGAGTCACGTTATAGAATTTCTTATTAGTCTAAAATCATCTTCAAACTCGTTTCACATCGAACACGCCCTCATTTTTTTTTTTTTTTTTTTACTTTTCATTTTTTGAGGTGCGAGAAAATCATTTTGTTCAACGGGTGGTCTAAAAGTTTATCATTTTTATACAAGTATGAATTAAATTTTTATTCCTATTTTTGAATTTTATTTATAAAATTTATAAATTGGTAAAAAAAAAAAAAATTTTTTTTATTTGTGAATTTATTTTTTTTTTTTTTTTTCGATTAAGTGTGACATTTTTTTTTTTTTTTACCTGAATGAGATTTCAAGATATATTAATTTGATTTTTCGCCTCGAGAAATAAAATTGATTTATGTATTCAAAGTAATTTGTAACATAATATTATACGATGGTAATCAAAATTTCTATGAAAAAGAAAAATATTTTATTCATTTTTATTTCGTTTACGCCTTGTGTATATATGTACATATATAAATACATAACTATATAAACGTATTTATTGCACGTCAAAAGCACTAATGATAATTGCGTCAATTGGATTCTCATTAGTTTTTATGTCTACACAGTGGTGATTAAGTAAAAATAAATGTACATATACATATATACTTTTACATGCATCCCAGAAATATATATATATACATACAAAAAATTTGTGTGCACTTGAAATATTTATACTTCTCAATCGTTTTGGGTATGTCTTTAAAGTGGCCTTAAATTTTCTGTTGACCTCTAATCATAAACTAAAACATAAAATAAAAATCCATAAACTAAAAAAAAAAATCACGCAAATATGGGTTTTTATTTATTTTTTACATTGTTAACACGGCAATTTTAAAACAATTTCCAAACTAAACGACTCACAACTGTGTTATTGCCACGATAAAAAAGCTGTCGAAGCCCCATCATTACAAACTAATAATTATTTCCGGGATTCTTTATTGATTTCAAACACCAAAATATTTGCAGCATTAATAATAATGATATATATAACGTGATATAATTTAATTAAACACATTTACACCCCTACAAATATACATACACCATTATATAACTAATTTATATACACACGAAAAATTAGTTAAATGTATAAATATATTTATTATATATTTATAATATTGGCATTCTCATTCCGCGTTCTTGTTTCATGTTTGATGAGAAACCCTCGTCGAGTGGCCATCGCAGTGTCATACATCTCTTTATATACACGTGTGTTTGTCTATATATACACATACACATATATACTTCAAGTATATACGTGAAAGATTGTATATATGTACACCCTCGTTTTTCCTCGCTTTTATTCACGCTGACCGACTTTGAGTGCTTCAACGTCTTCACGTTCTCATATTAATGCATGTGTGTATACACAACTTCTTTTTGCTCTTGTGTATTGGTTAGATTAAATCGTCGTTGGACACTTTTCTTAAATAGAGAGAAAATAAAAAAAAAGCCCGATGTTGAAAGAGAAAAGATAGGAGACTCGAATGAGAAAAAAAAATCATATAAAAGAGAATGAAAATAGTCGTGACTCTTAAATAAAATGCATTAAAAAAATGTCCAAATCTCCGCAGGGGGTTTGTGGGTACGTTGCGACGCCAAGCGATATAAAATGTAAACAAGTGTGAGAATATAAACAGTATATGTGTATAGTTGGAAAAAAAAAAAAAAAAAATTGTGTGTTTGTGTGTGAGGAATAAATGAGACAGAGTTGGAATAGGGAGAATATATATGCAGTGAACTGCAGCTCAGAGGAGGGCCCGTGCCAGTATAAGAGAGACTATCGGTTATTTCCCTATCGTCTTGCTCATCTCTCTGCGCTAAACTGCGCACGTTGCAATGTATACATATAGATATGTGTATAAAGAAAGAGAGAAAGAGTGAAAGAAGTCTTTTGGTGTGTAGCTGTACATATAAACTCAACCTTAACTGCTTTACGACGATCGTTTGTACCGATTTGTTCGACAACAGCTTATACAGAGGACAACGCCGACGACTCTTTGCTTTTCTCATCTGATCTTTTTGTTTCCTTTAATCTTTTTATATATTTTTATTTTGTACAGTGAAAGAAAAAATTATTTTATATATTGTGTATTAAATGGATTAGTTTTATTTGATGTAGAGGAAAGGATGCAAATTTGGAATACCATTTTTTTAGAAAATCGTATTAATCATGGGTTAAGAGATAAAAAAGTAAGAACCGCATTAAATGTTAGAGAAATACTTATATTTTATTTAAATAAAAAAAATGAACAGCCTCGGATTATTATAAATAGGATAAATTTTGGTTTAATCATAAAATTGCAAATTGGCGTGGTTTAACCAATGTGAATATAATTGGGAATAGGGTATTCCAAATTACAATCACCTAAATAATCAACTTTAATTAACTATATAAATATCTTTAAACTTAAATCTCAACTATAAAATTTAAAAAATTCAACTTCAAGCTTATATCTAAATCAATTATATTTTTTGTAGTCTTTGCAGTAATCACAAACGTAGCAACCTGAGCCATATTCCAAATTAGCAACATAACCATTTGTAACCTAAAATATTTTTATCATTTTGTGTTACGAATAATTTCTCAAATAAGCGCTGATTTCTACAACTGAGACACTTAACTTTAGATTTGTACAAATATAAACATATAAATATAAGTTACACTCAAGATGCAAACAGATTTATTACTTACTTTGAAAATTTTCTAGATAGCACTTTCACTTCGATGCAATTTATCACGGCACTATCAATATGACTACTTCTAAACGATGCTCAATTTGTTTGTTAATACTCACACTACGTAATACCGGTATTCGTTAATGAATAGCGTTTTCCTATATTTTTATAATGTAATATTCCAAATTAGCATTCTTTCTTCTATATAAATTAGAGTGAGCCAAATAAATATTTGGGAGCTGTTTAAAAATTTTTTGAGAGAAAGGAAAAAATATTATTTTATTATTTTCTTGGTATTTATATTTTCTAAAGGTAACACTTTGTATGGAGTGTGTGTAAAATTGTGGAATACATATGTACGAACGTTGATTTGTATACGAATGATGGTCGCGAAGCAAAGGCGATAAAATAAATTTTGACTCAATGCTACTGGATTGTGATTATTTTCAGTATGTATATTTACGTATATAAATACACGTGTTGCTTTCTCGTGGTCTCTTTCACAGTGGCTAATGACGCGCTGTAAATAACAATTCTCTTCGATTTATTACAGCGAACGTTTGCACAACGCACTGGAATGATTGCAATCTTTACTTCGCGGCATCCGTATATATTTGCGTTCATTATCTGTCATCTTGTCTAGCGTAATACTACATTGAATGATTTTATTTTCAATGTTATTTATTTGTGTAGAGATATTTCAATTTTTATTATTGTTTCTAGTTTAATCGGGACATTTGATTTTATTTTATTTTTAATTTTATGATTATAATAAATATATATTTTTGTTTATTCTGGAAATAATTTTATGATGTATAATTGATATGGGAATGAAATTTCGTCTATTATAATTCCTCTTTATATATTAATAGTGGGCTTCGTGTAGCCATTAAAATACTAAAAATCGTCGACACCTTATGTGAACGAAACGCCTAAAATTGTCGGGTCTCTCTTGTATTTATAAATGTATATATGGATACATATATAAATGTATATGTGTGTCTCGAATATAAGGTGGATCATCATCACCGCGCGTCTTTCTGGCGCCTCACTTATATTATACGCTATCCCCAGGGCCCCTCGTAAAATGAATGATCGCATAATGTAGCTACACGCCACAAGAGTGTTTATGATTTCGTAATTAAGAAGATTGTTTTGAAGGGGGTTGTAAGAAGTCGTTTCTTTTCGCGTGAGAAAATAATTTTGTGACCCATCACTTTTATATTGTGTCATTTTTATTATCTAAAAAAAATGTCTTCTTTGTTCTTTTATTATCATTCTTTTTTTTTTTCTTCATATTATTTTAATTCATTTTTCTTTTTCTACTCTCAATCTTTTTTTTTTCTTTTTTTAGAGAAAACAACAAAATTAAATATCACCACATTGGTACTATTCATTTATAAATATTCATAAAATTATACGGGAATTTTTTCCACGGTTGAAGTAAAAATTTGCAGGATGCTCTTGCTCGTGTAGATAATCCGGCTTAGAATCCTCTTGAGAGATCACCGATGCTTGAATGAGAACTTTTCTAGCGACACTGTGCGAGTACGCGCCCTCTTATTCTTTTTTATTTATTTTTTTTTTTTCGCTCTTTTTCCTCTCATCAATTCTCGCCCCTTTTACTGTCTCACTCAATCTTGCTCTCTCATTGTATACCACCATCTCGCGCGACTCTTCGCACCGCTATTCAAAGTAAAACTCAACCAACAGTGGGCAGATGCGCTTCTGAAAAAAAAAAAAATCCATTGAAGCTCTCGCACCCACCCTGTGGCGCGATACTGTCATCTGTATGTTCGTTTTCCAGTCGAGATTCTGTTGGTTTATGGATTAATTTTCCGATGAATGACCTAAGTACTTTCTCGCCACCATATAAAAATATTTCCCATGCATGAAGGATCTATATAACTACTCTACATACTGGTTTTATAAATATCCATAGTGAATATATGAATGTAATATATATTCAGAAATAGATGGACGATGAAGCAGTCGGCCAAACATATTTTTTTTTATATATGAAATTGTCAGGACATTCGTCTTTTACTTTGAACCATAGACAGTGCATGTTATGTGTGTATGTGTATGTATTTATATAACACGTATATGAAAGAAAAGGAAAACGATGTTGCCGGCGGTATCTTGCCAACCTTTGCAAAATGCGCTCCATTGATTTGTTGAACATGGAGGGTGGTCTGGTTCGACGTTGAATCAACGTCAAACCGTTGGGTCTGGCCGTATAAACCTCACCAATGAAATGCTCTGTGTCGCGCCCCGACAATTTTATTATCTCGTTATACCTATATAGATTTTTATTTTTCTACTCGTTACTCTTTTTTTTGTTTTGTTCTCTTCGCGAGTCTTCCTCTTCTTTTGCTGTCAGTGGACTTTCTGTCTGTCAACCTTGTCAGTTGGTTGTTTAGCATTTTCGTATTTACAACGCAAACATATCGGGTATACTATTCTGGAAGTAATGCCACGTGTGGACTCTCAGGGACAAGGGAGGCAAAGATGGCCGCCGTCGGACTGGTCAGGCTTCCAGTCTGGATCAACCATGTATATGTGTTTATAAATTCGCAATATAGTTTTTCTTATAGTTAGAGTTAGTAAACGTCCTCTTCAAAGTGTTATAATTATGTTGAAGTATAAAATTGTAATGAATAATTTTTATCTATGAATATTTAAACAGGATATTTTTTATTGTGGTTATTAATTTTCTTTATTTATAAGATAAGAATATTTACATGGGTATTTAATGTTTGTGAGTAAGAATATGTGTGAAATAATGCTTCAGTTTTCAGTGTCAGTGACTTTAATACACAAATGTTTTATTGAAATATTATCTGACTATATTTAAAAGTATTAGAGTGATGTATGTGTTTTGTTTTTTTTTTTTCTACTTCTAATCTGTATGTAAATGTTGATCTGGGATCTAGGCAGATGTTTCCTCAAATGAAGTTCCGAGTTTCCGGCTTGGATGCCAAGGCCAAATATATTCTTCTGTTGGACATTGTTGCAGCCGATGACTACAGATACAAATTTCACAACAGGTAGAGATTGAACTTCGTGAAGGATGCAAAATGAATTTAAAAAATTAGAGAAAAAACAATTATGAATGATGAAGAAAATACATAAATAGATACGTGCTGCATTGCCATTTACAGAAGTTGACCAGGAATATTCGTCCACCATTGTTAAAATTATGATTAAATATGTGACAGAATTATTTTTACTATTAAGACTGTAGGAAAAATTGAAGGAACATATTTTTCTTTTTTCTTTTGTTTTTGATTGAAATTAAAATTGAAATATAAGCGGTGGACGAAAGAAATCAACTAATCCTGGCAATGTTGCCTTCTTGCAATTGCAAATTGTTCGCAGACGCATGTTTCCCGCTTATAAAGTGAGGGTTTCCGGGTTAGACAGACAAGCTAGCTACATACTACTGATGGACATCGCGGCATCCGACGAGTATCGATATAAATTTCACAACAGGTGATTATCCTGATGAATACACTCATGATTTTATCACGCATTACGTGAGATTTAATGTAAAAAATTAAAAAATAACAGAACATAAAGGCTCCCTCACGCAATAAGTGTGGAGTGTGCGCTGCGAACAGACTCATACTCGTCGAAAAATAATCACTCCACTAGAAAGAAATAATGGATACAAAAAAAAAAAAAAGAAATATAAACAATCGTCCGCAATAATTTTCAGTAAATATATTTAAAAAAAGGGACTATTAATTAAATTCTTCGATTAGTGCTCATCTTCGTTTCAAGTTCAGCGGATCTGACGCAATGATTATTATTTTTTTTTTTTTGTTATTATTTATTTCTCTCAAAGGATCCTGGGAAGAGAATTTTTTTCGACTGGTATGGGGATCGCAGGCTCTGACAATCGTCGATGGAGATTAATTCGCATTAATTTATTATCGTTATATTATACTAATGAAGACATTAGATGTCAATTGCTTGCGTTTGAAATAATCACATAATTTTTTTTTTCAATTATCTTTAATGAATTATACATGTCTTAAATTGTTTCAATACATCATTTATACATAATTTTCATCTCCATCACGATCAGAGAATATATAATATCGCGTTTTCTTGAGTGAGAAATTACTGGTCATTAAATAATTTAATTGAAATGTCAGTATTTACTCACGAGAAGAAAACACGTTTATATGAAAAAATTCTGAATTAGTATTTCCTCATTGTATATTCATGGATATAATAAATTATCTAATACTAATAGTTGTCTATTTATTTTTTACCGAGCAGTAGGTGGATGGTAGCTGGCAAAGCGGATCCGGAAATGCCTAAGAGGATGTATATACATCCGGATTCGCCAAGCAGCGGTGAACAGTGGATGCAGAAGGTCGTGAGCTTTCATAAACTCAAGTTAACCAACAACATGAGCGACAAGCACGGCTATGTAAGTACTGTGAGTAACGCTGTCAAAACAATCACTTACTATAGATTTTAAGTATTTTACCAAACGTTAATCATGATGAAATTATTTTGAATTTAGTGTAATTGTTATAGTTTTATTTGTGGTAATTTATTCACAATTTATTGAAGAATACTATCAACTTATTTTTCTTTTTTATTATTTGTCAAACAACTTTCACATGAGTTTGATTTGAAGAAACTCTGCAATAATCAAAATATCGAGTACGTAAAACTTTCTCAATGATAGTTGCTTTGCAATTGCTTTATGAAGAAAAAAAAAATTGCTGCGAAAAAGACGATAAGAATTCAAAAGAGTTCGATAAACCTCGGGAATATTTCAGTAAAATTTATGGCTGATTATTAATATCATAAATATTGATTGATTCATTTATTAAATTATGCCTTGACTTCAGCTATGGAATTAACAAATTACATAAAATTAATAAAATGTAGTGGATGCAATAGAATATCTTGTTGTTGTAGAGTAAAATTTCAAAGACTTTAAAGCGTTCTCCTATATAAAATTAGCTTGTACTCACAATTGAAGAATATAATTAGACTGCAAATTAAGTTATACGTTTACGTATACAAAACAGGTATATCTAGTGTAAGATAAATAGATATCTCCCGTTTAATGGCTAAAAAAACAGAGCCTGCAGATATATAACCAATGCAGATACAAAGTAGTTGAACAATATAAATGAAAATGTAGCATTGAAATAAATAATACAGAACAAAAAAAAAAATTATTTTCAACGTAAAATAATAATATAATTAGATGAGATAAAATTTGAGAAAGAAAGGAAAAAAAAAAGCTAAAAACTATTACTCGCCACATCCGGTGTAGGTATATTATGATGATATATACTTACCTAGTTAATATTATTTTTGTTTAGATGAGAACTAAAACTAATTTAGCTGTAGTTCATATAAGCATAATACAAATCACGAGCATTCATGACCGGATTCTCTTGATCGCATTAAGGCATATATACTCATTTGAACGTAGGGTAGTTCGTCTATATGCTAAGCAACGACATTATCGTCGTCTTCCGTTGTCGTCAGCACCACCCGCGTTTGCATTAATACCCTCCCTCTCACCGGTGTCCCCGCGAATCCCTTTTGCGGCCGGCGTCGGCGTTCTTTGAAGTATCCTGCACCGCTGGCTCGTGAAATCTAGTACTTCTTTACCCAACCTCGATGTCAATGGCTGCTGGTTGGCGGCCGAGGCAGTGTGCATGGCAGCCGACCTTTTGTCAGGCCACTCTTTTTCTCAGACTTCACATACTAGCCGTCTACTCCCTTTCTATCTTTCTTTCTCCTTAGTCTTTCTTTCAATTCTCCCACTTTATCGTCTTCGTTGATGTCCTCTTTTATTTTTCTCTTTCTCTTTACCTCTTCCTCATCTTGTTTTTTTCTTTCACCAGGTTCCGTTGTTGTCGCCACGTTTATTCGTGTTTTTTTTTTTTAATTCCCTCCATCTCCATGATGTCTCTCCCTCTTTGCCATCACCACCATTGCTAAGATTATATTCCAATGTGTATATTCATGTGCTCGCAATCCTTTTTCTTGGATCATTCTTCGTCGTCCGCCATCGTGTGTCTCATCTCTCATTTCGCCTCGTTTGTTCGTTCATTCGACGAACGATAATGCACGACCACGGCAAATGCTTCAACTTACATGTATATATATATATATTGAATGAAAAAGGGAAGAGAGTGAGAGTAGATTTCTGATACCTTTAAGACGTACAAGATTTGAATTCCCCCTTTTATACACATCCAGTTTGCTCACAAGCCTTGAAAATTTTCAACGAACCCTTTTTGCCATAGACTAATAGAGATGCTACTTCACCTGGGTCTACATCATGCGCCACTACCAAATAACTATAGGCCCATGTGGAGATTGGCATTAGACCGATTCTTACGTACCTATTTATCTCGGGCCGATGGTTATCCTTCATCCTTTAAAGATATTGTTCGCCATGAACGTCTACGTCTGGGAATCCCAAGCACTTTTAGGTCTTGACTCTCTCCGACCATCAATGACACACTCCTTACCAACTTTTTATTTTCTTTCTTCTGATGCCACTTGAACGTTGGCCCATTACTGCGTAATCGTAGCCCATCAAACATCACCATATTTCAAAATGACCTGAAAACTGTTGACTTTATGCCACTATGTCAACGGGAAAAATAAAAATTTTTATATATAAGTATGCGAATTAGTACAAAGCTTCGTGATGGGGTGTTAAGAGTCAAGAGAGGTGCATGATGAAAAATACTGGGACAAAGTAAAGTCAAATAATGTCGTTGACTATGTCACTTTTACTTCAACTTTGTCTTTCTGTTTTTGTTCATGTGTTTATATCTATATTAGAGGATGATATTTTGGTAAAGTGAATGGTGGTTGATTTAAGTACTACGGGGACAACAAACATTGTGTCGATGAGAGCTTGAAGAATGGACAAACAGATACTTATAAGAAGACTAAATAAAGAAATGCCGACACGTAGAATATACATAAAGAAAAAGGTGGGATACGAGGTCGGTTAGATTGTTAGAAGGATCCACAGGAGTATTATATATATATAGAGGTATAAAAGATGAGAGGAAGAATTGGGAAGAGAGCGAAAAAAAAAAAAGAGTCAATACACAACAGCTGCTTCCGTTTAAAATGTTACCACTGTGTGGTAGCAGAGACTTTGTATTGGTCCACACATCAGGTATACATATAGAAGAACCGTGTTCAGGACAAACCTAAATGTTGGCGCCACTCTCATCTTATATGCATACATAATAATACTATACTATTTTCCCCATGTTCCAAATTCATCCTGGGAAATGCTAAAGTATATATCCAAGACCCATTTATATTATTCCAATAATTGACCTGCTTCCGTTCTCCATTAGTCCATTATTTTCTTTTAGTCCGGCATATAATCTCATTTTTCACTAATACTTCAATACGTCAAATAAAACAAAGAAAAAAAAGAAATTCTCCCTTTACTTAATATAATTATACATTTTACGGATTATTATCAGTATAAACATATACACCCAAAAAAAAAAACGACTTGAATCAAGTCTAAAATCGACTTGTGTCAAGACTATTGATATTCTTGCGAATAATCAAAATCTTGGACTTGATACAAGCGGAAAATCGACTTGATGGAAGAATAACACCTCAAGTCTACAAATGTCTTGATCAAAGTCTAAACATGGCTTAATCCAAGTCTGAAAATGTCTTAGTTTAAATTTGAAATTTTCTCGCTGTAAAATTAATTATTCGGACAATA
>JAQQBS010000001.1:2180893-2206419 GCA_030347275.1 Microctonus aethiopoides
AAAAAAAAAAAAAATAATAAGCACACATTAACTTATATCTTTTTTCTTTTTTTTTTCTTTTGCTTGATAAATAAATTCTATAGGGCAAATCAGTTAAATAAAAATGTCATCATGATGTATTCGCAAGATACATTTGCAAATTGATTTGACAATGGATTCGTGAAAACGTACATGAGGATGATTATAGATAATTAAAAATTACATGATGGCGATGACGATACGCAGAGTATATGTTTGTGTATAATTTATTATTATTTTTTTTCTTTCATTCATGTAGTTGGTGAGCTCTGTAGAATTTTCTCAAGAGACTTGGTGGTGAATAGCAGAGGAAAAGGAATAAAGAAGTGAAGGAAAAATAAATGTAGAGAAAAGGAGAATGAAAAAAAAAAAAAAAAATCTACGGTTGGTTGCAAGTTCGAGCGGGAGGTGAAGATAGAGGAAGGGAAATTGGTTAGCGGTTATTTGCTTCGTTCAGAACGAGTGTCGTGTGTGTGATCCAACGACATCAGAGTCGCCGCCGCGCAAACTCCACTAATGGACATGAGCGAGCGCGGAAACGAGCTAGAATGAATGTATATAAAAGAAAGAGACGTCGATATAAAGACTGTCAACGGAAAGGACTACTCGCGCTTCCTTCTACTGTTTGTCGTTTGAATGTTTTAGGACCTCTGTTTAATCAACTTACCGTCTCTATGGGGAGTTGAAACAGCCGTTTCTATTTACACATGAAGCATTTATATTTTTTTTTATATTTTATTTATTTTCTTTTATTTTTTTAGTTTGATTTAAATGTGGTGGTATTTAAAAACACGATCGTGTTGTTATTATCAACTGGTGATTTTTTTTTGGTTGATGGAATAATTGATGGATTTTGTTATTTTCGATGGAAAATTATTTATTTTTTAAATGATTCATTGCAAGCGATATTATAAATATAGGATTATTAATGGTTTATGCTGGGAATAATTGCGTTGCTCAAAATCGACGAAGCATGAATGCGTGACAGATTGTGACGAAGCGAATGATGGGTAAAGGTTATCTATCTCTCTGCGGATATCACATATACATATGACCACTGTGCGTGATGTTTTAATGAAAAACAAAAACACAAAACGAAGAGCAATATATATATATTTATTCATTCAGTGATTTTTATAAAAGTCTTGGTTTATTTACATTTTTATAATTTTTTTAATTTTTTTCATTTTCATCACTTCAAGTTATTGATTATACATAATTATATTCTTCGAACAGAATTATTCAACAACAGATTTGAGAATAGAAAAAAAAATACAGATGAAAGTTGAATTGTTAGCCATACAATCTTGAGTAAATTGTCGTCAAATTAATGTGTGTGAGTAGGGAAAAAAAAAAAGGTCGAGTTGGTAAAATTTGTATTCGAAAAAGCGCAGAGCGAAACGATTACCGAGTGGAAGCCACTCGTCCGAGACAACCCCCCAGGCGATGAGTGAACCACAAAAAAAGACGCGGACCAAGGGATGGTTTTTCGTGGTCTGCAGACTCACGACATCTTCTTTTCTTAGGGGATGTGACGGCGGCAGCCTTTCTTTCGGTTTTGTACTTTCTTTCATTTTTATTTTATCTCCCTCGGTTTCTTTTTTTTTTTTTTTTACGTTTGACCCGCGGCCACAAAATTACGGGGTCGAGGCGAACGAAGCGGAAGCGAAACCTCCGGGTGTCATCCAAGCATTTCAATGGCAAGTTCCGCGACGTTTGCAGGATGGAAGTGAAAAAGAGACTAGTAAGATAGAATGAAATTGTGGACAGTAAAGAAAAAAAAAAAGAAAAAATAGAGAGAACGTGGCATTGGATCGACTTCAATCAACGAGCCCATTGTCAGCAGAAGCGATAATTTTGCAGTCAGTAGAAGATCAGCATCCACAATGAATTCAAGCAACTCAAATTAATTATTTATGAACTATAAACTACAGTTTTTTAATGATTTATTTTTATATTTTTATAATTAACGATAGTCACAATTAAATTTTTATTTATTTCATTGCGTGTGATAAATATTAAATTATTTACAATACGTGTGAAAATTATTTGGATCAATTTGCTGAATGATAAAAAAATAAAATAAAACTATTCATACTTCTTTTTAAAACATTAATTTATTTAATAAACCATCGAATTAATCTATTCAATTTCGCAAGCTTTTTCATTTCAATTCTTCTTAATCGTTTGCATATTTTATCGTGATATCAAATGATCGCGATGACAAAACTACGGTGAAGAACTTTCTTTTTTCCTTCTTCAAGATCTGCTTGAAGCAAAAGTGGTTAGACGATGGAAACCTTTGTGCAGCAATCGATGAATAAGCAGGCTGATTTCCGTTCAACATTTCCCTTTGCGAGGGTTCCTTTTTACTTTTCCCTATCTTTTTCATTCTCATCCCACTCGTTCGTTCTGTCTCTTAATATTTCCCTTTTGCAAAATACCAAATGCTAAAAAACCATCGCTTCTTCTCGTGTTGCAAACAAATGCAATATTTTTAATGCTCTTCTGAATATTCCTCCAATAATTAATCTCTGATAACTATAATAAAAAAAGCAATTTTAAAATAATAATCAATTATATAATTGCGATTTATTTTTGATATTCAATGATAGTTATCGTTTGAATTGATCCTGGCAGGAAAAGTTGGCTAGATTTTTGAAAGTTTTCAAGTTTTTGCTAGCAATGCCATGGTTAATTCATGTTGGAAACTTTTCGTTGGCATGCACCCTCGTGCCTAATGAGCGTCAAGGCGCCTATCTAGATATTCTTCCAAAGAGTTCTTTTAAGACGAGAGCTCTTTTTGGCATGAGTTCTCAAACTCTATTCGAGGCGACAAATCCACCAACCAACCAACCAACCAAACGCTTCTTTCACCTTCGACTAACGTACATAAAAAAAAAAAAAGAATTAAATTCCAACACTAAAGAAAAACTAAAAGAGCAAGTGTTGAGGATTAACGCGTACCCTTTGAAGGCTTTATATTTTCCACAACCCCTCAGACTTTCAATTCATTTACCCAATCAATCACCATCAACACATCATACAAATTACCTTAAACTACTTATTCAAACAATTAATAAATAATTGAAACGATGAATATTATCGCATCAATTTAACTTCTCATTTTATTTTTACTTTCTATTTATTTTTTTTCGCTTGTGATATTTTTTTTTTCAACATGTCGCATCCTCACCCTCGCTGACTCTATCAAATGCGAAACATGTCGCCTCTCCGCCTTCAACTCGCTCCCTCCGCGACTTTACTGGAAAATCCACCCCTTTTTCGGGCGGTCGATACCCGGGACGCTTCGAACCATATAGCATCGACCTTCGCCACTTACTCCACCATCGTCTCGCCTTTTCTTTCCTCCATCTCTCCTCAATCCTCCCCACTTGTACCTTATCCTGTGCCACGATAAAGCTTCTGGAATACGCCACTACGCAACGTGATGGCGCCACGTCAAGCACACACCCTCTTGATATATAATTAAAGTAAACGAAAGAAAAGAAAATCCAAAAATTTTCCTTTATTTCCTATTTGTTTTTTGATTGAGTAAATATTTTTTCCTTCGTTTACTGGGTTGAAATAATGCGGTGGTGAATGCTAAGATAAAAAAAACAGTTTACAAAAGGTCAATGATTCTGAAAAAAAAAAAAAAAGCTGAGAAATATAAACACTTTGGATTTTGTGATGTTGAGTCGTAAAGCCAACATGATATGAAACGATCATGAGAGAACACGAGAGCGAGTCCGATTGGCGTCGCGTCATCATTCTGAGCCTCGCCCTGGTGATTCCAAGTAGGTGGGCTGCCAGGTAGCCGGACAGATAACACCCTGAGATTACTGCGGACAAAGTCATTAGCTTCGTCGGCTTCTGTGTGGACTATACACACTATACTCACCTCTTATTATTATTCTTTTATTTTTATTCACATTGGTTTATAAATATATTGCGTAAATTCTTTGCGCAAGTGTCTTTTACCAGCAGTTTTCATTCTCATCGTAAAGCGATCATGCAGTTGCAAAATGCAAAGAGAAGAATTGAAAAGCGAATAAGAGGGAGATATTGAAGGAGAAATATACTGAGAAATACTAATTGCTCGATGTGTTCTCGCATATTTTGCCGAATACCATTCGAGTGAATAAATAAAAATTAAATAAAAAAATAAAAAAGAGAGTGGCAATGGAGGAGGAAGCATTTATATAGCGTTGATAGGCTAATGACAAACGCGTAGATTAGTCCTATCTACCCGACACTAATTATTTCTTCTTTGTAACATGCCGCCTATGGTTCGATCGACTGGCCAAATGGCAGTGGGATATTTTATTTATTGCCATTAATATGTGTTTATATATGTATGCGTATATGTATGTATGTCCGCCCACTTCCTTGACTTGTTTTTATCACCGTCGGATCCGGATTGTGATGCTCCTATGGACTTGACGACGATGATGATGATGATGATGCTGCAATGGCCTTTGTCGTTATGCACATATACCATCTTCTATTTTTTTTTTTTTTTTAATTTAATAATTCTCATTCTTAATTTAATTTTCCTATTGGTCAAAGTTCGTTTCTTGTATATTCACACTCTTTATATGTTTGTCTGAATTTTATATAAAACATGAAATCGAATAGCTGCTATAAATTATTGAAATGTAATATATAAACATGGTGAATTAACAAATAAACTAGGATTTAATATAGTTGTTTATGAAATTATAATTAAGCAATTATGAATAATAATTTTAAAAAAGTGTGAAACAGTCTGTCCCATATTTGTTTTTTTTTCTTTTGTTTCAGACAATATTAAATTCGATGCACAAATATCAACCGAGGTTTCACCTTGTACGAGCGAACGATGTGCTCAAGTTGCCCTACTCGACGTTCAGAAGTTACGTATTCAAGGAGACGGAATTCATCGCAGTCACGGCCTACCAAAACGAAAAGGTGAGCAGCAGCAGCAGCAGCAGCAAAGCCATCGTGTGTCGCTTTTTTTTTTTCCTATTATTTATTTTTTCTGTTGCTTCTTCTCTGTCTCACATCCATTTCGTTCATTCACACAGTGTCTGTGTTCCATCGGATTTATATTTTATTTTCTCTTCTTTTTTAACGCTGGAAGTAGAATTCAATATTGACCTGTCGGCGAAAGTCAAACAGCGAACGCGGTGAAACGGGAGGAGAATGGAAATTGTTGGAAGGGGAGTATTTTGGAAAGATCTTTAGGGGTAAAGTTTTACGAGACACATTGGAGCCACTCCAAGCCAACGGTTTTTCAACTATTATTTTGACAAGATTTAAAAAAAGAATTATTTTCTTTATTTTAATATTTTTTTCTTTGTTTGCTAATATTTATTATTTATTCTTAATTTGTATTTATTGAATTTATTCCTTATGAACAATTTTTTATGTACAATATATCCGATATAACAGCAGTTTGAGAATCGATTCTATACACTAGAATATTTAGCCTTGGAATAAATAAATAGCCTATACATATTTGTCTATATTGTCATTCTAGAAATAAATATAAAATATTTATTTTCGTCTTCTTTCTCTTTTTACAATGCCACACATCATTAGAATATATATTATATACTTATATGAACGTGTATATTATATAGATTATTAGTAGTCTATGTTACAATCAATAATAGTTATCTAAGATTGAATGTTTCTCGTGGCCTTTAATGTGTTTCACAAAGGCAATAATTATACGGTTGGGGTCTTAAAGTTAAATAAATAACATTGACGAATAGTAAAAGATCTAAAATAAATAAACCTTTATGTATATTTTATATTTTACCAGAGTTTGCGCAATAAATCTTTATTTCATGCATCAATTTAAAAAAATCATGAGTATTTATTAAATATAAAATTATATATTTTTATTGATTGTATAGAGCTTTCTCTGTTGATTTCACGACAATGTTATTTTTATAAATATATTTATATATTTGTTTTTATTTTGTTTTTTTCAATCAGTTTCTTCTAATAATTATCTTCGCCTTTCGTCGTCTCTTAAAACTATCAATTTAAATTACGACCACGATGATTTATCACATTACTAAATACATTTCAATCACTATTTGAATATTTTATTTGTTTACTCAATCGTATTTTTAATTATTCTATTACTAATTTAAATATTTCTCAATTTTCAAATTTCCAATCGCATTACTTTTTTTATTTTCACAGATTACGCAACTTAAAATTGACAACAATCCATTTGCCAAGGGATTTCGGGATACGGGGGCAGGAAAACGAGAAAAAAAGTGAGTATCGCTTTCAAAATTTTCATTTTCTACATTTTCTACATTTTCTAAAAAGCCAAAAAAACTAATAAAAAAATCCTTCAAAACTTGCTTTTTACTCCTCTCACTCCATATCACCATCTGAAAATTAAAAAAAAATAAATTTAAATTAAATAAAAAAAGAAATTAAATAAATAAAAAAAAAATCAAGATCATTTTTTAATGACGTGAATATTTTCCAACCGCACCAAAATCCCAACGGATTCTCGTTAAATAAACTCATACAAATATATATAATATATTACAAAGCGTGTAACCCCCATGCAAAAAAAAAAAAAAAGCCAATGGGGTTTGCAACTACAGTTTCATTTGCACCCGAAGCTCCCTCTAACGGGTCGTGATCCGACCATTTGTATTCAATATTGTAAGTTTATAGGCATCATGTTGATTTTCACCCCTTAGGGACAATGTCGCGCCATTTCTATATATATACACTATATTACTGCGTTTTGCGCCAGATAATATATACCCATATACATGTGTATATAACGCAGTCAACTGCTCAATATGAAAACCCATTTCAATTTAACCGTGGCTGCAAGAGAATTCAAGTGGATTTTGATAGTATTAAGTTGACTATGCATTGAATTTTCGAACCCCAAAACGTATATATATATAACAACCATGACGTTATTTTTGTCCATTAAAACTCATTAATACATAAAGGGGGAACGTAAAGTGTTGAATCGATCATTAAATTATTGCTCTTTGACATTTTTTTATCATTATTCTGTTACCTAAAATATTAAAAAAAATTTATAAACTTGAAAAAAAAAAAAATTATATAACTAAATTAATTAATTCAATATTTTGAATTTGATATATTTAGTGTTTAATATTGTTTATATTATTTATAAATGTATGTGAAAATAATTGCGTGAGGAGTTGGTGTACATATTGTTATTTATAAAAGTGTCAACGAAATGTTGTGGTGAAGGAATGAAGAGAGAAAACGAATGAGAAATTAAGAATGAGAATATGTAAAGGTGCTGCAGGGGGATGAAGTTTGAACATAGCCAATCATTGGATTAGCATACTAATGTTCAGGGGCGGTACTCATGTCGTTCAAGTTGAGGGTCCCACTCTCCTTTATATATATATATATATATATATATATATATCCTCTCAGTTTTATTCATTTTCTCTCATCTCATGTTGGCTTTGAATTTTATATTAGTTCACTATGTACAAACTCTGCTGTATTTATGCATAAAGATTATTTTCAAAAGTACTCAAATACCATAAAATACCATAAAAAATTATAAAATACAACCCTCATTCTTTATTTATAATTTTTAATCAATTAAATAATTTATCATTTAATTTAAATTCAATAAATTATCATCCGAAATTTTTTTTAAATTAATTTTTTCTCAACCAGAAATATTTATCATAAACATAAACTATTTACGATATTTATTTTGATTAAATTTACTGTTAAATATTTTTTCTTTCTTGTAAGTTGCAATTTTCTTGGAGGTGTGTCTGCAATTTAAAATTCGTAAAAGGGAATTGACTATGGGTTATATAAAACTCCCTCGTGGTATTATCTAATTCAAGTTGAGGCGAAGGGTCGAAGCATCAGAGTCATGTCGTTGTGTATATAAATGTATATGAATGTGTGTGCTTGTGTTTTATGTGTGGATCAACCGCCACTTTATCGAGGTTAAATACGAATCGGCTGAACGCGACCGCGAGATTCAGTGAGAATCATCCCCCGAGGAAGAGAGGAACAGTGGGTAGTATCGTATAGTATATAGTCGTATAGTTAGTAGTCATGTTGAAGGGTGGACGAATAGAAGGGATCGCGAGATGCGCTGAAAGGGTGGATTATAATTCATGATGACGAGAGAGCTGGGGTCTTTGAGGGTGGACGATGATACTAATAATAATCAGTAGAATCCAACGGTGTCAAAGGAGTTTCCGTTTTTTTTTCCCCTTTTTGTAAATACAAATACACATGAAAAAGAAAAAAAAAAAATTTTTTTTTACTACTAAATCTAATTTTTTAATAAATATAAAAAAAATTGTCCCAAAATTCACGCAAGATTTTAAATACTATCAACGTGTTAATTCTTGCGTGAATTTTGGGACATTGTATTATCATATATTTCAAATACATCGTTAAAATTGCAATAATGCTATGATTTAATGTGCGATGATGAAATAAATATTTAAAGACAAAAAAATATCTATAAATATAAACCACATATGTGTTTATATGTTTATGTATTATAATTATAGATTGCATATATATATATACTAAAAATTTTTCTACTTGTCCGAAGGTTAAATTCATTATCACATTCATATGTATATACTGTCACTCATAATATCTCGTTAATCACCCATGAAGAAATGAAATAAAATCAAAATAAAAAAAAAAATTAAATAAACTCGACTTTTTTACTAACATGTTTAATCTTGTTTAGTAGCATGTACTCATTTGTTCAAATCTATAAAGTTTGCTCGTAAATTTTATTATTATCAAACAGAGGTCAGTCAGTTAAATTTACTCGTTATCACATATATAATCCAACGAAATAGTCTCCAATTATATTAGAAGAAAAAAAAAATAAATAAATAAATAAGTAAAAATAACCAAAGAAATTTGATTGAACATTTGAAATGATGAAAAAGTTCATTCTCAATTTGATAATTGAAGAGATAATATCACGATATATACATACATATATGATATACATATATATCTATATATATACATAGATTGTGAGTATGTGTAATGAGAAGAGTATGGCTTGGACCTATTTATGCAAAGCAATTCCATTCCTTAGATAAATTTATTTTATATTTGTACATACGTGGGATCAGTGATATTGATTAGTGTGTCCATAAGTGTGTACATACATATACACACTGTGCGCACTTTTTCACTCACTTGGCAGTTTGTTTAACCAGACTCTCTTCGCATGCAAAATGAAGACAGCCGAGGTGTGCATGTACCGCACTGATCGCATTACATGGCATTATAGGGAGAAAACCTGGGTAATCCTCTGTCGTGCAACAAAAACCGGGTCTTCTAGCTTATTTTCAACATTCATTGGGCTTACTCACTCTACCTGTGTACATATAAGATTAAAATAAAGAGTATAAATAAATAAATAAATGCATGAATTTAAAAAACAAAATAAAAATGAAATATAATTCAAAAATTAAAAAATTATTTCACTTTAGTTTTTTTATATAAATAGTAAATATATAATTAAATGATTGATATTCTTACTCACTTTACCTGTGTACATGTAAGATTGAAATAAAGAGTATAAATAAATAAATAAATGCATAAATTTAAAAAACAAAATAAAAATAAAAAATAATTCAAAAATTAAAAAATTATTTCACTTTAGTTTTTTTATATAAATAGTAAATATATAATTAAATGATTGATATTTTTACTCACTTTACCTGTGTACATGTAAGATTAAAATAAAGAGTATAAATAAATAAATAAATGCATAAATTTAAAAAACAAAATAAAAATGAAATATAATTCAAAAATTAAAAAATTATTTCACTTTAGTTTTTTTATATAAATAGTAAATATATAATTGAATGATTGATATTTTTACCAAAATGTGTGTTTAAATAAAATAACTTAGATATTTATTACAATATTATATTATATTATTTATTAATATTAGATGATATAAATATACAAAATGCTTAATGCGAAATCCAATCACGATTTTTCGTGACGATTAATAACTGAGAGGCGAAAACCCGACGCGTGTAGGCAAATTTATTTAGCGACGAATGACAGAGTAACAAAAAAAAAAAAAAAAAGTTCTATACATAAGCGTTATATGAATATATAAATTTAGAATACACATACGCGATTGCCACGACGTCAACGCGCGCGCTGTAATCGATCTGTTCGAGGCGTCACGCAGTACGTATATAAACACGAACGAGTCTATCGCGCGATCGACGTTCAACCGCGGGGGATGAAAATGAAAAAAATAAATAAATATGCATAGAAAACAAAAAAAAAAAAACGGAATAAATAAATAGGCGATGCAAAAGAGAATGGAAAAAAAAGAGAGATTCAATGTTACTACCACAAAATCGTGACGATGAACTAACGACAGGGGCGTGCGTGCAACCCGCTTGTTTGCACAGACACGTGTGAACGCGTATATTTCCTCTACAAGTTTAGTTTCATGTGTCAATGTAGTGTAGGTATATGTATACGAGTGTGCGTGTATATTTACGTGAGTGAGCGAGTGGATAAATAAATATATATATTTATTTGCGTTGGTATTTTGCAAGAACCCAGAAGGCAATTGTGAAAATTGTAATAGTTAGAAGTGTGAATTGTCTGCGTGATTAAAGGGTGAAACTCACATCTGATCATTGTAATATAATTATTGAGCATTAGCTGATTAAATAGAGAGAGAGAGAGAGAGAGAGAGAGAGAGAGAGAGAGAGAGAGTATAATTATGTATAGAAAGAATTTTTGAAACGGACTGGAGAATTATTTTGTAATTAAAGTTCGTGTCACCAAAACCTGAAGTTTTTTTTATTTTATTTTATTTTATTTTATTTTATTTTTTTATATTTTCATACAGAATTCATTTATGCAAAATGTTATTCAATAATATCGATCGAAACATATTTTCAATCAATCTTGTGGTGGAGATTAATTCCAATATTTATATGGATGAATGAAAATCAATTTAATATTGACAATTTTGAAAGTATAAATTGCACAATTATATAGAATTTATTATTATTCCGACAATTTTTTTATTTATTTCTATTCATATTATGGACATGATTTAAGCAATGTACAGCAGCAATCAGTAGCAATCGCGGGTGTACACAATCTATAATAAAATAAAATACATGTCTGCACTCAGAACCTGTTGTTTATATCGTCCTATCAAAAACGAATCAGGCAAAACTTTCGCTATGAGCATATAGTGATTGCGACGATATATCACAGCGTGTTCACATTAAATTGCGAGGTCGCGACACGCGTACTAAACCAATGTACAAATATACATCAGTAAAAAAAAAAAAAAATAAAATAATAAGAAATAATAAATACTCATGTTTCTCCTCGAGGGTAACAAATATAGCAAATAGAAAAGGCATTCATAGTGCGATTAAAGTAATTATAATTTAATACTCAGGGCGCCTGATCGACCACCATTATATCCATGTCTAAACTATCCAATAAATTTCTATACACTCAGCTTCACCTTCTTCATATAAATATATATATTCAACTGCAAAATGCTACCGTGTAAATAAACGCAGTTATTATTATCGCGAACAGGTTGTTGTGCGATAGGGTAAAGTCACAATTTATCTGCTCATGTATATACGCATTTGCCGCATACGTGTTCGCGTCAACGACTTGAACGACTATTTACCGATATATCGAATGACCGTTACGTGTAACGACTTCATAAGTCACAATCCGTGACTTTTCGCACGCACTCCCTCTCCCTTCGTCTCTCTTTTCCCCTCACATTTGTTACATGACGTAAAACCGGATCTCTGCAATGCTAGTCTTTTTTTTTTTTTCAATCATCACTATACTCCCTCTGCTCAATTCTTTTATATATCTGTGTTTTTATCTATTCAATTCACGTTTTTCTTTTTCCTTGTTCTCTTTTTTTTTTTTTTTTTTTTTTTTTTGCTATATTCACAATTGCTAACTCTGAGTCGTTGTTGCAGAAGACAGGCGCTGTTGACAGTGTCAGGTGGAAGTTCCCGTTTAACATCAGGTGCCCCAGCATCACCGGATAAACGCAGGTCATCCAATTCAGCAAATGACATGTTGGATGATGATGATAAATTGTTGGACGTTGTTGGACCAGACACACCACATCCAGCGCATCATCATCGAGAACGTGATCATTCGCGAGAACGTGATGATAGGATAAGCGAACGTGGCGAGGGTAGTGAATCATCTGGTTCAGAAAGTGGTGGAGTACCAGGAGGACCAGTATCAGAGGGTCCAAGGCCTGATGTATCTGTAGGACCACCCGTACTTCATCCACCATTGTTGCCGTATTTTTATCCACCGGTACCTGGACTTTATCCAGGTCACGGTCCATTAATACCACCTAATCCACTTGGACTTCATGGTGGTGTAACACCTGGAATGTTATTAAATGCACAGCTTGCATTAGCTGCATCACAACATCCTGGATTATTTGCCCATTATCCACATCCACTTTCGAGTCCCCTTCATCAATTAAAGGGTCATCGTTTTGCACCATATACATTACCAGCGCCGTCGCATGGTTCAGCATTTGAGACAGTGACACCTGGTAGTCGTACACTAAGTCCGAGATCACCTCCACCACGACCGCCAACTGGTTCGCCGACGCCAGCGTGCGTTGGTGGAATGACAACGGCTAATAGTGGTTCGGCAACAACTGGTGAATTAAAATCTATTGAAAATATGGTGAATGGTTTGCATGAAAGGCGAAGTATAAAGAGGCGACGTAGTCCAAGTTTAACGCCTGGGCATCGAAACGAAGCGGATGGTGGTGGTGGGAGTCCGTGACATGAGAACGAGCTTGTGACCAGTAGTAATGAGAATCATGACAATGCTGATAAAAATGATGATAATGATGATGACGACGATGATGATGATGAGGAGGAGGAGGAGGAGGAGGAGGAGGAGGAGGATCTTGATATTACCAGTGGTGACGAGTCAACGCCGAATGTGCGAAAACTTGAACCAGATTCCACATCCGAACCATCGTAGCCATGAATTATTATAATGGTCAAAGCGTACTTTTGAAATGATTATTTTCAATATTTGGATGTTAATATCGATTCATTATCAGAAAATAGATGAGAAATTTGATTTTGAAATAAAAAAAAAATTTTTTTTTTTTTTTTCAACGTTCATGACAGCAAAAATGAAATCGGTGGAGGATTTTAATGGAGTATATTTGATGTTCTTCGTGTGAAAATGGATGAACATAAGCGCGAAGATGTGTTGAAATAAAGAAAATAAAAATTATAAAACAAACGATATTATTAATAAAGTGCAATTTTAAGAACGTTATATAGACAATTGGCAATTGTGGGCGGCGATGTGCGTGATAAATAATATTATATTTGTTTGTACTCGAAAATTAAAAAAAATGTTCGACTAATGAGTGAAATGCAGAATAATAAAACAAAAGAGAACATATAAATGGAACGAACAATCAAACAAAAATTAAATCGCGTGTGACGTGTGTAAATAGTTGATAAAAATGCCTGGAATTATATTGGCGGGCTTGAAATCGATCATTCGATTGCACCGTTTTATAGACACTGATGATAGTGATAGTAAACATCTGGTATAACGGTGCATCAGCACCAAACGCCGCCCCCATTTGTACATTTTATTCTCGAGAAAAATCGTCATGTTGCGAGGAAATATAAAAATAAATAAAAAATACACAAAAAAAATTATAAAAAAAAAATTATGAGTTGAAGATGATGGATATCGCCTAAATTATTTGCCTGCTAATACTTTAGGGTTTTAATCGCAACTACGTAATGATCATTATATGAATAAAATATTACAATATAAATGAAAAATGAAACGAAAAAAAAAAAAAAAAAAAAAAAATTTAATGAAACGAGCACCTCCAATCTTTACAGCCCAATTGTAAATATGTACCCTAGTGATATATATTATATTATATATATGAATATATTATATATATTATAAATACAAATATCCCCTCCATGGTAATTATTAACTATATTAATTATGATAATTGAATATTAGTGCTGCAAAAACCAGTGAAACCAATGCATAAAAGCACAAGCTGTCCGTATTATAAAAAAAAAAATTATAAATTGCGCCGCGGAACAAAAATTTTAAACACAATTTAATACAATTGTTCTAAATTATATAAAACAAAAAAATATGGAAGAATTAATTCTGACATTTTAATGATGAAATGTGATTGAAGAAAAATTATGTTTACAGAGATGTTTTTTAATTCATTATTTCTTTGGAAAAAAAAAAAATTGTCACATTGAGGATAAAAATAATAGAGAAAAATTAATTATGTGATTAAATTTGTTGATGGCAGATTGTGTGTGACATTAAAAATCATACCGAAAATAATTTCTTTTGTCTTAAATCTCTTTTATTTCCTTATTATATTCCGCTTCTTGTTCAATAATCTTTTTAACAATTTTGTTAATTCAACTCTTATCATGTTTCATGATGGAATTATATGCACAATTGAATTTCTCTCTGTATTTTATATTTCGTTCAACTTTGTTCATATTTAAACTAATATTATGAGAGATAATGAATCTCGCGTGCAAATAAATAAATCAAAAAAAATAAAAAAAGGATTATTGATCAATAAAATAATTATTAAACACACACAAAATGCGCAAGAATGTCAAAATAAAAAAGAAAATAATTGTAAATGTATACTAATCACAAGAAATACATCATCCATCACAATTCTAAATTGTACTAATTAGATAATGGCGCTTAGGAAAAAATCTGCAGAGGCTCACTGAAGAAAAAAAAAATAATGGAATATGAAATGATATAAAAAAAAACAAAACAAACAAAAACAAGCAATAAAAGAAGGCCGTGGGAGGCCTTATCATTTCCCAAATCATAATTCCTACAACATGTAATTGTATATTGTACCACCGTTAGAAAAAAAAATGAATAAATACCCCATGTCTCTCCTCTTCATCCCCTTTTTCCTACCCATCCTACAAATCCACGTGACTAAAAATTATATATTAATTTAAAAATACACAAATGCCTTTTTCATTTATCCCACAAAAAAAAAAAAAAAAATAAATATAAAATAATTACTTCGAATATGACAATGAAAAAAAATATTTATATTCATTAGGGTGGTCCTTAACAGGGGTGTTTTCGAATTTCTTTGCTCCCAGGGGCTGAAGTGTTTCCAAAGTGATAAAAAAAAATTCTCTGAAAATTTGAACTTTTAATATTTACTGTAAATCAGTGAAATAAAATACTGAAAAATTTCTTTCGTTCTCCAGAATTTTATAACTGAAAGACAAATTAATTTAAAATTTTGAAACACACATATCCTTATGTAGAATCAAACGCTCTACAATAAAGGTCTCTTATAATTTTTCGCCAAGTCTATCGGTTCAAAAGTTATTCGAGCTCAAAGTTTAATTTTTATATAATCATCAATATTATCATCAGGTATATATTTATAAAATAAATACTTGTATTGTGAAATATACTCCCTGTTAACTACCCTAATATTCATATATTACAAGTATAAAAATTCAGCAATAATTAGAATTGCAAAATAACGAAGAGTGAAAGGACCGCTGTCAATTACGTGACCCAATTATTTTTCGCATTTGCAATCGCAAGAATACACTTAAGAATGTGTTATTTCTCTGATTGAATTTTCATCTATCACATGACTCATTGCAGACGACATCTGAATCAACGTATGCATCAACATCCAACATATTATTCCATATAAGCCAAGACATATACGCAAAATATTTATATATATTTCTCTGTAACTTGCTCAGGGTAAAACATCGTCATTACATTCCTGTGTGAAGTGCACAACGCTACTACATATTTTTTTTTTTTATTCATTTTTCCTTCATCTCTTTTTATACTCATCGACATTTCCTTTTTCGTGTCGGCCTTCCATAACCAACGTCAACGCAGTAAATATTTATTCACGAGTGTATGTGCGCGTAATAAAAAAATATGTGTGATTAAATTATTATTAGTCACTTTTATATATTTTTTTTTTTCACACTAAAACTATTGAAATGAATTTTCAATGTAAAATGTTTAAGAAACGCGTTAACAAAACTATATTTCAAATCACGTTCAAACTTGGCTTTTATTGCCCGTTGAAGTATATTTTAATTGCTCCAAGCGGTGGGTTCTGTAGTAATTATGCGGAAAAAGGTGAAAGAGAAAATAAAATACAAAATTATAAAAATATAAAATTAAGTAAGACACCACAAAGTGTGTGCATGTGTATATGTGATGACTATGAGCACTTTGATAATTCGCTGCTGTTTTTTATTCAACTGCCAACCTGGCAATAAATTCCGATGATTAGATGGATAAAGTCGCGAACGAGAACGGACGTCTCGTAATTATGGCGCAGTTTAACGGATTCTTAAACGAACGATATCGATACTTTCTGAGCAATTAGAGTATCAGCCGCCTCTTTCTGTCTTTATATACATCTACATGGATATAATGTTATTGGTTATATTATCTGTTATTAATTATCGTTTCCAACGAAGCATCACTGTAAGCACATATTATTTATTTATTTTTTTAAAATTTTTTTTTCATTGCTCTTTTATAATAATCACACAGTAGTTTGGAATATATAATTGTGTGGGCATTACGGATGAAATCGCGATGGATAATCGTGGCATTGCCGGTGTATTTCAAATTGGAGATGGTCACGGTTTTATGTGTAGGGTGGATGGGAAGAGAAAAAAAAAATATAATTTAAAGGGAGAGAAAATAAGGTGAATGGTACGAAGTTGAACGTTCCAATGTGGATAGGGGATCTCGATTTAATATCATTCATAAATTATTCTTAGAAGATAGACATCGGCATACAAATTGGCAGAGTATATTATATCCTAGCTTTATTTTGCAGGCTTTTTTTATTTCTCTTTCATAAACATTCCGACAATATTTATATACTTGATATTATATATTTGTATTTATATTTAATCATTGAGAATTCATTATTTATTTTATTTATTTATCGAAATCAAATCTTTTATAATTTTTTTCTGTATTTAGTTTTAGAATTTTTATTTTATATATATACAAATAGAAATATTATATTGTGAATTGATTGAGTAAAAATAATTTTCTTTGAATATTAAATTAATTTATTGTGATATTATTTATTATTTGAATAATTTTTACAAATGTTTATTATAGTATGTTATTTTTATTTTTATATTTAATTTATTAAGATTTTCGCGTTGTCTAACGGTGTGCACAGATGAATTCAACTGAAATTTACTATTGAAGTTCAATTCCAGGATTTCTACCTTAAGGAATTCACCAAGTGGTCTTTCACGTTCTAAAATCCCTCTTTCTCTGTTGATTCCGATTAGGCTCCCTATCGGAATGTCCGGGATGCCTTTGACTGTCCGGAGGTCTTATGTATATATATATGTATATATATATGAGTAAATAAACGGCGCGCGTTCACCACGAATTACAGACGTGGTCCTTTTCTCTCTCACTTCGGTCCTTGATCAACTGCCACATCTAAACTTGTAAAAGAAGAAGGGGACAAGAAAAGTGGGTGAGACGCCGGTCAGTTTGGACTTTGTGTGTCTTCGACGAGGTACGAGGATTTAATTGACACCAGGGAGGTGTCGCCACACTAAACTATGCAAAGTGGACGTGAAATTTTCTGTCTCTCTCTTTTTCATCCTCACATTCTTCATTTTGTTAGTGACTATACCATATATTTATTTTTCTGTCTAGAAAAATTTACATCTCCTTTGTCGTTCACTGATTGCGTTGCATCACTGTCACACATAATAAATATTAAATAAAAAAATTAATGAATCCCAATAATCAATAAAAAAATTTTTTTTTTAGTTTTGAAAAGTTGAATCATGTAGCTATTTACCCTTGAAAATTCAAGACGCCTTATCGATAATTTAAGAAAGTTATTAAAGATCAAAAATCAAATTGTTTAGCATAGAGCCTTATGGAGAATTAGCATTTTATGTATTTAAAATCACAAAAAGTATATTCTAAGAGTAGATACAATAATAAATAATGTTTAAAAATATTCTTTGAAATATGTAGTTTATATAACTCCACAAAAAAACAGGTGTTGACGAATGTTTAAATTAAATATTAATTATTTTAATAAAGATAATTAAAACTGTTTT
The DNA here is from genome assembly GCA_030347275.1 of Microctonus aethiopoides. Lineage (NCBI taxonomy): Eukaryota > Metazoa > Arthropoda > Insecta > Hymenoptera > Braconidae > Microctonus > Microctonus aethiopoides. The sequence continues at coordinate 2,199,151 of JAQQBS010000001.1, forward strand.
GGTAAATTTTGATAAATGGAGTCAAATCAATTTTTAATGTGAATCAACTGATTTTTTAAAATAAATACCTTAAAAATAATTGGTACATATAAAAAAAATTACAAATCATTGCAAAATTATTAATATATTTTACAACTTTTTTCAAGCTTAGAATAAATTTCATAAATAGTTAGTACTCATTTGACTCTAGCGTAGCTCACAAACGTCCTTAAATAATTTTCAAAAGAGATTTAATTATACATACATATATTTACATTAACACACAAGTTCTACGATGTCATCTGAATGTATAATAAAATAATAAACAAATAAAAAATCACAAATCAGTAAATGACAAAAAAAAAAAAAATTAAATAAATGAATGTACAAATAAAAAAATGGTGAAAAATGCCAAGTTCTCACTGGAGTTGTGGCGACAAAGGACTATCGCAGCACAAAGATAAATCTGACTGCCGAAGCTACTGAGAGAAGATGCGTCCAGGAATACTTACAGAGCAGTATAGCGTTCCACACTCCTCGTTTTCGCTTCCATTATTTTTCTTATTTTATCTTCGCCACTTCTCGCGACGCTGGCTCTCATTTACACTCCTATGCAGTTTCACATCGGGTGGAGCAAGAGAATTTACTGGCTGCGGAATACAATGCAGACCTGTCCATGTCCATCTCTAACCCAGCAAACAGCCAATTCAGTCCTCTTCTCCCTGCGTGCGTTGTCGCTGTTATTTTATTCCAATAAGTAAGACAAGAAGACGATCTACAACGACCCATAGATATTTCTCCCTCGGCGCGTTTTACCACGCTTACTCCGCATCGTCCTCGACCGCCAAAAATTTCAAGGTATTGTTTCATTTTAAATGAGCTCCATCCATGCAATTTAACGTCCAATAACTAAACAATTACAATTATATACCCAACATTCATTTGTATATATAATTAAATATATTCCACCAAACTAAAATATACAAATATAAATATACAATTTTTATTTTATTCAATCATCATTAAACGTTTGTTAATCAATTTTACTAGAATATATTAAATGTATAATGTATATAATCTGCCTACATGACAAATCGATAATTGAAAGAGCTGTATAATATATATATATATATATATGTTATATCTCGTGGTTTTTCTTCTGGGTGTCAACGAGTCGGCAAAGTGTTCGAGCATGTTTGATTTCAAGGCAAAGATGAACGCGCGGAAAAAAAGAAAGGCAAGTAGTGCTGGATCAGAGTGATAGAAAATGAGGAGGTTGAGAGTAAGAAGAAGAAGAAGAAGAAGAAAAATTGTGAAGTATATGCGAGTGAGTGGACGACGACATAGTGTGCTTGAGTGTATATATATATATATACATATATACATATGTATATGTATAGCCAGATGAAGGAATGGAAGGAATATATACTGTAGAGAGAAAGAGTGGAAACGATATGCTCATAGTGAGACAGCGTTTGTCGGCACGTTTGTGAAACCGACTTTGCCGCTTCATATCTATACACTACTTTATATATTATGTATGTATATGTATGTAGTGAGTTGTCTATGTATAGTAATACATAGACAAGTAAAGAGTAATGACAGAGTGAATGAAATAAAATTAAATTAGTTATTATTTTATTATGAATATATTTTTTAAATTTATTTTTTATTTTTGTGATTATTTAGTGAGATAATTATTTGGTTATTTTTAATTGAGTTTAGGTGTGGGATATGAATTGTAATAGTGGGGATTAAAAGTTTATAATGTTATGAAAATAGATTTGTTTATTGATTGCATGTGCGTGTTTGTTTATTTGTGTAAATTTAAAGATAAATAAAAATTGATTTGCAATTAATTTGAATTTTTTTTTTTTTTTTTGTAATCGTCCACGAGAATCTTTCGTTATATTATATAAATATGTCCAGTAGACAGACCTCATTTTCAAATCGTCCTGATCTTTGTTTTTTTATTTCATGTACGACTATTTATTTTATCACATCAAAATAAAAAAAAAAATTATAAAACATCCCTGCATATTTTATTTCTTTCAAACTATATATCCAAACTAAATTGCCATTTGTCTCACACACGTATTATCTATTTAAACTCTCACTATCGAAATAAATAATTCGAAAAAAAAAAAATAAATAAATAAATAAATAAAAAATATATTGTAAATGATATATGAATATGTGTATAAATGATGAAACATTTTGATATTAGGCGCGGGAATAAATGATGTGTACGGACCGCGACAGAAGGAAAAAAGATATGGTAAATATGTATATATGTATATAAGGAACGAGAGAAAAAAATGTGGGGCGCTCAATCTACAGAGGCTATTATAACTCATATTCATAACGTGCTCCACGAGTCTGCACAAAGGAGTCATGGTGAGATGGTAGCCTACAAGATCGGATAATATGGGTAGTTATTTGTCGACGCCAATGTTGGTTTTTCGGCTGGCATATTATATATACATACATACATGCATATATACACCCCCTGCGGTGACAAACCCGCTGGGCACGTCTTCTTTTTCCTCTTTACTCTTCACTTCACTTCACCATTCCTTCGTTATAATTCTTCTTTTCGTCTTATGCCACCGAGTTCACATGTATACATTTCTTTTGTTTCTATTTTTTATTTTCCCTCATTATTTATTCATTTATTTAATTTTTTTTTTATTGAAGAGTATAAAGCATTTACTGGTGCTCAAGAGAAATATTACTTTATATGAGCGAAACGTTTTAGTAGATAAAAAATTTTTTTTTTCAGTTTTGATAAGTTAAATCATGTAGTTATCTACCCTTAAAAATTCAGGACGCCTTATCGATAATTTAAGAAAGTTATTAAAGATCAAAAATCAAATTTTTAGCATAGAGCCTTATGGAGAATTAGCATTTTATGTATTTAAAATCACAAAAAGTATATTGTAAGAGTAGATACAATAATAAATAATGTTTAAAAATATTCTTTGAAATATGTAGTTTATATAACTCCACAAAAAAACAGGTGTTGACGAATGTTTAAATTAAATATTAATTATTTTAATAAAGATAATTAAAACTGTTTTGGTAAATTTTGATAAATGGAGTCAAATCAATTTTTAATGTGGATCAATTGATTTTTTAAAATAAATACCTTAAAAATAATTGTTACATATAAAAAAAATTATAAATCATTGTAAAATTATTAATATATTTTACAACTTTTTTCAAGCTTAGAATAAATTTTATAAAAAGTTAGTACTCATTTGACTCGAGCGTAGCTCACGAACGTCCTTAAAAGAGTTTGAATTTTAAATAGATATTTGATGAAAAAAATCATTTTTAATGATGAATTTTTGGTTGAATTAAATTTTATAAATTATCGCTATGAATGCACGCATTTTTCGTGTGAAGGAAAGTATATATACATATGTGTGTAATGTGTATGTATGTATGTATGTATAAACGATGGTGGAGGTGAAATGATGGTTATGTACAACAAAATAACGACTTTTAATCACGAAACACGGCGGCACTTTTGTTGAATTGAGTAAATCAATAAATAAAGAGGATCTCTCTCGGCAACGACACCTGCGTCTACATAAGATACACACGCATGTATGTATACCATGTTTCTATCTATGTATATAAATATTATACACAGATCTAAAGCTCAAATGAAGATTATATACATAGATATATGTAAAGGATCCTTATATATTTTATATTCCTTTTCGTTCTTATGCTTTTTTTTTTTTTTCATTTCTTTCTGTCAATATGGCGGCCTCAATTTTATTCGACACTTGTGTGTATGTGTCCGAGTGGGATTTCTCTCTCACGCATGCTTTTTCATTCGATATATTTTTTTGGCTATCTCCAATAGTGCTGCTGTGTGTGTGTTTTTTTTTCTCATTTGTATAGAAAAGTAGAGTGTACCACTTTGGACGATTGACCCGAGCACAATAAAATATTATGCGAATTTATTTGTCATTCAGCTACGATACATTTTACAGTATTGATGCGAATATATATAAAAAAGGAAAACATATTTTAGTGAATGAAATATAGAATAAAAAAATATTATTAGTTACTTATATTTAATAGTAAGAATCAAAATTAGAAAAATCAGAGTAGTTTATGTCGAAATAAATTACCATTTATTTTATAATTTAAAAAAAACTATAACTATTGTTAATGACATTTAAAAAAGTGGCGATATTCCTGTTTGAAATAAAAAATTCAGAGTTAATTAGAGGCTTAGCGAATTAAAAAATTTGATTTTTTATATAAATAACACGAGAAAATTTTTTTTTCGACTTCAATTCGATTTTTCGGTAATCAAAAATTTTTTTTTGATACTATTACATTGTTGATTCAGCATTATAGCGTTTATTGTAAGATAATAATTAATGTCTAATCAATAAATTCCAGTTTAAAGAAAATTTTTTGTCAATTATAATCAATTTTCACCTTTCCAGCTCTACAACTCGAAAACTGCTGGTCGGAGAGCGTTTGTGATGAACAACATTTTTGTAGCAAATTTAATGCCCTACAAAAGCTGTATATTCATTTTTTTCAAAAAAAATTTTTGATCACCAAAAAATCGAGTTGAAGTCAAAAAAAAAAATTTTCTCGTGTTATTTATATAAAAAATCGAATTTTTAAATTCGCTAAGCCTCTAAAAAATTAACTCATAATTTTTTTCTTTGTATAAATTATCAGATTTTCAGTGTTCACAAACAAAAAAAAAAGTATCGCCACTTTTTTGAATGTTATTCACAATAGTAATTTTTTTTTTTTTTAAATTATAAAATAAATAGTAATTTATTTCTCAATATATTTATTTAGCCTAAAAATGAAACACTCTAATGTATATGATAGGAAAAACAATAAAATTCTGAACTATATATAACCAATCATTTATAAAAAAAAAAAAATGCAAATTGTGCAAATTGATAATGAGAAATAAAAATTTTTTCAAATCAGTTTTCTCTGTGTAATTTTTTATCGAGTATAATTATACATGCATTTAGTATTATTATAAGTGTGCAATGTTCCCGCAGGAGAAGAGGTGGATGAAATAAGAAAATAAAAATAACTACATGTAAAAACAGAACAAGGGAGGCCAGAGGGAAAAAGGATGGTACGTATAATATAAATAAAAGGAAGAGGAGGCGCCGAGTGAGGATATAATACACAAAGCTTGCACCTGCGTCGTTCGCTTCGCTGTTCCACAAGTCTATACATACATATATCTATATAACAAATAGCAGGAGTACGCGAGAGACGTGTTGAGCTTTGTACATATAGATATACATAATAGTTAGAATTTAAAACGTTGTCGTGAAAGGCCATTTCGGATACAACGTGTGAGCGCGCCTTTTTCCTCTTTGCCGACGCGTCTTGATCTATGTCTCAATTTTTCCTTCAGAGTATCTATGTATTTATGTACTCACTTGTGTCTATATACCTGCAGGCAAAATATATCGCGTTGTATTTGTGCCTCAGGGAATCGATTATTCCAACATGGGGAACATTTACAAGAATTAAATAGTGTCAGGTTCTGACAAGTTTATGATATTTTATATTCGCTGAGAAAAAAAATTTTTTTTTTTTTTTTGTAGTTTCAATAAAATTACACGTTTAAATTATTGCAATTACATTATTTATTTATATCCCAGACTACGCGTATACATAATCAATTTAATGCAAATTATAACATTAAATGTATTAATTAATTTTTAATACTGATTATTTAAAACGATTTTCTAAATATTTAATTAAATAAAATTATTTCCTCCATTTACATTTATATCTCGTAAACATATCTAAAATATTCATAAACATATGGATTTTCTTGCTAATAGATATTTACCACCCTTGAATTTATATTAAAAATAATATTTATATTAATTTATTTCTAAATAAATAAATAAATAAATAAATAAAATATATCAAAATGATAAATCAGAAAAAGATTAACGCATTAAATTTTTATGGATGCTGATTGAACTGCATTTTTCAGTGTCTCAAATCCATCAAACTACTCAGCACAAATCATTATTTATATATATATATATATATATATATAGTGTCTACTTCTTGCCATGAAATGTAACCAGTCGTGTACAAAATTTACTCGCACATACACACATAGTCACAGCCATTTCGTTAATTGATCATTCCACTCCACGCTTTGCTGAATCGTCGTTTGATATGACGTCAGAAGAATTGACAATTTGCGAAAAAAAAAAAAATTACGTGCGTGATAAAAAAGTTACCAAGTGCAATTCTGGTTTGTAACATTATATATACAGTATACACGCACCTCTACATTTATACAAAATAAATAAAGCAGATAAAGGATACTATAGGATTATTTTATTTCATCTTATTTCTTATGTTTGTATACAGGTTTACATGAATGCATATAAATTAAGCTGTCTATATACAATATAAGTATAGACGATCGAGTGAAGTTCTTCGTTACTAGTTAAAATTATTATTGTGCTCCGACTGTCGCACCTTGTGTAAATGATCCTCACACGCGTCTTCCTTAACACTATTAACGATCATACATGTAAGCGCGTGTAAACCTATGTAATGTACGCGTGAAAGAACCGATCGCGCGTTCACGCCAAGTAAAACTCGAAGTCGCTCTTTGAATAATGTATCTAAACTATATATAAATATACATCATTGCTTTTAATATTCTTTCTTTATTTTTATTGCATTCGACCAGTGTTTTCCTCGCCCAACTGTTCTTATTTGCCATCGCTCTATAAACTCACATTCTCCCCCTTGTTTAATTCCCCACATTTACGTTTGATTTTAATTTTTCTTATATTAATTCCCGTCTTTTTTTTTTTTCTTTCTTTCTTATTAGCGATACGTTTTATTTTACTCAGTCGTAATTTTGTTTTTTTTTTTTTTATTACATTTTACAACCACCTCTCACGCGCTATCGAATGATCCTGAGAAATAAGCAATTAAGTTGAATGACTGAAAAAGGATATAAGCATGATATGTATTTGTATGTATGTATGTATGTATGTGCGTGTGTGTAGGACGTAGGTATATATGTAGCGAGAAACTTGCGCGCGTCCACTGATCGTTCGGCCATTAAAGGCAGCCGCCACTTTTTCTTAACACGCTACTAATGGCATTGGGTCGATGAGGTCATTCTGCCAGTTATGAGACAAACTATTAGATTCATCGTGTGTCTCTTTAACGCACTCGTATATTAAATAAAGATCCATATACACCGTTTGTCAATAACTTTGACTTTACACACAG
>JAQQBS010000001.1:2206653-2217618 GCA_030347275.1 Microctonus aethiopoides
AAAAAAAAAAAAAAACAAATGATATGTGAAGTAGTTAGAGATTGAAAAAAAGAAATAAAATGAAATAAAAAATTAACGCCATTGGCAAAGTAGAAAATTAACCGCGTTCAATAATGTCTTGTGTGGTCCCGGGCCGTTTTGCCGCTGCTTTAAAAGCTCACCCGATAAATCTTGTCTCAGTGTCGTGTATAACGCCGTCCTTCGCGCATATATATACCAAAATATATACATATATATTACACGATGCGAATATATATAAGCCGCGAAATGGTATAGTATCAACGGCGCCGGTTTTTACATGAGAATATATTTATTATACACACATGTATAACTATACTTATATTTATAAATATATATATATATACATATGTACATGTATATATATACATATTCAACGTTTTATACTTGGATACGTAATTAGTGTGAGACCAACAGGTGAGCCCGAGGACAGCTGCGGCGTTATACTGCTGCTCCTGGGTTCTATCTGTATTTATAAACCTCTTGATCGTGCAGTATAGTTAGGTTTACTATCCTATAATACATACATAATATTGTATAGGTTTAATACTATGTATATATGTGTATGTGTGTGTGTGTACTTAACTATGTATATATACTTTTTGGTTATGAAGAAGTCTCGAGGCGATTAATTTGAGAGGCAGCTCGATCGCGATCCCCAATTGATATGCCATATATAAAAAGAGTACATTCTATGTATTTTATATTATATGTATATGTATATATATGTATATATATATTTAATATACTTTCAGCTGATTAAACTCACGTGATCGAATTAAGTTAATTGCAGTTTTAAACGAATTTATTTATCTTGTGTGTTTATATAGTTACACATATGGATGGGATATAAAAGGAAATGTTAAATTATTTTTTAATTTTTTTTTTTTGCGATTTAAACAAATGATATGAGGAATAAAATTTATATTCATTATGGTACTATGTAATATTATAATTTTCAATGTATTGTTTAATTTATATGTTGTATATTCAGTGTTTTAGTTTTATTGTTATTATATTTGTGATAATTGATTGATTAAATTGTGGAATAAAAATAAAAATTAAATTTTTTAATCGAGTGGCATAATGTTTTAGACATGTTAAATAAATCAGAAAATTATTTCCAATTATGGTGGATAATACGAATTATATAAATACATTTATATACTTAGTTTTATATGTATGGATATAATTTTATTTATTTTGTATATTTTTTTTTCCCGTCACTCCTTACATACCTTTTATTTATTTATTTATTTATTTATTTATTTATTTATTTGTTTATTTTTTTTTTAGTTGTGTTGAAGATAAGTGTAGCAAAATTGTATGGCTGCAAGGGATATATATATGTTTTTCACGCCAATGTCTCTCACTTGTAAAACGGAAGGCGAAACACACATTGCACAAAGTGAAATGTTGCTTTGGCGTGCGTGGCGGACACGATATATAGTTGACATGAGAAACACGCCGTGTGTTGAATCATTATACAGTATACACTGTAAAATGTATAGAGGTATTATTATACTTGTTCGTTCGTTGGTCAGTCAGTTGAACAATCATGAAGAAAAAAAAAAAAAAAAAAAAAAAAAAAAAAAAAATCCCGTTCACAAATTGCAATTACGTTATATGTACACATTTATATATGTGTACTGCACATCAATAATAGTTATTTTTCATTCCATTGCGAGTGTAGTTGGAAATAAATGTTAATATCAAAATTTAAAAATTATAGGATAATTTATATAATATTATTGTTGATGCTGCATTTTATCAAATATAAATTTGATAATAATATTTAAAAAATTTTAATCACAATTATTTATTCATGTGTATTAGGGAGTTTCATTTTTAGGCGATATTTTTTTTTGTCTGTCCTACATGAGAATCTGATCATTAATTATTTAAAAAAAATTATTCTGAGTTAATTAGAGGCTTATTTCATTTAAAAATTCAATTTCTCATATAAATAATATGAGAAAATTTTTTTTCCGACTTTAATCTGATTTTTTGATGATTAAAAATTTTTTTGGGAAAAATTGAATGTACAGCTTTTATAGGGCATTAAATTTGCTACAAAAAAGTTATTTACTGCAAATGCTCTCTGACCAACAGTTTTCGAGTTGTAGAGCTGGAAAGGTGAAAGTTGATTATAATTAACGAAAAATGTTCTTTAAACTGGAATTTATTGATTTGACATTAATTATCATGTTACAATAAACGCTATAAAGCTCTAACATTGTTAATTCAGTATTATAACGTTTATCGTAAGACAATAATTAATGTCAAATCAATAAATTCCAGTTTAAAGAAAATAATTTTTGTCAATTATAATCAAACTTTCACCTTTTCAGCTCTACAACTCAAAAACCATTGGTCGAAGAGCGTTGTCGATAAATAAGTTTTTTGTAGCAAATTTAATGCCCTACAAACCCCCTTCATTCATTTTTTCCAAAAAAAATTTTTGATTACCGAAAAATCGAGTTGAAGTCAAAAATTTCCTCGTATCAGAAATCGAAATTTTGAATTCAATAAAAAACTAATTAAATCATAATTTTTTTTCAAACAGAAATAATTTCCTTTTTATAAATTATCAGATTTTCAGGTATAATAACAGACATAAAAAATATCGCCTAAAAATAAAACACCCTAATGTCTATAAATCAATTACACAATTATGAACTTGTCAATTCCTGTCTCTCCTATTGAAGTTGTATAAAATGTAGAATGCACTTGAAATTTAATGTCTGTATAAAATACATTAACCAACGCGATGTTGCATTAAAGGTCTATTACATATATATACATATATAGCCGCAGGAAAACATGTCAGATCAACGCAAGACGGAAGTATACAGAAGTTGAAGAACTTACACAAATAAAATGACATAAACACGTACGTCACTATACTTAGAATACATACATCTCCCTCTCGTTATTCATATATATACATATATATGTGTGTGTATATACATACACATTAACCATTTCTTGCTGATGGAATCCAAGTGAATTAGAGTTTGCGCGAGAGAATGTTCACAAGACTGTATATACAGGATCATCTGATTGCGTGCAATCAAGTGAAAGATCCAATTCTCTCAATTAAGCTTTCGCACTTTTTGATGACACGCACACGCACATTTATCCCTCTGATAGAAATCTTCACGCTTAATTAAACATTATTCTCACTTTCACTATCGCGTATGTACACATAAAACACATCCTTCATCTTGCAAATTATATATCTACATTAAACATCTATACTATTTCAATAGTTAAAAATATTCTTCATGTAATGATTTAATTTTTTTTTTTTTATGCTTCACAATAAATTTAGTGATTGAATAAAATAAATAAATAAAAATATTCTTATAGTATATAATTTTAATCGAAGTGAAAGCGTGTGACATCCCCTAAATTTCGATAATGTCTGATCATTTATATACAATATATGTATATATAGGTCGAGTCGCGTCTGGACAGGATGGCTATTCTACGCGTATATATAACGCAAAATACGACAAAACCAGCACTAATTTCACAAACGAATAAACGCTACCCCTCGAAAATTGTGGGGGTTGCTTGTTCGACCGAACCAATACAAATATGTTACATTGTCTGCTTCAAGGGAGATGAAGAAAGAACGAAATAAGAGAGAAGAAGAGAGAGATAAATAGACGACAGAAGATGTAAGATATATAGATAGAATTGTGGGGTAAGTGAGATATTGGGGTAAAGTGAGAGAAAAAGGACTGCAAAAAAAAAAAAAAAATTAAAGTGAACGCACTGAGAACACATGGGGTTTAGATGCCGATGTATATACGGGTATATATGTGTATATATTTTCCATGCCCTTGTGATCCATGATGGAGATGAGTCAGCTATATGAGGATACTTCGATCTACCCTCGAAAATTATTCCCCTTAAAATAGGGACTGGCAATTTTGTACATCAAAAAATTACGCGTATCAGACGAGAATTTTTAGAACCTGTGTGGCGTACCTTTTCTAGTGTCATATTTAGTGCTTGGATAAAAATATCTGGTGCACTTTTGAAGGTTTAGAGTTTTAGAAAAGCTTTAATTATTGTCACTTGATTCATCAGAAAAAAAATATAGTAACAAAATAAAATATAAATTAAATGAATGAAAGTCTATCAAGTGAGAAAAATTTTTTTTATAACAATTAACACTTTTTAGTAAGACTTCATTTATTTTCTCAATGTATATTATAATAAAGTATGTATTAGGGTGTGTCATCTTTAGGCAACTTTTTTTTATTTATTAAAAAAAGAAGATGAAAACTTAATTTTAATATTTAGAAGTTACTCATCGTGATTTTCGTTTTTCCATTTAAATAACATGGGAAAAAAATTTTTTTTCTTTGGATTTTTGTAGCTCAGAATTTGCGAATCATAAAAATAAGCTCAAAGCATATTCTTGTAGGGAATCGAACGCTCTACAAAAAAGGTCTCCTACACTTTTTTCATAGAGACATCCATTCCAAAGATATTCAAACCCAAAGTTCCAATTGTATGAAATTTCGACTTTTTTGTTATTAATAAATCAATCTTAATCACTTTATTATTGTCTCAAAAATTATTTTTAATCGAAAAACTAATTTTACCCTGCTAATATTTTGGTAGAGCTAAAAAATAATACTCAATTAAACGTCAGATATTTATTTCTCTTCATTTTATTCACAATAACAAAAATTATTTATATAATTAACACAAAATAAATTCAATTATTATTTCAAAGCAATAGAAATTATATCCTATCTAAACAAAATTAAGCAATGTAACTACAATTATTAAACTGTTTTTTATATCTTATACATATATCTATATACCTATATCTAAAGATAAATTTAAAAAAAAAATTTTTTTTTTATATAAATACACATTTTGCATTCTAAATGTGAGAGCGCACATATTATATTCACAGCCATACACATAATGATCATCTGTACATATATTTCTCCAACACATTTACATACCCTACAAATACCAATATACATTTATACTTATGTTCACGAGCGAGTCGTGATCGCGTATAAGTCGTTGTCATCGTCGTTGGTTATATCGACGGTGGTCGGGTGTTGAAACACCTCGACCAATTATCGAGAAAGTGGAATCTCGTGACCACCCAGGACTCCTTCATTCGCTCATCTCTTCTTTTACTTCTCTTCTTCCACCGCTTTTATCTTCAATGTCCCTTCTATCTTACTTCATTCATATTATTCTGTCTTCTTTGCACTCTTGTTCTATACTTGCTCGCGCATCAACAGCGTAAAATCGCGTCTCAAACGAGCTTCGCGACTTGAGAGTTAATTAAGGCTGATCCTCGACTGGCTATAAGGACCTTCTGGCTTACGCTTAACGCGCGACAAGCAAGCTTATATTCACTATTAACCCTCTCTCTCTCTCTCACTCTCCATCTCTTTATTATTATATCACTAATACTATTTTATTTTATTATTTTTTTTCTTTATTTTATTTCAAATATTATATGTATCGTTCAAGTTTTGTCTTTTATGTTAATGTCGTCGTCTTACTATTTCCTACAATTATTCTACACCCTTTTCTCGTTATTTACTCGCATCTTTTTATTGTATATATTTATGTATGTGTATGTATTGCAATTTATTTATTGTGAAGAAACGTTTAATGTGTATCGCGAGACTAAAAGTAACGGCAATGGCATTTTCAAATCGTTTGGATGATTGTACAAGTTGTCCTGCAGCCAGCATCGTTGTGCGACGCCATGAAATGCCACGTTCTGTATGTATACACCATGGGGAAATATTCCAGTGCACACTTGACGTTGATATTACACGGGGATGTTAGTATAGGTAAATAAAAGGGAGAATTGATGAATAAATATTGCAAATAATAATTGCTGTATTTAAATATTTTTATTTGCACCAATATAAAATATTATATTTAATTATTTTTATTTGAATTTTTTAATTATAAATGCTTTCAATGTTTTTATTGAAAGAGTTTTCAAATTAAATTAATTTTTCCGTTTTATATTTTTTATACATTCCAATTTTTTTTTTTTTATATATTTATTAAATAGAAAACGAATCAATAACTAATATAAATATATTATATTCACATATATTTGTATATAAATGTATGTATAGTTGCGAAGATATGTGTATACATAGGGTGAAGAATGTGATGGATCGATTGGAATTGATTTTGAATAATTAAACTTTGAATTTGGAATGACATAAAAAAAAAGAGGACGAAAGAAAAGAAAAATTCATGGAATTTTTTGTTTTGAAAGTCAGATAGACTCGACTGATAAAATCGATCGTTGACGACGACAGAGAATATATTCTCTTATACATATATAGTATATACATAATATATATACACATATATTTACATACGCACTAATTATGTAAGACACAAGCACATATTTGATCACCTGTGGATCTTTCAAAATTATTTTTTGTGATATTATATACACATTTACATTTTGTCTTGTTATAAATATTTCCATATAATATCTATGATCACTTATTGATGATCCATCAGTGATACAGAATATCCCACGACCAATAATAATACTGTTATAAATGATTTCGAATGAGATATTTTGTTGCAGCAGTCAATATATACTGCTTATACATTTCTGATTTAAATCTTTTCAACACCCACAAAATGTCAACATGCTGCTGTATATGATGTTCCTTTCAGCTATGTGTCAAAAGTATTATTTGATCTCAATGTAAGATTTAAATAAACATAATGAACATGGTGATGGAGTGACTTACATTGTCAAAATCGACATGATAAAATATTAAAGAAAATAAACTTGAATATAACGATGAAACAAAAAAAAATAAATATATAAATTGATTAATTATTTTGTTATTCATTATGTTTGTAGAGGAAAGGATGCGAATTTGAAATACCACTTTTTAAAAAAATCGTATTAATCATGGGTTAAGAGATAAAAAAGTAAGAACCGCATTAAATGTTAGAGAAACTTATATTTTATTTAAATAAAAAAAATGAACAGCCTCGGATTATTATAAATAGGATAAATTTTGGTTTAATCATAAAATTGCAGATTGGCGTGGTTTAACCAATGTGAATATAATTTGGAATAGGGTATTCCAAATTACAATCACCTAAATAATCAATTTTAATTAACTATATAAATATCTTTAAACTTAAATCTCAACTATAAAATTTAAAAAATTCAATTTCAAGCTTATATCTAAATCAATTATATTTTTTGTAGTCTTTGCAGTAATCACAAACGTAGCAACCTGAGCCATATTCCAAATTAGCAACATAACCATTTGTAACCTAAAATATTTTTATCATTTTGTGTTACGAATAATTTCTCAAATAAGCGCTGATTTCTACAACTGAGACACTTAACTATAGATTTGTACAAATATAAACATATAAATATAAGTTACACTCAAGATGCAAACAGATTTATTACTTACTTTGAAAATTTTCTAGATAGCACTTTCACTTCGATGCAGTTTATCACAGCACTATCAATATGGCTGCTTCCAAGCGATGCTCAATTTATTTGTTAATACTCACACTACGTAATACCGGTATTCGTTAATAGATGGCGTTTTCCTATACTTTTATAATGTAATATTCCAAATTAGCATCCTTCCCTCTATGATGTATTCATTGAGAGGAAAGTGAGCATGATGATGATCTTCTCCCTGTGTATTATAGAAATATACATAAAAAATTAACTATTGAAAATAAAGAGCACGAAGGAACATGAAGCACATCAGACACATATTACATATACACACGTGCCAGCAACCACGACGGGGTGTCGGATGCATATATGAGATAAAGTTGTCCTAAACTTTCCGGTGCGTTTCGTGACTTTTTGACGAGAGGGATATAATAAAACAGCTAGAAATAGGAAGAACAAGAAAATAAGTGAAATGATATGTGAGGTGTTTTTTTTTCTTCTTCCTTCTATTTTTCTCTGCCTAACTCGTGCGATGATTTCTTTTTCTTTATTCACTTTCATCTACACGGAAAGAGAAGAAAAAAAATTATCATGAACGTGGCGGAACTACAAAATACTGTGCTTTGTCACAGATAATATCTTGCGCGCGACTTTGCGTCGCAGCAACCGTATATGATGCGATGCACGAAGTAGTACATCACCAATTCTTCATGTAAAAGTATATATATCTATTCTACATGTACATAACTATACATACATATTTTATATAAACTAAACTTTTATTTATGCGTGATATGTTTCTCATATTAGCTGTGTCTTCGCCCTTTTCGTTCAGTATAAAATATTTTTTTTTATTCATTCCACCAAAAAAAAAAAAAAAAAAAAAAAAAAAAATTAATGTTAACAATAATTATAAAGGGCTTGAATTCAGAGTAAATTGCCGTCTATTTTGATGCTATTTCTAGTATATTATTTCAATCAACATTCGCGCCATAAACTTCAGAATATTTCATCAAAGTGAGTTGGTACGAAAAATTATTTTAAATTATCAAGAATAAAAAAGAAATAAATAAATATAAAGTGGGAGGTGAATAAAACGAATTTATGTTTGAATACCAGAGATATGAAAGGTATATAGTTTTGATTCAAGGCTATGGCAAAGTCATCGCGGCAAAAGACGGCAAGAACTGAAATAAAATTAGTGAAGCCATTATCTTTTGCTTCTTCTTTTGATCCTGAATGCTGTCGCTGTCGCGTCGGTTGGTTCTGGTGCGAGATATTACATACACCAACACGCGCTCGCCCCTAGTTTCTTTTTCGGTAGATTCATCAGAGAGGCGCGAGGTTGAAGAGACCCAAGATATACCCACGATTGGGACACTGTTACCTCGTAAAAGTAATCTGTATAACTGGCTCGTAAAACAATAAAGTTGCCTGGTGGCTGATACTACGAACGAAATCATCTCGCAAAAATAAAACAAAGCATTTAGCGTGTATTATTATTGTTTATAATCCGCCGAGAACTCAACAGTGTTATAAAAAACAAACAAAATAAAATACAATTAATTTTTTTATTTAAATGATCTCGTCGCTATTTAACATAATAAATAAACCGAAAGACGAATGAGTAAATAAAACATATTAATTAATAATAAATCTCAATGATTCCGAGTTTATAAAGTTGTGAGTTTAGTAAATTAATGTAATAATGTCTTGGTGAATTTATTGAAAATTGAATGCAATAAGAATATAATTTAATACGAATATATATTATAGTTATTTTTGCGATAGAGAAATTTGATTTTGATTATTCTCATGAAAGCAATTTACGAAAGAAATTGTATGTGTATATTTTATATATTATATGGAAGAGAAATAAAAATGGGAATATGTGTTTGAAAATATTTTTCGGTTAAACGAAATCGGTTTATTTTCGGTTTTATCTCTTTTTAAGAGGAAGAAAATGTGGCGATATCTAAAGTGGCCCTCATCTGCGATATATGTTTCTTTGGCGGTGTAATATATACAAACGTATATATGGAAAACGGTTGGATGAAAAAGGAAAAAAAAAACAGAGAGATAGAAAGGGAAATCTTGGATATCTTTGGCTTCAACTGTTTTGCTACCTACACGGTAGCCCATCCCAATCTCCAATCTTCATTCAACCCAACGCACACGCATGGTCTCTCGTCCTCTGTCACCTCACTAGAATAATTATTCTCATGTATTTTGGTCCTGAAAATTTCAATGATTGCCATCTCCGACAATCTCAAAATTTAAACCGCGTTTTTCATTCCCTCCCTATGACAACTATCGTCGTGTTATTTCGGCTAAAGTCAAAAAAGTACCTTCAACTTTTGTGTGATGCTTCAACATAGTAATATTTTATGTGAGAAACGTGAGATGAATTATTTTTTTTATTCAACTTTATGAATTATTTCGAATTCTTCATTTCATCGAAAAAAAATTAAAAAATATTGTCTCTCATCTGCATTATTCAAACTTGTCAATCATTTTTATTTATAAATATATTTATACATAAACAAAATACGAAATCATGAATAAAATAGTTGATTATATCGACATTACACCCAAAAAAAAAAACGACTTGACACAAATAGTCTTGATTCAAGTCGGAAATACACTTGACGCAAGACATTATATATGTCTTGAGTTAAATCAGCCCTAAAAAGGGGTAAGTCGAAAATAAACTTGATTCAAGTCGTTTTTAGTCTTGATCCAAAACTTTTTGAGGCAACTTTTTTTTTCATCAAAAAATCGGGCTGGAAACTTATTGGTCGATAAAAAAAAAAGCCTGTTTGAAGCGGAGCTCTTAATTTCAATATTTAAAGGTGGCTCTTCGGAATTTTCGTTTTTCCAATTGAATAAAATGGGAAAATAAATTTTTTCATATGTTATTCAAATATGCACATTTACGTGTGAATTGTGACACTTTATATTTGTTTAAATAATTTATCAATTGAACAATAAAACTGGAATTTAATTTAATTTTAATATTAGCTTGTGGTATTGTCCGAATAATTAATTTTACAGCGAGAAAATTTCAAATTTAAACTAAGACATTTTCAGACTTGGATTAAGTCATATTTAGACTTGGATCAAGACATTTGTAGACTTGAGGTGTTATTCTTCCATCAAGTCGATTTTCCGCTTGTATCAAGTCCAAGATTTTGATTATTCGCAAGAATATCAATAGTCTTGACACAAGTCGATTTTAGACTTGATTCAAGTCGTTTTTTTTTGGGTGTATAGTGTGTATAATTTATAAAATGTCTTTGAGCAAATCATCCAATCAATTTGTGTAACAAACAGTTACTAAAAATAATTATTTTCTCTGAATGTTTTTGAAACAAACATCTGGTCTTTCAAAAAAATCATCGAATAAATATATATATATATATATATATATATATATATATATATATATATATATATATATATATATATATATATATATA
>JAQQBS010000001.1:2217628-2228927 GCA_030347275.1 Microctonus aethiopoides
TATATATATATATATATATATATATATATATATATATATATATATATATATATATATATATATATATATATTGTATCGCTCATCGCATTTGTCCGAAGAATTTTCGCGAGGGGACATATCACAATAGTGTCGGACGACATCACTTGTCTCCACGTCATATGAAAAACTGAATGTGCCTTTCCGTCGTTGTCGCATGGCGTCGAGATGAGCGACCTGCGCGACGTCAAGAAATTCCATCGTAAGAGTAGTTTATACATGTATATGTCTACCGGTATATATATGTATATATACAATACTGACAATCCAACGATCGAGTCTGCGGTTGGATCGATGTAACAGTATGAGAAGACCAAGACACTCAACCCTGATGGCATCGACCGTGTGTGCTCCATCCATCAACAAACAGTCATCCGACATTTATTTCTCCTGCAGTGCACAACGATTTTCTTCATTTTATTTTATTAAATGTCATTATATAAGTAACCGGTATAAATAATAATAGAGACAATTATTAATATTTTAGAGTGTTATTTAATTTTTTTTTTCCTCTTTGAATTCATAAAAGTGGAATTAATGCAATAAAATCACAGTTGTGAAATCTGAAATATATTTGACTGTGTAAATATTTATATTAAATAAATAATTATGAATTATTGCTTTATATGATCATCCAATTTGCTTTGAAAAGAAAATCTATATATGTAAAATTCTCTTGTCACAGTGTTTGTAACTAAAATTCTCTGAAACGGCTTGATCGATTTTAATGAAATTTTTTGGTCATGTTCGGTAGGTAAAATAGGTTGTAAACTATTTTTTATACCTCTAAGTGATAAGAATGGCCCGTCCCAAAAAATTTTTTTTTTATTTTTCAAACAAAAATTTTTTATTTTGTTATGATTTGGCATTAAAAATACATATAACCCTTAATTTTCACCCTTCTACCACCAACTCCCATTTTTTAATAGCAATATTAGTACTGTAATAATTTTTTTTTTTTTTTTTTTTTTTTTTTAACTACCAAATAGTTTTATATTTTTTTGATTATAGTTTATATATGTATACATAGTAATATATTTAGTAAATATGCTATATATGTACATATGTATAGTAATTTTACTGTTTTACTATTTATTATTTTACTATTTTCAATTTTACTTTTTTATCATTTACTATTTTACTATTTTAATGTTTCACTATTTACTATTTTACTATATTACTATATATATATATATACAGTAATAATTTAACTACCAAAATATTCACAAGAAATAATTTATATGGCAAAACAACGTTTGCCGGGTCAGCTATTGAATTTATAATAAACAAAAATAAATTTTTATTTCATTGTTAAATAATTTTTTTAGCTCAGTATTACGATCAGCAGGAATAATTTATTATTAACAAATAATAAATATCTTGAATACTTTTATAACAAAATTTTTATTAATCATTTAAAATATTTTTTTATATTTTGTTAAACAATGCTTACAGAATTCGCCGTCAGTATAAATATATAAAATATTATTGTTCGCCTAGCACGAATAATTTACCTATATATTATTTTATTTTTTATATTTTACGAGGTATGAAAATGTGATGTCTCGCGGTGTTGGAAATATGCGTCATTATAATTCTTCGAGCGTGCTAAGGTGTAACTTTAAATAAACCCTTACAGCTAACACTATACATATACATATACACATACATACATACATGTATATGTGTATATAACCGCGGTGGCTTATCCCGTTCACATCGCGGACACCCTCTGAGTTCCACAACGACCAAAAAAGGACGGTATATATGTGTGTAGGTATGACCTAAGCCAAGAGTGTCACATCACGTGAACTGTATACAATTTTATATTCATATATAAGCAAGTGAGTAAACATAGATAAAAAAAAAATATGAAAATTTCTCACTTGGAAAAATTATTTCACAAACAAATTAAATTAATTTTCGATTTTTCATTTTACTAAATAATTGTAATTATATTTATTATTGCAATGAATAAAATTGTTGAGAATATTTTTTTGATTTCTGTGAAAATGATGAGAGAATTTCTAGGCTTTGGCTTTAATTAATTTGCTTCTTTTTAATTAATTATCACTATCGTACACTAATAGAATTTACAAATCTCATCATCTAATTGAAGTTTTTTATAATCATCTAGCACTTTGAATAGATTAATTTTTTTTACGATTGTATTACTATACGTTTATTTCATTTATAAATATATTTACATTAGTATAAAAAATTCAAATATAAACGCAGAATTTATATAGTTTATTTCAATTATTCCGTTTTAATAATTATAACTGCAGCTTCATTACAGTTAATTCATTAATTTTTTAGTCTATAATTTTATTTTAATTTCAATACTCGGGTTTCGATGCACATATATTATAATATATACATAATATCGTTGCACCCAGCACACTTCACACCACACTAAGTGACAGTTATCTACTGATAGTTTTATTTAGCTGCGGGTCAACAGCTGTTCGCAATTATGCACCTTCATATAAATATAAAATATATACTTGCATGTTTATAACGAACTTAACATTCATTTATTTTTCACAATCTACTTGGATTATACATACTCATAAAACTATTAAAAATATATAAATGCATCTAGGTTTATTCTCCAACAAATTGTCCATAGATAATTGAAGTAAAATACAAATATAAAAAATTTATTGATTTAAACTTGCGAAAAAACAAAATAAAATTTTTTTTTTAATGCATATAAGCGAGTAGAAAAAATATAAAAAAAGAAGCAGGTCGTTGTACTGTACACATTATGGACAGGTGGGTAATAAGAATGAAAGTAAAATGGTCGCGGTGACATCAGAAAAAGTTTTTGGTGAGATGCCTGGACCGGGCGAACGAAACACGGTGTGAAACTCATCTTTTATTCAGGTTCTCTCACTATGCAGGAGAACCAAACAAACACTAATGCAATGATTACATATATACATATATATATATATATATAATATATAAGTGAGTGTAATCCATTTGATTGTGTTGGTTTGTCTTAAAATTCAACGATCAGAGAAACGCCGCAACCGTCACGTTGGGTGTGAATTTAAACGGTTACGTGCCATTCAAAATCCATGGTGTCACACCATATCTAACATACAATAAACAATCATAATATATAAATATAAACATTACTACAAAATCATTTAACTTATTTTTTAATTGTAAAATGTCTAAGTATATCTATTGAAGTAATTTATGAATAAAATATATTTTTTTTTTTTTATATTTATATGAATTCATATATTTAATTTATAATAATTGAATCAATTTTATAATTGTTTGTTTGTTATTTCTATCGTGAAACACATGAAATATATACATTTAGACTGATTCAAATAAATCGACTTCTATTTAAATAACATAGAAAAATTTTGTTTTTATTATTAGAATTTTGTAACTTACGAACGAATGGACGGATTCAAATGATCAATACATATTTTTATAGGAAATTGAACGCTCTACAAAAAAGGTATCTTACTATTTTTTCATAACTTTTACTGTTTAGAAGATATCAGAGATTAAAGTTTGAAGAATTTAACAAAAATTCTTTGTTACTTTTAAATTTTATAATTCAGAGACAAATAAATTTTATAAAGTACGCAATATATATTTTTGTAGGAAATTAAACGCTCTACAAAAAAGGTCTCTTGTGTTTAATCGATTACTCTAACCATTTAGAAGATATTCGCATTCAAATCCTTGCGTACTGATTTTAATACTTTTTTTAATAAATATTTTAAATTTATCCAAGTCATGAATGCAAATATCTTCTAAATGGTCAGAGTAATCGATTAACCACAAGAGACCTTTTTTGTAGAGCGTTCAATTTCCAATAAAAATATATATTGATCATTTGGATCCGTCCGTTGATTTGTAAGCTACAAAATTTTAATGATAAAAACAAAATTTTTCTAAGTTATTTAAATAAGAAGTAGCGAAATTCACGATGAGAGACCTCTTAATATTAATATTAAGAGCTCCGGTTTTAACTGAAATTTTTTTACACCTCCCTGAAGATATAATTTCAGTAGACCTTTTGAAAAAAAAAATAGTCGATTTATTTGAATCAGTCTAAATCATACATGTATATTTATGAAGATAATTTATTCTTATTCAAAATTCCATGACAAATATAACGATATGGTGCTGCGTATTTATAAACAATGTATGTATGTGCATCAGTTTAAATAAACGATAATGAGAAGTGTCGTGTATTGTTGTGATACAAATTTTCAATTGTAAACCGTCTCATGAATCAACGTTTATACCGATTGTTCGTTGTTTGTGTATATACACGCCCAATAATAATTGACAAACGCCCAGGTGATTTCAGTACCAGCGAGTGCTATGACATGCTAGTTATATGGATGTACATATAACCTGAGGGACATTTGCAATGACGTTGTTTTTATTATTGCCTATTATATATTTTTGTAACTTATTATATGCATAGTATAATAATATATAACTGTACACAACTGAACACTTGTAAGAATTGTTAATATGAATAAATGAAGAGTTTATTATTTTATCTTTATATTGTTGTATTTCATGTAAATTATGTAGATAATGTAAAAAAATTAGAAGTTATACATATATGTGGCAAGAAAATATGTAATTCAGAAAAAATGAGAAGATATCCCGAGTCGAAAAATTGGTGCGGTTTTTGTCCTCAAATACCCGTTTTAGGCTCAATTTCTCCTCAACAACATTTATTTAATGATTTTAGTCTCAATTTTACCTCATTAATACCTACTACTTGTATTTTTCATCGTTGAGGAGAAAATGAGACTAAATGCAGAACATAGAAAAATTTTTATGAGGATAAAATTGAGAATAAATATGGCCGATAGATGGCGAAGTTTTCTCCCACGAAGACGTGTATAGCAAAATCATTATATTGTGAAATGATTTCATTAATAAACAATAAAAATTTCAATCTACGATCGACAAATAATGTTTTTAGTATACATTGGAGCAAGTGAAATAATTTAATAACCTCATGGATATAGGGGGAAGGGGGGTTATTTTTATTAGAAAAAAGTCACAATTTGTTCTCACCTGAATACAGTATACGTTATGACGTAAATTTCACTTTGTCCTCCAATGAGGCGAAAATGAGACTTTTGTACATGATTACTGCATCGGAAAAGTCTCATTTTGTCCGTATTGTTGAAAACGGCGGACATAATGAGACTTTTTCAAGTCGCATTTTATATATTATATTCTATTAGATTTCAGTTGAGGAGAAATTGAGGATAGTTTTGGATACAAATATGAGGACAAAAACCGCACTAATTTTTCGACTCGGGTTATTAATATGTGTATAGGCGTGAATAATTTTTTTCCTGAGCCAGAAGAATTTTCACAGAGTGTGGATGTGGCTCGACAATCTTTTCATAATGATCATTTAGAGTCGGTTTGAATGTCCTTGATATTTTTTATAATTATTTAACGATTATTTATCATGAATTTGAGTCGATTATAATGCGATGTAGTTGATATTATTTTAATGTTATCAGGTATATTTACAAATCATATACATATTTTGTAAAGAAATTTATATACATACATACATATATATGAAGGCATATGTTTCAAAATTTATTTTTAACAAATTTTTAAGTTGTACGGTGATTTTATATTCAGAGTTTGAATATTCGAAAACACAACAATGCCTGCAGCTTTTTCATATCGTATTATTTCGTAGATAAGAATTTTTTGAAATTCAACATTCGATGCTTAAATTTATGATAACGTATTCATTATTATAAATATCCACTAAATGCGTAGTACATATATTACTGGGGTTTACTATATAAACCCATGAAATCCATGGAATCATATCAGAAGTGTTTTATAATTTGAGGCATTGACAAATTGTACGAGAATTTTAAAGATAATTAAAAAATGTATTCAAAACTTTTCTGCTTCATCTTACTGAGCTTTGTTTTCATTCAGGTAATTTTTATTATAACTATACCATTATTTCTGTATCGCTTTTTTTATCGATTTATTTTTTTATATTCATAATTTTCAATTGTTTTTAATATTCTGTATTTTTTATTTTTTATTTAATCATTTAATTTATATTACTGAATAATTTTAACTGACATATTAAGTCATAGACATCTATTTTCATGCCATTAGGAATTGATATAATTTATTTAAATATATAATAGTAGTCTTTCTTGCAGTGGATCTGCCCAAAATATTTTTTCTTGTAATAAATCATTCATAAAATTAGTTAAAAGAGAAACTTTGACCACAAAAGTAATAGTAGTTCATCTAATAATATATATATTAATTTGTTGCAGCTAAAATAGTTGAATTATACTTGAAGACTTTTCCAATTAATTTATTCAATCATTTTTTATTTATTTTCATTTAAATAATTCTGATATTTAAGTTTCACTTTTAAGAAAATAAAAAGTGCATTATTTCAACTTTTATTTATTTATTCATTTATTTTTCTTACAGGCAATGTCAGCGCCTGCTATCGAAAATGAGAAATTCGAAGTAAATGGACCGTTGTGTAATTTGTGTAATTATTTGAATAAATTATACAATTCACCTGCACGTGATATCAACGCAAAAGAAAGAACCAAAACCTCAATGAATGCATTACATTGCCCCGAAATCGAAAAATATTGTATCAAGTATACAAAATTTTAAATCTAAATTCCCAAAATACACCAATAAAAATCATCGGTCAATATACTTTCAAATCAAATGTAGTATCTTAATATTTTCACCGAGAATTTTCAATCAAACATGTATAAGTATTCCTAAATAAATGGTATAATATCATGAATTAATTGTTTATTTATATAAATATAAATACCTCAACCAAAAAAAAAAAAATAACTAAATAATAAATAAATAAAATGAATAATAAATAAAACAGAATGGAATTACGGAAGCCAAAGTAATATTTCAAGTATTTGCGGCACTTAAGTTGCGGTGGTAACGAGGTGAGATAAGTCCCGTGGGCCTACCGTAAATGCTAGCGCGCACATCAACGCTCATGAAACTCTCTCAAGCTGCCGCCAGGACCCACACACACATACACATAATACACAAACGATAACGCGCGCATGCTCGTTGTGCCCGCATTCGAGCGCGGCGATTTCACCGCATAGCGTTTAAATTATTGCGCATACTCACTATTCCGTGACTAATCGCGTCACCGCTCGCGTTATTTTGTCGGTCTATATACATATATACATGTACCTACACACGTTGAAATACATATATACTATGTATTCATATAGTAAATTTGCAGACGATCAACGAGATATATTGCTTGATAATTCTCTTGTTTTAAAGTTAAACGTTCGTGACGAGGAGTTTAAGAAGAATTGGTATGTATACATATTTATATACCTATATATAATTTTATATACATATGTATGGATGTATATAGGGAAAAGGAATGAGGTGAAAAAGACAGAGTGAGTTTTAGAGTCGAAGGGAGCAGTCAACGCCTCACATTTTCTTGATAATCGTTCGTCTTCGAGATACTGATCGACGCTATTATTTTTTTTTTTTATTCTTCCATTTCTCGCTGGGGTGTTCATCGTTCCAACAGTCCTATCCGCTTGCCTGCTTGCTCGTCTGCCTGCCGGCACAATGTATACATATACATATATTCGAATACATAGTGATATAAACTATTCAAATAACATAAATTGAATAGTTGATATTTACCGAAGGAAAACGTGAGATTTTTCAATATTCTTTAAGAATCTTTTTTTAATTTTTATATATCTTTAATAATATATTTATTAAGCATGAGAGAAATTTAAATGGAATTTATGTGAGGAATAATTTATATACCTGCATATATATAGAGTTATATTCCGCCCTCAAGTGCAAACATTGTGCGCATTGCTAATGTTAAATTATGTATATAATGCATATAAGGTAGTGAGCAAAAGGCGACGTTTCTGGGCGTCACAGACAATTTAACACCTGGCTTAAATGGTTTGTTAAACCATAATGATATGAACCGTACGCGAATGTCGACAGGATACGAGACATTACAATATGGAAATGAATCCCGGTTGTCAATGTACATAAATACCAACACGATTAAAAAATAAAAAATGAAATGTATTTATTTAATTTATAAAGGTATATATTTATTTTAAATTCATCCCCTTAACTCTTTTTGTTTAGGGCACGGTCAATTTCTGTCACTCCTAAACTCTATCCTTCGCACATGTATGTATGTAAATATATTATACATAAGTTTATGTTTACTTGTAATATATATACGTGGGTGTCATTCCCTCTTTTGCTATGGATCGGTTGATATTAAACGGAAATCTTCGTTGTATGGGTGCGTCCGAATAAAAAAAATCCGAGGGACACGAGTGAGAAATACCGTACGTTGAGACAATGAAATATTACAAATTAAAAAAAATAAATTAATTAATTAATTAAGATATATGACACACTGCGAGGAATATAATAAATTGTATTTTATTTATTTTTATTGCTTACTTCTGTTTGGATACGCATGACAAAATTTCCAAAACCACGCTTTGATAT
Source organism: Microctonus aethiopoides (assembly GCA_030347275.1). Taxonomy (NCBI): domain Eukaryota; kingdom Metazoa; phylum Arthropoda; class Insecta; order Hymenoptera; family Braconidae; genus Microctonus; species Microctonus aethiopoides. Next base: position 2,226,236 of record JAQQBS010000001.1, read on the forward strand.
TATTTTCATTATTATATTTTGTCGTTGGTTTATTATAAAAAATAAAAGCTAGGAGACACGGTGTCGTAAGTATGCGACGGAATTACGCCGGACGTTATGAATAAATTATAGAGTAACATCAGATATGTATATGTACCGTATAAAGAAGAAAATATACTTAATGAAGTATTATTAGAGGATATTAATTAATGTTTTCACCGCACATTGACCAACTTAATGTGTGCGTTATGATGATCAATATATATAACAATAAAATAATGACTACACAATACAAAAATATTATCTCTAAATATATTTAGAGATATCTTTCATATTCTTTATATTTATTTTAATTTTAATAACTCGATAGTTTTTCTAACTTGTTCCTTTTTTTATACTTCTATTATCATCCATGTAGATACAAGAAAGTACAAGTTAAAATTCGTAATACATTTTTTAGACTTTATATACACTTAAAAAGTGGAAGAAATGGAAATATCTGCTATTTCTAAGGTCTTAAAAAGGACTAAATTTGAACAGCTCGTCCTTAATAATACCTTTATTTCCTACATTACGAGTTATATGCAGGTCTAAAGTATAGGAACAAAATTTCGACTCGGGTGTATCTGTTAAAAATTTGGGTTAACTGTTTTTAATGCAAATTTTAACATAAAAATTAAAGTAGAAAATATCTAACACAAAATTAGTATCTTTCAAATCTTTCCCGAGTCGAAATTTATGTCCTACTTCGATGCTTATAGAAGCTCTTTGAACCTCATATGATACTCCTAAGTCCTACGAGCTCCTTCTTCGCGCCTGGCAAGTGGAAGAAATCCAAATGTCTGCCATCTTACAGGAGTAAAAGAGGATCTAAATTACATTGTATGCCTATTGTAGAAATGAAGTATAAAAGTAGGACGTAAATTTCAACTCGGATTGCTAGTGTTCAACATATTATCTATATTTAATCGAATTAGATGATGAATATTATGCAGATTTTTTTAACATAGCTTTTGAGTAAAAATTGTGTGCAAAAAATTTCAAGACAAAATTTAAACAGACTTTAAAACAAAATTTTATATTAATGTGTATAAATTAGTAGGTGTGTAGAATTATATATTTCTTTTTACCACACTTTATATACATTATAAATTGATGTTTCTTAATCGTGAGTTGAAGTGTATATCTTCATGACAGAATATGCACAGCTATTTTCAATATTAACAAGTCAATATTTATAAAGAAACAAGTCGAATGGTTAACTCGTATCGTTACTAACAAACATTGTGTATGTAAATCGTTTATACACAATGGAACAACGAATACATCATACGTATGTACAATCATACAGGGTATAAGACACGAAGAAGCTAGAACAAATGGAATATTTTAGTGGTATCTATTATTATACATCAGCTTATCTATCCAACACGCGCTACACATTTAACTAAATAATTGATACAATACTATTTTTTTTTTTTTTTGCCTCTCGCACACTTGATAGTAATGTATAATAACTATGCATAAGAACGTAATTTATCATGTGATATTTCTATAAAAACATATGGCAGTGTATAATGACAGTATAGTTTGATACATCAAAGTAGAAGTATATAAAATATTTAATGAGAAATAAAAAGATAATAAATTTAATGCAATTGAAAATAAAAATGTTTATTTGTTACCCGCATAGTATATATAATGAGAAGGAATTGTCTAAGTGTGTGTATGTATATTGTCTACGTATACATTGACCACGTGCATTTATAAACCAACCATCATCACCACTTGTTTGTCTCACGTGCAATATAAATACATACAATGTACTTGCGGTTATGCTCGTCCTTGAGAAACTCAGGGGCAACTGAGACGAGATACACATATTCACGTTTATACATGTATATATATATATACACATGTGGGAAGCATTTTGAACATGAGCATATACAAATATATATTCGCGGGTAACCGACGCCCGGTGACCGGATGCAACTTCCTGCGCGATCGATCTTTTACCTATATGTAATAATATATTTATTTATTTTTTTTTTCACCCGTTTATTATCATCCTTTTCGATTTTTTAAAGTTCCTTATATATTTATTGATCTGGCTATTAATAAAGTTAGTGAAGAAAAAAATAATAATAACGATAATTATTTAAAATTCTTTTTTATTTCTCATTTTTTTTTTCGACTACGAAAAAAGAAAAAAAATATTTTTTTATATTGCTTATAAAATCCAGATGTTGCGGCAAAAATTTTTATACAATAAGATAATAATAATAGAAGTTCAGGGAGTTGAATATGTTTATATATGTATATGTATGTATATGTGTGTGTGTACTTATAAGATGATTTTTTAGCGTTCAACCAGATATACAAATATAGACATCTGTCTGTGATTAAAATAATAAATTTGTCTTTGAGAATTTTTATTTCTTCGATTTTTTCATTGAAATGTATCAACTTAAACGAACTGTATTTTCACGAACAACATGTCATTCTAATGTAATCGAATCTATAATTTTATACACCGTTTATTTACACTGTATACATATGAGTAAAAAAAAAAAAAGATAAGTGTTAAATGATAACTGCCATATTTATTTCAATAATTTTTGAATATTTCAAAACATGAATTGATATATCTGATGTTAGGTCGCATGCGACCTTTCCCGCTCCCCCCCCCCCTGTAATTCCATTCATCCATTTA
>JAQQBS010000001.1:2233089-2254568 GCA_030347275.1 Microctonus aethiopoides
TAAAATTAAGAGCTCCTCTTTTCACACGCTCATTTTTTGGTCACCTTGAACAGTATTTTCATTACAGTAAAAGAAAAAAAAATTCAAAGTTTCATTCGGCCCACCCTAATACATATATTAAAAACAATTATAATATTTCAATTCCCTTTATTTTTCTTTACATTCGTAAAATATATAAATTTGACAAATTATCAATTGACTATTTGTGTGCCAAGACAATTTTGTGTATAATATTCATGTATATCAATATGTCAAATCGTACAAGCAGGGTGAAATAAAAATAATATATTACATCTCATGATTTCTGACCATACACATAAATAAATGTACATATAAATAATATATATAAGTCCGATGCAATCACGATTAGTTGCGCTGGTTCTTTTCACGATTGCGGGGAAAAATACTCGGCCAAAAATATATAAATGGGGTCGGTGTGTGCGCGAGAATGCGAAAAGGGATATAGAGTGACTGAGAAAATAAAATGAAAAAAGAAAAATAATAGACAAAAAAAAATATATTGTGAGTGCACAGGACACAACGAATAAAAAAAAAAAAAAGAAAAAGACGCGCGGGCGCACGCATTATGACACACACATTCACATTTTGTATTCCACCCGCATAGACGTTATCTCCCCGCGTTTTTATTACATGCGGCAAGGGAATATGTTTTATTTATATTTCATATTTCGTGGACCCTGTCCACTCCTCAACCGTCTTTATACACATCTAGCTAAGCATCAAGTTGAATCTTTTCGTATTTCATACATGAAAATATATATCTATGTGTATATACGCAATAATATTCACATATATTCCTATTTTTATTCGTATCACCCTTTGCTATACATACATATCTATGTACTTATATAAATATACATGAGTATGTACTGTATATAACATTGCGTTGCGATAAACTGAAACGAAAATTGTCGAGATTAAGATATCCCTTTGGACTTTGGTCATTGCTAAAATAGTATTTATATTATACTTTCTATTTATTATTATATAGATGTATATTTTTTTATGTATACGTACATGTGGACCGCAACAGCTTTGATATAATGTCGATAAAGAAGAGTATTTATGTGTTGGAGGTAATCTTTGGGTAGTTTAAGTATTAAATAAAAATAAATAGTGAGTGGATAAAATAAAAATCAAATGTTTATTTTAATTTGTTTTGATTTAGGACAGGAAGAAAAAAATTTCGGAGGGAGAGGTTCATAGAGAGATGTATGTGGGATAAGTATGAAAGAATAGGAAGAAGAATAATGAGGAAAATTTAGTATTGTATTGTGAAATTTTGGGGTGTTACACGCAATTTAACGCCTTTGGTAATAATGCTTGGCTGCACTTGATAGAAATATATATTTTTTTTTTCTTTATGAATACCGTGTTTACGTTTAATTCACGGCTCGTTAATTCAATTTGATATTATCAATAAATAAAAGTTTGTCAATATTGTCAATTGGCATCATAAATTTATTTATACTCAATTTAAATATATTATTTATAAAATATATTAAATTTCTTCAAATTGTGAATATGAATTTTGATGGTTAATTATATTTATTAATCTAGTAGAAATGATTTTTATTCATTTTGGGATATAAATTTTGGCATATCGATTGAATTTATTAATCAAATGAATTTAATTTTCACTTTGCAATTATGATCTGTAATGTTTTTGAAATTCAAAACCGGCGTAAAATCCCGCCAGATTGATTCGACAATTTTAGATTCATATTTTCACCACTCAGGTGGCGCCACGTATCGACCGACACCATTTCAAATACGAGCACAGTATAACCACAAATAAGTTTACATTTATATTTATTAAATACAAAAAAAAATACGTAATAATTTAGCATGTATGTAAATTGAATGGATGATAATAATTTATTCAAAGCACTTTCATTTCATATTCTCGATTGATGAATAATTATTAATTCGAATTAATTTCACATCTCTACTCTCAAATAATCTCAAACCCATACGCTCATAACATATACCTATTTATATATATACACGGAAAAATAAATAATCCCGCGCGAAAACATGTAATAAGTCACCTTCATTTATTTCTAAACATACAATCAATATTATAATAAAAATTAACAAATCCACTAGAAATTATTATAAATATAATAAAATTAATAATAATCTTTATTTCAATGAATTAATCTCCACTGCCATTTTCACATTGCCACAAAGTAAGGTTAGTACATTTCAAATTCATTTTTGAGGTTAAACATTAGCCATATGCCAATGCTTACCTGTCACGAAATTCATATTGAATATTTATTAATTGAAACAATTCGAATATAACATAATTATTATTGTTAATACTGATAAATTATATCTGTGATGTATTTTGATTTTTTTTTTTTTAGATGTCGAAGAGAAAGGACAATGATAAATTCGTCAGTGCTGGCACATCAGAAAGTCACCAATTATTCAATTCTGAGATGACAAATTTAACTGATGATGAAGATTTCGATGATGCCAGTGCATTTCACAGTACAAAAGTTATTCCTGTTCGTAATAGAAATATTAATCGTGAAAATGTTTCAATAATTAATATAAGTAATAATGAAAAAATGGATGATGGAAAAATAATATCTATATCTGATGATGATGATGATGAAAAAATGGAAACTACTGATGATGACAATAGTTTTTCACCACCTACACTGGCTAAAAGTATACATCAACAACAAATGATGAAAGAATCAAGTATTATAAATGCTATTGTACCACAAAAATTATTTAAACTTACTTCAGGTGTTGGTGTAATCAATCCAAATATTAGTAAATTAAATGCAATTGATGATTTGTCTAGTAAAAAATTTTCAAATAATGTTGGTAGTATAATTAATGACAATGTTGGTCAATCAAACTCAACGACTGGTAAAAGTGTAATTACTGTGAATGCTGGTACATCAAAATTACCACCAAAACGTTATTTTCGTTGGGGTCTTGAGAATAAAGTTGAAGGACCAAAAATAATTGGGCAATATAAAAAAAATTCGATTCAAAATTTTGTGATTAAAAGAAATAATAATTATAAAACTCCTGTTGCTGATGATGATGATAGTGATGATGATAATAGTGAAACTTTGGACAGTACCAGTTGTAATTCAACTGAATCATCTGATAGAGAGGAGAAAATATCACGTCCAATAGTTACAACGACTCATAAATTAATGATTGCTGGGGTAAATGTTGAATTTCCATTGAAACCATATCCATCTCAAGTTGCTGTAATGAATGCTGTGAGTATAAGATAAAAAATAAATAAGAAAGCGAAATAGTTATATTATAAAATTTAATTAAATATTAAAATTAAATTATTAAATTAAATTGAAAACTTTAATGTTGTATTTAAATTATGCTTGTGTAGTTAATTAGAGGATGTACAAAAGAGGAGCATGCTTTGGTGGAAAGTCCAACAGGCAGTGGCAAAACATTGGCTTTATTGTGCGGTGCGTTGGCATGGCAAAAGCAGTATGCGGGTGAGTATATTTATATAAAGCTATAACTTGTTTATAACAAGCAGTTATGATTCAACATGATAAACTAACAGACAAATTTAAGAATAAGAAATCAAAGAGCACAAAACAACTACTAAACACACATGACAACTAAATAAATTTAAGAATTTAATTATTATTTATCAAACAATGACAGTTGAGACATTTTATCATGAGATGGATAAAAAATTAAAATAATAAATAAGTTCTTTATTATTTCACATGCAATAATAATTAATTCCAGACATTGATGAATTATTTTATTATTACGAGTCGCAACGAATTATATATCCAAAATATTTTATTCATAATTTAATTTAGTGTCAGTTGAAAGCAGTAATCGAAAAATTCTTTGAAAAATAATTAATCTCACGACTGCGCAATGGAAAGCGTAAATTTTTTCTCTGTCTCTGTTATCCGTGTTTTAACCAAAATGCCTCATTAAATATTGTACGAGTATATGTATATTGTATTTGTGAAGCACAGGGGCTCCTTTCATCGTATACTGCCGCGCGTTTCTCCACTTATGTATATGTATATATATTTATATACCTTTGCGTTTCCTTGGGCGATTGTCTCGTGACGTTTGGTCGTTAACATCGTCCTCGTCTCGTATATAGTCGTGTCTCGGAAAGTCGAGCCGCGGTTGCTCTTTTCGTCCTCCTCCTCCTCTTCATTCCGATTGAGCTTCTCATCTATACATTCACCCACACCATTTTCACCCTCTTTCTCGTTTCTTTCTTTATTTTTTTTATGCATTTCCAATTTTATATCAACATTTTTTCGATAATAAAACGCGTGAAAATATCTGAATAATTTTTTTGTCATTTCTCTGCGTTTTGTTTTATTATTTAAGGACGTTTGTGAGCGAAACCTTTTAGTAGATAAAAATTTTTTTTTTTTAGTTTTGATAAGTTGAATCATGTAGCTATCTACCCTTGAAAATTCAAGACGCCTTATCGATAATTTAAGAAAGTTATTAAAGATCAAAAATCAAATTTTTAGCATAGAGCCTTATGGAGAATTAGCATTTTATGTATTTAAAATCACAAAAAGTATATTGTAAGAGTAGATACAATAATAAATAATGTTTAAAAATATTCTTTGAAATATGTAGTTTATATAACTCCACAAAAAAAACAGGTGTTGACGAATGTTTAAATTAAATATTAATTATTTTAATAAAGATAATTAAAACTATTTTGGTAAATTTTGATAAATGGAGTCAAATCAATTTTTAATGTGGATCAACTGATTTTTTAAAATAAATACCTTAAAAATAATTGGTACATATAAAAAAATTTATAAATCATTGTAAAATTATTAATATATTTTACAACTTTTTTCAAGCTTAGAATAAATTTTATAAAAAGTTAATACTCATTTGACTCTAGCGTAGCTCACGAAGGTCCTTAATCCAGAATTTTTCGTACTTTGTTATTTTATTTCCCTTTTTCTCTTTTACTCTGTTTACTCGACACGTTTAAAGAGTGAGAAAAAAAAATAATAAATAAATGAAATAAAAAAATATACTACCATCAATTTGGAACATCTTGGTATGCTGTTATCAACTTTTGCAAAGTCAACAAAAAGTTTCTGTTCATATGCATATATACACACACACTTTCTTTACTTCCTTCTCATTTTATTTAACTATTTATTTATTTTTTGTTTTCTTTCACAGAAAAATTTGACATCTTTCTCAATGTCTCTTGCAGAAATGGCTGCACTTACTAAACTTTCAACTCTGTATATAGCTTCAACGATAAAACGTGAAATGGTTGCGATGTGCGCCGTCACCCTTTTGCAATGATGTTTTTTACTTTATATTTTTTTTACGAGTTTAAACGCCTGTTCCGTTCAAGTTTCTGCGCTCTGGGTGAGACATTTAACCCATAATATATGTATATATATATATCTGCTTACATCACAAAGGTATAATATAGTTGGCGTGATGATATTAGTCTGCAGTAATTAATTACAAATGAGCTATTGTACGTTGTTTTCGCACGAACATTAAAGTGGCACGTATATACACGTATGAGAAATCACTGTGGAAACTTAATGTGTCGACACGGCTCACGGAGCATTGCAATGCTAAAGTGATACGGCCGTTGACCACACCACTACTGCCACAATCATCATCACCATTACCTCCCCATTTTAAACAAAGCGTGGCAAGAAAGCGAACTGGCAATTAGCAATTCTTCGTTTGCGATATCACTGTAAATTATTCAACCGTTTATTTTCCATAGCTAATGGCCCTATATCGCGCTTCCTTCGTGTATTATTATATATAAAATCTTCCTGTCCATGGATACTCTTATGAATTTCCATTCTTTGTTTATATTTACTCCACACTACACAAAACAATTCGCTAAAGCGCTAAAACTAATTGGAATTTCATTTAATTATCAAGAGAAAAAAATATAGTAGGAAATGAAAAAAAAAAAAAAGATTATTTAATTCTGGTTATAATTTTTAATAAATATATTTTTAATCCTTCGACTAATTAGTTTTTGCTATGAATGTTTTAGGGAGAATATGAGTCTGTTCAGCAAATCGATAGTCCATTCAGGGTCATTGGGGATACCTTTTAGGGAAAAAAAAGTAACTGCCATGACAGTTCATTAAATGGCTTATCCGTCATGAGTTTTATCTGAATTCTTTATCTTTCGTTACGACCAATTGCCATTATTTATGTGCATATATACACATATATATATATACACGTATCTATATAAAATATATATAACAAAAAGGAGCAGTATATTTCAAGTTATTTCGGTGAAATTATATATATTTTGGATAGTAACACAACGACTCTTCCCCTAAAATTAGTTAAGAGCTTACGCGTTAGATAATTCACGCTTTATCTAAACGTTCATTTGAAAAAGTTCTATTATAAATACACGAAATTAACTAAGAAAAAAAAAAATTAAATTATAAATTAAAATATAAAACTGTATTAAATTTCGAATAATAAAAAATCAAAAAATACAAAAAAATAATCTGATAAATAATCACAGTTTAGTAAAACGTTTGCGTTATTGAAAGCAGTAATTTTCGTCTATAAAATGAGGTACATCATTTGGTTAGACAGTAAAATTCCAGTAATTTGTAAATTCTAGTTATTTGTCATAGTCGTTTAATACAACTGAGTATAATGAGGCAGCTGCATTGGCATCGGGAGAGGGTGGTGATGTTGGTTGTGGTGGTTAGAGAGTTCCTTCTGCTCATGTACATATACTTATACATATTGATATATATAAATATATGTGATAAGAGGGAAAATAAGGGTGGGTTTCGGTCCCGCATTTTTTAGGTAAAACGATCGCGTGCCATTTCAGGGGACTCGTCAAATTAAACGTTTCTCTAACGTTAACGTCGAATTTGCGTGATGTGGAATCCTATCTATAGTATATACTCTCTTTCGTACCTCGACTTTTGCTTTCTGCGCCATATTTTTCTACCTCACTTTTTCACTGAAAATATATATTGTTTTGTCTCAACATCGGGTTAGTTGGTTGTTTGTTTAGTATTATCCTTTATTTTTTTTCCCATCGTTAAAAAATTGACAACTCTTTGTAATTTTCATGGCTGCTAAAGAATATATAATATTTACAAGACGGAAAATAATAATGAGAAAAAAACGCACTTTAAATTTATTATAATTCATATTTGTAAAATAGATAAAAGACATTTTGAGATGACACGCAATCTTTTTTCGTGTGCACTCATGCAAGGACAATCATGTGTGTAGAATTAATATTATATATGTATATGTAATATTTATTTTTCTCATTGTGGAGTTTCATCAACGAGCAAGCAGTAATAAAATTGTAGAATTAATTGTACATTCGTGTTTCAAAAATGTCATCGTATTTTTTCATTAAGTTATATTGGACATGGGAGGACAATTTTATATTGTACACACAAATTATTGTGCCACTGGGCTTCAAGCACATTGCCACGACTTCAATCTCAACAAATTTTATGTATACAGAATTATATATCTTTTTAGTTTGAAAAGAAGAAAAATAAATTAACATTCACAAGGTAATTGCCCACGTGTATATGTATACGACAGTCGTGAAAGTTCTAATTTGAAAACCACCCTTTCTCTTGGCAATAACTTCACTTATTTCCGAGGGTATAATGATTTTACATATTTATTTTTCTTCTGTTAACTATCATATTTCATTGACAATTATTTCTGTCAAGAACTTTTGAAAAGTAACCACGACACGAAGACAACAGTCAACCACTTTTCTCTTTCATTCTCCAATGTCTCATCGCATGAAATTATTTCATTTAAGTTATATTATTTTTCGTTGTAAGAATAATTTATTCACAACTTTCATTTTAAAATATTCGTCAACATTGTTTGAGTGGTACCATTATAGCCGCTAAAATAAATTAAACAAAACTTATATTCTGTCTTACATACTTTTTAACATTTACATAAATTACACAAATAAATACATCTACAAATACAACTTATATAAAAATAAAATACATAAATAATTAAAATAAAAACTACACCATGCAGGTAATAAAAGAAAATATTTATAAAAATCCTCACAGCTTTGAAAATAATAATAAAAAAGGAAAAAAAAAAATACAGGCGTGAGGTTTAATCGATATGGCTGTATATTTTTTCATGTTCACGCTTGAAAATTTTAATTTTGAATTGTTACTTTACTCTGTCCTGGACATTTTACACCAAGGGTTTTAAATTCTCTCTAACTTGATGGGCGTGCCAACTATTTGAGCCCCCTAACATGTCCTGCACTATAGTAGTAGTCATGGGCTTGAGATCGTACTAAAGATAAGCGTCGTTGATTTGTGACGTTTTGGCTCTCTATTATTTTCCCGTCACTGTACAAAAAAAAAGAAAGAAAGAAAAAAAAAATAAAAAGAATTTATATCTCCAAGGTGTCATGAAAACGCTATTTCCCCTCTCTCTTCTCCCCCCCTCCCCCCTCCCCCCTTCTCTTATGCGGCTTCCTCTATTCTCACAAAATATATTCCTTTTGTTATATATATTTAAAATTTATTTTTCGTGTAAAACTCATCATCACAAATCCCGTTACTTCACAGCTTCCTATCGTCTAGCAGGTGAATCTTTTAATGCTTTTATTCCAATAATATACAAAAGTGTGTGTGTTTTTCTGTATGTAATATATACTACAGGTAATAGATGATACATAGAAGTTATAGTATATAGGAAATACGTGTAGGAATGTAAAAGGCAACTAGTGCATCTTGGAATCATTGGGAAAAATAATATTGTAAGATAATAAATGCGAGGGTTATGTTGAGAGACGATATAGAGAAATTGAAGTCATTCAATGCACGAGCAACGATCACACACGTAATACTACATAAGTATAACTACCGGATCGTATGCGATGTGCATCATGAAGAGAATTGTACATATAGGCGTGTTATGAGTGTGCTTCATGGATTACCTGATGTGTGTGCAGCGCATCTATCTGTGTATTTTTATTTATATAGCGCACTTGTGATATCATGTGTACATGCGTGTTGAAGAGCGACTTGTCTTTCACCTTTTTTATTCGCTGAGACTGTGAATATTTTTTTTTGTGACTAACCTTGAAAGTTTTGTTTAGGTCTAAAAATAAGTCCCTGGAAATATGTGCTCTTAATTTTATTATTAAGATGGTATGGATCCCGATTTTCTGTTTTATATAAAAATAACATGGAATAATTGTTTTTACATCTTCTGATTTTTGTAACTTGCAAAGTATTAATTAAATGAAAAATCGGAATATATATTTTTATAGAGAATTGAACGCTCTACAAAAAAGGTCTCTTGGAAATTTTTGATTAGTCTAGTTGTTTAAAAGTTATTCAATGTTAAAGTTTAATTTTTCGTAAATTCGGCTGATTTTTGTATATTATATCAAAACTTTTTGTTTTATTGACAAAATACGTACTAATTTCACTTCTAATATATATTTAACTTTCGAAAAATGTTAAACAATAGTAGTTTTAGCTAATAAAACTAATAAAATGCTTCCAGGATATTTAAAAAAAAAAAAAAAAAAAAGGCCGGACTACAAAAAATGAGAAGAGACCTTTTTTGTAGATAGAAAAATCTTAATATTAAAACTATGAGTACAAATATTTTCAGGAACTTATTTTTAGATCTAAACAAAACTTTCAAGACTGGTCGCAAAAAAAAAAAATTTTCTTTTTTTAATCTTTTTAATTCGCCCTAATATTTATACATGAATATTGTGAACATAAATAACGCGACTCGCTAAGAAAAATTAAAAATAAAGAATAGGAGAGAAAATAAAGTGTCGAGTGAAGATGAAAATATATTAAAGACTAAATCGAAAAAATAAAAAAAAAAAAAACAGAAGTTGAAGCATATCCGCACTTTTGATAGCACGGTAGCGTCACAGTTTGGAATATTATTAACCCCAGATGTTGATATAGAACGCGAAGAAAAAGAGTCACGAATAAAATGAAAGCGCGATATAAGAATTCAAGTGAATAAGTACAAAAGAAGTCGGTGAAATTGACGAAGCAGGCGAAGACACGGCGCATCGAACGATGGCGAATAAATTTCAAAAGTTTATCGTAGAATCGCATGCCTCGGATATAACGTCACTTTATTACCAATGGTGCAGAAACGCGGTACGTGCTGTTTTTCCTCCAGCCTTCCTCTATTCACAACCACATAAACATATAAATATACATATAATACAATACATACATTTCCAGACACATTGAATGGTTCCTCAAGTATATACGAAATAAATAAATAAATAAATAAACATATGCAACGTTATTCATATATATTTTTATTCATACACAAATACTCAGCTTCATTGCGATGTAAAATAGAAATATTATTCTTGTTTCGTTATATAATAAATGAAACAAATAAAAAAAAATAATAAGCACAAATAAAATGAGGATATAAATACGTGATTGAGGAACACCACGAAAAATATATGTATATATATATATATATTTAACGTTGACGTTGAAATGTCCCGCGCGTCGTCACATTGTCATGACACAGGAAGCTCGGTTTGTTGGCTTGCGCGCGCGCTTGTCGCTGGCTTTGACTTCATAATAATTATCGGCGAATGCGGAATTATATATATTCGCGTTGGCGGGTACCCACCGCGCGGGTAATAGTTCAGACATGCGAGACTTCTATATAGTTTTTTTTTTTTTTTATACACATACATGTATATAGATATATAGCGGAAGAACATACATATGTACATTTATATGTATATATATAATCACACAGCGTTCTTGCTGACATCGTGACATTAATAATGTCCTTCCTCAACTGAACATTAGTGGGTGGTGAAGAAAAGAAAACGATGTATATAAATATATGTACATGTATATATGTGTGTATGTGTGTATGTATATGTATTGAGAGCGAGGAAGATATATAGAGCCACTTGCAGGTGGGTTGCAAAAGTGTGCGACGAGGGGAACGAGGTTTGGGTACCACACCGTGGTACCAACGTCGAGCATTATTCCCAGAGGCGGAATAATGCTCGAAGCTTTTAAATTGGAGTGTAATTCAAGTCTCAAATGTGTATATATGTATTTATATATTTATGCATGTGTGTAAGTATATGGTAGTATAGCGAGAATGTCGCATTGATACCTCGCTGTTCTTGATTGTGTCTATTTTTTGCGCTTTCTGATTTTTCCGTCATCTTTTCGCACTGATTTATATTTATGTATATATAATTTGTGTATTTTTATTTCGTATAAATTTTCGCCGTTTTTTGGTTTTGATTTTTATAGTTATTGAGGAAGGCAAGAAGGCATTGGGTTTATTATAATATGGAAAATGTAATTTTATGTATGATAAATAGATTGGGAATAATTTACATCTTGAGTGGAAGTATTAATTGATGGTAGTAAAGATTTTTTTTTTTTCGTAGAAAAAAAATATGAATTAATTTAATTATTCGCGAAATCAACTTCTAATAAAGTAGAACATACTTTCCTCTATAATAAGACGTACATAGTCTTGATGAATCAATTTTCCATTTCATCTGTTTATGTGACAATATTATATATATGTGATAAATTGTTGAAAATAACGAATGACGATGAATGATAAATAAATACAGTAGACAATCTGGATTGAAAAAAAAAAAACGACTTGAATCAAGTCTAAAATCGACTTGTGTCAAGACTATTAATATTCTTGCGAATAATCAAAATCTTGGACTTGATACAAGCGGAAAATCGACTTGATGGAAGAATAACACCTCAAGTCTACAAATGTTTTGATCCAAGTCTAAATATGACTTAATCCAAGTCTGAAAATGTCTTAGTTTAAATTTGAAATTTTCTCGCTGTATAATTAATTATTCGGACAATACCACAAGCTAATATTAAAATTAAATTAAATTCCAGTTTTATTGTTCAATTGATAAATTTTTTAAACAAATATAAAGTGTCACAATTCACACGTAAATGTGCATATTTGAATAACATATGAAAAACTTTATTTTCCCATTTTATTCAATTGGAAAAACGAAAATTACGAAGAGCCACCTTTAAATGTTGAAATTAAGAGCTCCGCTTCAAACAGGCTTCTTTTTTTATCGACCAATAAGTTTTCAGCCCGATTTTTTGATGAAAAAAAAAGTTGCCTAAAAAGTTTTGGATCAAGACTAAAAACGACTTGAATCAAGTTTATCTTCGACTTACCCCTTTTTAGGGCTGATTTAACTCAAGACATATATAATGTCTTGCGTCAAGTGTATTTCCGACTTGAATCAAGACTATTTGTGTCAAGTATGAATCGCGACTTGATTCAAGTCGTTTTTTTTTTGGGTGAAGAATAAGATTATGAACGATTGTAAACTCGCGAATTCACATGGTGAAAGAAGACAACCCGCAGTGCCCAGTAGCTGGTTATATACACTATGAAGGCTTCGAGTATAGCACACTCGCTCTCACTCACGATATAGAAGAGACAAAGGGGCGAACCACGCTTTCATCGTGCCGACATTAAGGTACCTATGGATTATACGCGCGTACCACACGTCGTCTCTATCGTTTGTGTACATATATGTATATACATATACATGTAGGAACAATGAAATGTTCACATGCGGGTCCAATGGATCTCACATCGTTGTTGTTGTTGTTGCATAGAGTCCGGTTTATCGTCGTCGTTGTTGCTGCCTCTGCGCTTACGGTCATATACTTTGCCACGACATCAGTCTCACATCCAAGCGGTGGCTTACTCTTTCTTCTTCTTCTTCTTCTTCTTCGTGGTTTCTTCGTCTTATTCATCTCGTCGCCGTGCGTTCACTCGCGGTCCGACGGCCTCGACCACAAGCGCCGCTATATTCTGTCCTTTTCATTTCATTCTATCTCGTTTTTGTTCTTTTATTTATTTAATTTTATTTTTTCTTGTTATTCTTTCTTTATTCCTTTTATCTTTGCAAATTCGTGGGACCGCGCACGGTCGGCAGACACGACGCGTGCACAGGACCCGCTGTCATTCGATTGTCCCTGAAGATTAGCTGAAATTCGTTTTACTTTTTGACGCGACAGCTTCATCATTTGGTAAACTGATTTTTCTTCATCATCGCGTGTTTGCTTGGTAGATAATTGTTTTGGGTAAAGAAAAAGAAATTATATTTTTATTTCCCCTACAAAACATCTGCCTTTAACCAATTTTAATTTGTATAATTTTCGTTATTTTAATAATCTTTGATTTGTATCTCGTTAAACAATAAAAATCACATATATTTGTTCACATGACAAGTTAAATAACTTCATTATATTTACCCGTACAATTTAATTTGAATCTTTGACCAATTTCCAAAAATAAATTCATCATTTTATTTAATTTGTAAACAATTATGTTTCAACATAATATAAATATTATTTATCACTTTGACAAGACGCTGTATGCGTTTCTGTGACCATGTATTCGTAGCATGGATCTATATAAAATATATACATACTCATATAAAGGCTCTTGGTTGCGTAAAAGAATCGATCGATATAATGAATTCAATGGTGGAGGAGGTAAAGGAGAAAGAAGAATGATATTAAATAAAGAAAATGAGAGAGAAAGAGGACTGTGACTGTGGGCAGATCCCGGATGGACTCTGAGAAGATAAGGGACCCCCCAAAGGCCTTCGCTGGGCGCCGGCGATTCGCATCCTCGTCCTGAACTCACTCTCTCGGGTGGTCCTTAACGTTTCTCTCCGCGCGTACTTTTGCCCTCTCTCACTACACGTATATTTCTTCCTCTTTCTTTTTCTTTTCATCGTCTTCGCGCTTTTCCTTTTATACGCGGGAGCCCACTTGCTTCACCTCTCTACTTCCCTTCTCACTACTTTTCGCTCTCTCGTCCTTTCTCACCAATTGTTTTATGCTCTCTCATGTGAGGATCGCTTGTGTGTTCGACGACCGTACAGTGTGTGTGTTAACTCTTCAATATATGTATGTATGTATGTATGTATGTATGTATGTATATGTACCGCCGACCATCTTCCTCATTCTCAGAACCGAAGAGTAAGAGAAAAGATGGTTGGATATATATTCGAAAAGGCGCCGCGCGATTTCAAGGGGGCGCTCTAGGGCGCCGTCGTTGTCGTCGTTTGACTCGTCGCGGATTTCTTGGACTCCCGGTTACTTACATAATTCGTCGCGGGCACCCGAGTTGCTGCTCTGAAGAATCCTCCTTTTCTTCTTCTTCTTCTTCTTCTTCTTTTACTTTTGTTTTTAGTTCTTGTTATCTTCTCAGTTTGATGCTCGCACTCCATCCACTACTGCCCCATAATTCTCTCTTTCATTCTCAATTTAAACTTCATCGCCAAGCAATCTTGGAATTTGTGTAACTCTCAAAAATCCCAGTCGATTCTCTAATTATTATAACTTTAAAAAATATATTTATATCATCTCAATATCACAATCATTATTTATACTATAAATGTGAATGTCTGTACGGTGTGCGAGCATCATGCGTATAAACCACAGCACTGAATATAACGCGAAAATGTGCACAGTTCTATATTTTGCCCTCAGAATAAGGTTATAGGCATGGTTTTTTTTTTCACAACAAATGTCGATTTTTTTTTGCAAAATAATATGTATTATTTAAGTGTGTCAAATATTAGATTAAATACCTTCAGTAACAAATATTTCGAAATTTCAACGCGAGCGGAGTCGCGGGTTAAAGCTAGTACTCAATAAAATCAAAGAGAATTATACAATAAAATATTTCAAAGAGATAATTATTTTTTAGAAATTGCCGCAGAGTTGTTTTTTTTTCTTCTGTTCCCGAGTCGAAATTTTTGTGCTTCTCTAAGTCTATTAAATATTCTATGGCACTCGTTGGCCTATTAATTCTACTTTGAATCTGGGGAACCTCTAAAAATCTAGGATTAAACCTAGTTTAATGCTTTTTACACCCAACACAACATTGTAATATTTTATTTCATAATAAACTTAGACGCAAGTTCCTCCTTTACGCCTTGGAATAAAACATTTAGCAAAATCTCACTACTTCAAGGTGTTGTATTTATTTACCTTAATTCCTAGCTCTAAAAAAACCTTACTAGATGCCAATAACAAAGTTTAAAGTACCATAAAAATTTCGACTCGGGATTACATAAAGAAATTACCACAAATTATACTCGAATAATTTATATAAAAATTATAGGCATATTAATTACAGCTTTAAGCACAAAAAAAAAAACAAAAATATTTCTACATTCATATTCGCGTTTGCATTATGAATTAAACTCGACAAGTCGAGTTTTGTTGTCGCGCACGCGCACATACGGATCATTACGAAAGGTGGCTCATAAGTATTTATCGGGCCACCGCGGCAAGCGTGTAGATCTGTATCGGGCTCGTGTTAACTAGGTTCGCGTTCGTGGTATACGTGTATACCAAACGCCGACAACACGAATCGTTGCCCAGTCGCGCCGCCAGAGCCAACCCACCAAGAGCTGCAACAATATACTCCCTTCTTCTCACCACCAATGTTATACATCCCAAGAATTATCTTTTCGGGTATCTGTCTCGTGTTGCTGGTTCCCAAGCAACAACATTTATTCCTCTTACTCAATACCAGTATATCTACATGCACACGTACATTATATATGTAGGTATATACATATATATATATATATATATGTATCTAATATTATTATAATTATTATATATAAAGATTTAAATAGGGAAATAATGTTAATGAAATGAATTTAAATAAAGTTGATTTTATTATTTGTTGATATGAAATAATTTAAAATAAAAGGAATAAAATTTTCTTGGAGATTTTTATTTGTTTAAATAACTAAATTCTTTGGTCTTTAATGTATAAGAGATATAATACACTGCGCCACTCTTGTGTTGGTACTTATATCGTGTGTTATAGACGAGGCATCTCATCCATTATCGAAATTCCTTGTTGCATAGTTTCAATTCACATGCGCGCGCTCTTTGCTCAAGTTACAAGAACTATATAACAACGTCATGTACACGCAAACGAGCACGCGGGATTGCTCAGAAGCCAAGGATTGCGCGAGTTAAGTGCATTATACAAACTTCTTGAGCAGATATAAATTTATATATTTAACATTATATATTATATAATATTTACATATTATTTTCTTTCATATGTATATTTATTTTAGCACATATGAAATGTTTTTTTTTTTTGTGTGCTTTAATTTTTATTTTATTTTCAATTTTAATTGCAGTACAATGACATTTTTTGATATCACTGAGCTCACTTATTCTGCAATCAAAGGGAGCGAAATAAATTATTATAGTCCTTCCGAATTGCACGTTCATGTTTAAAATATATAGATGAGAATTTATATGCATAAATGTATGTGTATAAGATCGTTCTCTTCTTTTTACCCACCCTCTTTTGCATATATGCTTTCACGACAAACTTCACTGTAAAACCTATGTGTGTATAAATGTGTGCGAGTATAAGATCAAAGCGACTGCCGACTTCTTTCACCCCCTTCTTCATCATCTCATGTTTTTTTTTCTCGTTCTTTCTTTCCTCTTTTTTTGCATTTTTTTTTTGTTCCCTCTACGTGTATACACGCTGTAGGTATATATATGTATATATATGTACAGTTCGATGTACAGAAAAAAATAAGGAATATCAGTAAAGGACATTTATTCAAAATAATTAATTTGAAAATATATTTAAAAGTATATGATAAATTTTTAATCTTATGACGAGCGAATTGCGCTATTATTTAACTGAAAAAAACAAGAGATAAATAATTGATCTAATAAATAAAATGTAATATATTTATAATTTATTTATAAAGATGATTATTTTGTTTATTAATATTTTATATAAATGAGCTTGAGATCAGCTAGAAAATTTTTTTTTTATTTTAAAAATTAGTGTTAATTTATATATCAGCATTATATATTTTAATACCGAAAAAAATATATTTCATATCGCAGTATACTTATTTGCGTGATTTGATTTTTATTACAACCGTATTAATATTTTCATAATTTTAAATTTATTATTTATATTTATATTTCACACATAAAACATATAAGTCTCTATATATTTACACGAGATGTAAAAGAGAAAAAGAGAAAAAGTGGAACAGGTTTATATATACTTTTAATATTATAGGTGTTTTACAGTTCCACATTTTATTAAAATTTCTTTTTAAATTTCAAATAAAAATTTCTCCACTTAATATAAATTAACGCAAGTAAGTATATACATATATTACATATATACCTCCTGCTGATGGTCGGCATTTTATAGAAGCTCATCAAAGAGAGCATTTTCTAAGGCAGGTGAGAAAATCGTTTTACGATTCCACTACAGATGCGGTGTATGATAATGAATAAAAAAAAAAAACAAAAAATAATATAAATAAATCTGTATTTATATAAAACCAACAGCGGAAGTCTTGATGTAAGTAGTGCAGTCTTGTTAGTTGAGTACGCGGAATCAGAGTAAATGAATAATAAAGAATATGAGAAATAAACAATAATATAAAAGAAGACAAAGCAATAAATAGAATAAGAAGCATCAAGTTGAAATGAGAAAGAGGGTAAAAGACCACCGGGCCGGATAATGTGCCCACAGCCGTAAGAATTCCGCCGGCATTGCCTGTCAGATCGTCGGTCCTCGAGTATATAGCATTTACCGCTCGCGAGCAACTAACTGAAGGAAGTGAATACTAATTAATGACTCTTAATTTTCTTAATTGCCACTGTGAACGCGCCGATTGCTCGGAAACGCGCGCTCGCGACCCGCTTTACTCTCTTTATATACATGTATGCTTATTTCTTCCTTATCTATCTTTATAAGCTCTTTTTCTCTCTTACATTCACTTTAGTGTATGTATACATATGTATTTAGCCATTGCATGCACTTCATTCGCCTCATGAAACTTCTCTAAGCCATATATATCTGCTGCGGGCACTCATTACCATCAATCAGATATAATTTCTCAATTTTTTTTGTTTGTTAGTTAATAATTAATCAAACGTGCACGTGTTTGTGTATTCAGGAAGATTGATGTATTGTTTTTTTTTATTAAAGGTTGAATTGTTAGAGTTTAGAGAAAAATTCAGGGAGGTTTGAAATTTATTTTTTGAAAATAAAAAAGATTGAAGAGTTTATAATTTTTTTTTTTTTTATTTGTGTTAGTTTCATGTTGAGTGTGTGATTATTTTTATGTTGAGAGTATAATTTGTATGGGGTTGTTAATTTATTTGTAAAATTCATTTAAATTGAAATATTTTTGTGGGTTTTTATTTATTTATTTATTTATTATTTTTTTTTTTTTTTTTTATGTTGTTGATGAGTATTTGAAATAGAGAAATTTTTTAGGTAGTTTATTGTGGTATTGATAAGTTTGCGAAGAATATTAATAAACTGTTGCAAAGTTTGTGCTTGGTTGAAATTGATTTAAAGTATAAAAGCTGCGTTTTGTTACTGTTAGTGCCATCTGTTGTGAGAACCCGCAAACTTCTAGTCAGAAATTTAATTTAGCCGAGAACCAAACCACATATAGGGTGTGTCGGAAATTAACATAGCAGTCTTAATAATCTTACAATTAATTTAAAAACAAAACAAAAAAATCAATATTTTTCTCGATAATATTTTTTTTTTCATTTGCATTATATTTTTTCAATTTAAAATTACTCGAAATATCCATTGAGATTAACTAATTTTTCATCTCTTCATTCTTCTCTTCATGTGAATATATGAAGTATTATTTGAGTATGCGCATATTAGATTTTCTCAAATATTAAAAATATTTTTATTTTTTTTATTCAACTGAGAAAGAAAAATATTTTATAAATAATCAATCGTATACATAAATATTTAATTGACTCTCAAATCGTATAAAGTTGAAAATATATAACTATATCAATTCTAGTTATAGTATATATTCAGTTTGTTTCGTCATTTCATTTCCTTCATCCGATGTTTTTTATATAAATTTATTTATTTTTTCGTTTTTCTTCACATGAATGTTACATATATTTCTGCCTTTATTCATATACAGTAAAACATGAGACATTGAATGAAAGACGTTATAAAAAGAGAAATAAAGACAGGCAGGACTTCACTAACAAAGAGAAACAAAAGTCAATACCGATTGGTTTTATTAAAAGTTTCTTTTCATATAAGTATTTCTCTTGGCTCGCACCCGCACTTTCCTTTCGTCCATTGTTCATACAGTTTTCTTTGTAAATCGCGCCCGCGAAAAGCATCTCCTGAAGATATATACACCCATATATACATACGTAGATTTAAAGCAATAGAGAAAAAGTAATGTCACAAGAATGGGAACAGCGCATTGAGTAGAAAGGTTAAAACGTATATAAAAGTATATAGGGAAAAAAAAAAAAAAAGGTGGCTCGCAAAGAAGTGGAAACGACGGAAGGAACATTTCCGTTTTCCTCTTTCCATTATTGCCAACGATGTTGCTGGAAACTCCTTATTTTGAAGAGAGATAGATGAACAGAAAGAATGAGAGAGGCAGTTTGATACGCCCGCGCACGACCGTTGGTGAAATTTCTTTTTTTATTTATTTTTTTTTTTTCTTTTTCTTCTTTTCTAGCATCATTCCCGATTTTTCACGTACAAATCGCAGGTTCTATTTTTTCCCTGTCTCTATATCTTATCCTTCATTCTCTCTCAACCTTCATTTTTTTTATATTTTTTTTTCTCTACCATTTATTACTTTTTTTTTTTTACTCTTCTTCATTCCCTCGAAGGATGGACTCTATTTTTTTAATCTACCACTATGCCGTTGATTACTTTCTTACTTTTATTCTATATTTCATTCGACAATTAAACTCTCATTTTAATATGACTATATAAATTTACATATCTAACACAATAATAAATAACTGACGTTCAATTTTTTATCTTGATAATATTTTTCTTCTCCAATATATTTAAGGATCACGTTCGTTTGTGAAACTTTTTAGTAGATAAAATTTTTTTTTTTTAGTTTTGATAAGTTGAATCATGTAGCTATCTACCCTTGAAAATTCAAGACGCCTTATCGATAATTTAAGAAAGTTATTAAAGATCAAAAATCAAATTTTTAGCATAGAGCCTTATGGAGAATTAGCATTTTATGTATTTAAAATCACAAAAAGTATATTGTAAGAGTAGATACAATAATAAATAATGTTTAAAAATATTCTTTGAAATATGTAGTTTATATAACTCCACAAAAAAACAGGTGTTGACGAATGTTTAAATTAAATATTAATTATTTTAATAAAGATAATTAAAACTGTTTTGGTAAATTTTGATAAATGGAGTCAAGTCAATTTTTAATGTGGATCAACTGATTTTTTAAAATAAATACCTTAAAAATAATTGGTACATATAAAAAAAATTATAAATCATTGTAAAATTATTAATATATTTTACAACTTTTTTCAAGCCTAGAATAAATTTTATAAAAGTTTAGTACTCATTTGACTCTAGCGTAGCTCACAAACGTCCTTAATACTCAATATTCAATAATTCTATTCGACTTTATTCATGCATATATTGAATATTAATTCTGTATTTATCTCCAATGACAAATACATAATAAACATTGATTGATATTTAAACAGTGATAACAGAATGGCGTGAATAACAGATGCAGATATAATCAATACAACCTGATATCTCATTCACTGTTACAAGCATAAAATTATGTATTTTAGTATTAATGGCAACAGCACGTGTCTATATAATCTACATCAAATATGATACGACAGTTGTGTGCATTTGGATATGTGCATAATAATTAATGTAGAATGAGGAAAGAGGGAGAATATATACATCAATGTGTGCGAACGTGGCGTAAGCGAATTCTAATCAACTGATATCTACTCATTATGCAGTCGTGTTGATATAGTTTTACCTTTAATGAGACCACCGTGTTGCTATTTTTCTCTTCTGATAATGGGTATTTATCTATCATATGTCTATAGATGCATATATTTACCGACTATATATATATATGTGCATTAATAATAATGGCTCATTTCACTGTATATATGAATGTCTATTCATTCTGATGAATCGATCATTTGCATACAATTATTGTATCTCAATTGAAAGCATTATATATTCAATTTCTTTGAGGATTATTTTCTATTTTATTTATCAACAGTTTGTCGTGCTCCATATATTTACTTATGTCTTCATATCAACTAGTAATATAAAGATAGTTACTCATATATATGCTTGTACTGTTTAGTGAAGTAGATTGAATTAAATAATATTCATGTTTTTTTAATTGAGATAAAAAAATTTCAATGAAGTAGGAATATTAATTAAACAATTTAATTTCTCAGAATATAAATTACAAATTGAAATTTATATGTATATATATATATATATATATATATATATATATATATATATATATA
>JAQQBS010000001.1:2269030-2287259 GCA_030347275.1 Microctonus aethiopoides
TTTTTTTTTTTTACTCCCCATCCAATCTCTCTTCGTCGGCGAATTCTATTCTATATTATTGGCAGCCATTGTTCAGCCTCTATGACTCCTTACTCCAGTGAATCTTTTGTTTACCTCTTCGTTTTTTTTTCTTTATTTCTTTTTTTTATATTGTGTCTTTGCGCTCTTCGACTTCATCATTTTGACCTTTTACCTCGGGAATGTTTTGTTGTATTTTTGATATATTATATAGAAATATATTTTATGAAGATGTTGTCAAAAGTTTCCTTTGTTTGCTCATTAAATCTATTGATAATAGTCTTTTATTAAATTTCAGAAACTTTACCTTATTTCACGAATTTAATTCCAACCAAATTTAATATTAATTCGTCACTTATATACATATATATTCTTTGCTACTGTATCCGTTTAGTTAAGGAGTGTCAAATGAGTACTAACTTTTTATAAAATTTATTCTCGGCTTGAAAAAAGTTGTAAAATATATTAATAATTTTACAATGATTTATAATTTTTTTTATATGTAACAATTATTTTTAAGGTATTTATTTTAAAAAATCAGTTGATCCACATTAAAAATTAATTTGACTCCATTTATCAAAATTTACCAAAACAGTTTTAATTATCTTTATTAAAATAATTAATATTTAATTTAAACATTCGTCAACACCTGTTTTTTTTGTGGAGTTATATAAACTACATATTTCAAAGAAAATTTTTAAACATTATTTATTATTGTATCTACTCTTACAATATACTTTTTGTGATTTTAAATACATAAAATGCTAATTCTCCATAAGGCTCTATGCTAAAAATTTGATTTTTGATCTTTAATAACTTTCTTAAATTATCGATAAGGCGTCTTGAATTTTCAAGGGTAGATAGCTACATGATTCAACTTATCAAAACTAAAAAAAAAAAATTTTATCTACTAAAAAGCTTCACTAACAAACATTCTTAATATAATTATACATACACAAAATTTATCGTTATAAAATTGAATTCAATTTATTACAAACTATACATATATTTTTGAATATTTTATAGAATATTTCATATCGAATAGAGAGACGACTGCGCACTTATGAATAATTCTGAGCAATATATTACATGAGATCTCGTCGAAGCTTTTCATCGGTCAGCTTTATCCATCCATTTATCCATCCTTTCGTCCATCCATCCATCCCTCCGGTTGTCCATACACACATACACATATATACATAAAGGAATACGTAACGGAGCTCTAGGGGGTGGCGAAACGGTTTCATTACTGAATCTCACGAGGGACAACACATCCCAGGATCCTTTCCAGCCCCCAGAGGGTGAACCAAATTAAAGGATGTCGACTCCCACGAGGGATAAAATACTATCGGTTGAATGAATATACGATCCTATATAATATATCCATATCATCCCCTTCGTCTTCTCGTTTCCAATGGTGGTTTTCTCCGCGTTACATTTATCTAAAAATATTCAACGAAAAATATCTAATAAAATAAATATATCAATTTAATTATTCTCTATTATAAATTTTAAATATTTAATAGCAATTTATAACACACATTCTCGTTAATTGTTTGCAAATATATAATATAAATTATACGTGTATATGTACTTAAATTTAAATCGCCATTTCTTTTATTATATACATCTGCAAAATATTCAATTCACTTTTGATTTATTTTTATTTTATTTTTATATTCATGTGGATATTTATATATATATATATATACGTATATACGTTTGTCGGCGGTGCGGGTTTTATTCTTCATCTCTATCTGAAGCGGTGCCCCTTTGAAGATTCCGCGCATATAACATTATGCGCCTTGAAATCGTACCATTATACACATCACACACAGCGATAAAAGCGAGTGCCAGTGTATTTCTGGCTATTACGATTAGTATTTAATACAGACATTGTAAAAGAGGGCCCTTCCCTTCGTATCAGATATATATGTACCGCGGTACAGCCCCCCCGAGGGTCCTAGACCAGTTATTAGCCCGCTGACAGGCCCATAATCTCTCAACTCTCAAAATATAATGCTGCGCAATGTGTCGAGATCTTGTTCAATACAACACAAATATACGTATATTATATATATATTTATTTATGTATGTTGGATATATAGGTACAATACATACCTATACGTGTGTATAATTATATAAAATATGGGGGAGAAAAATTTTCCATTATTTATTAATAAAAGCCTATGTCGGTTTTATCAATTATATGAATTTATTAATATTATTAATTGTGTGATTTTACGGATTTGATTTGTTTATTAGTGAATATTAATACGTTGTGTAATGTATGAAATATAATTTGATAATTAACGACAGTAATTTAAATTATTTGTACAGTTGAGAAATTAATTTTGTAAATTAATGAAAATAATTTATGAGAAATTACAAGAGTGAGAAATTAAATTTATTATTGAATTCTTTTTTGTTATTTTTCGAATTCAAACGTAGTAAAGAACAAATTTAGTGGGTATAAATGATTTTATTAAGGGTAATGTTTGGGAAATATAGCTTGAAATAATTATAATTTATGTGAAATTTATTTTAAATTTGAATTTAATTGATGTAAAATTCGTAATAAAATGAATATTTTGAGATATATTAACTGAATTTTCAATTGAGAATGTTTGGAATGTATGAAAAAATATATTCAACAGAAGCAACTTAATTAATTTTTCAATATATATCATATTGAGATTGAAAAATAAATACATGAATTTATAAAAGCATGAAAAATATTTCAATAAATTAAATTAAATTCAATTGGAAAGAATTTTTTAAAAAATGAAAATAATAAAGCGAGAAGTAGCGGAACACGAATCTTCAAATTTCCAGTATTCTGCACCCATTGTAGCGCTCTTATAACAAAAACGAAGGGTGTAACTATGGCGTACACAACAAATAATAATATTGCGTAACATATTTCAATTCATTAGAGCGCGAAAAATCGTGAGTGGCTTGAAGCTATATTAAATGGCAACCCTGGCATTTTATATATGAATATACACAAACGAGATTCACAACCATCTGCTTCTTCTCTCCTATTATTGTCCTCCCAACACAGACACATTAAACACATACATCTATACATATAAAACTTCGAATCCAACTGATACAATTGTAAAAGTCTACAGAGAAACAAAACAACAAAAATATATTCAACATTTTCATCAATCGATTTTCACTCTCACATTCGTTCTTTCTTTACTCCTTCGCATTCAATATATAATTACTCAAGTTTTATCCAAGAGAAAAGGATACTCATCATCGCCCATAGAATGTGTCGTACATTGAAGTAAAAAAGAAAATGAAGAAGAAAAAAAAAATGGAAAAAATAATAACAAATACATGAAAAAAAAAAAAAATCATCTCCGGACTTGAAAGTGAAGAGTTATATAAAAGAGGACAAGGCATTTTTCCATGTACGAGTATATCATGTATATATATATATGTGTGTGTGTGTTTATATACGTGAAACGAGAAGACGAATTGGCGCCGGGGAGACCGAGGGGTTGGGCAACGGTTTGGTCGTCATGACGACCAGCAACCCCTGAACACCCTCAGAGTTCTCGTGTTCTATATTTCTCTCCCTCTCTTCATCATTCTCTTTTACATCTCATCCCCCTCTTTTGTATATATGAAACCTCTCCTCCCTGTGGGACGCGTGCTTGGTTTGAAAGGGTGGCCCAGGGCGGCGCGGACCACGTTAGGTTGGCTCTAGAACGAATGTCACACGATGTGGGGACACGACAAGGAGGAGAATTTCTGCCTCGCGTCGCGCACCAAGATGGCCGACTGCGACACCACCATGTCAATAACACCCTCTCATCTAACTCGTGCGCGCAATCCTCTTTCACTCTGTGTGCCCCACTATACTTCACTTCTCTCTTTTATTTCATCCTCTATTGCATTCCCCTGTGTCTATATATTTACATACATATGTGTGTATTATCGTGATATATAGTTGATATATTATTATATATATTATTGTGTTGTGCATGAAGCAAGTCGAAAGAGGCCTCAAGAGACAGTGAAACGCGTTTCAACTCTGGAAACATTATATATATATATATATATATATAAATTTACCCTCATCATTTTCCTCCTTATTTCCTTTACTACTCTATATATGCGGGTAATTAACGTTCACTGCAACTGTCGAGAGGCACGAACTTGAGTGCGCAAGTAATGCTTTCTCTTCTAAATGCATGATATACTTATATAATAAATGTATATGTATGTTTACTTTGAATTTTATTTCATTTTTTTTTTCTATTTTATATATTCATGTCACTCTCCTCAAAAGTTACATTGTACTCGTCATATTATAGTGGTTGGGTATATGTATATGTGTGTGTGTGTGTGTGTTTTCATGTCGATAGTACAGTGCTTTGACTCGTGTAATTTTCCGTGAGTACCGAGGAAACTTAGTTAAGGTGATTTCATGCAAATGACAAAGCGCTTTATGTATATATACATACATGAACACATATATATATGTGTGTGAAAGAGGGTTTTCAACCTTACCAATATTAGATACTCTTAAAATTGAGTGTTACTTAAAAAAAGAATTAAAAAAAAGAAAAAGTATGAATATTTTTCAGGTTTAATTGTAGATTTGGAATTTTGGTGATTGTAAAATATTCATGAGAAATTATTTTTAATAGAATTAAAAAAATTTTATTCAATGAATAGAGTGTGAATATAATCAAAGTAAAGATAGGAAAATTTAAAATTATCTAAAAATAATTAAAATATATGTACAGAAATGTTTTAATATTATTTTACGTGTAGATATAATATTTGAATGGATATAATATAGAAAAACGTTGACGATATGATGAAGAGGTTGGGGCGGTTAAGCTGAGGGATATTAAGGGTGCGATAACTTTCGTGGCGAACTGTATCCGGCGAGATGAGACCCCCATAGGGGTTTTCTCCCCTCGGGTGTTGGGTGTGTTTGGTTGCCAAGCAACATCACCCTCAAAGTCCACACTGTGATTGGCTCCAGTTTCCTATTTCTCTCCCTGTCTTTAGTCGATCATTCCCTCTTGCTTTTACCGATGGACTAATCTCAAATTGGTCGCTCTATTCGTCGTCCATTCTCTCCATTCACTTCTCACTTCCTCTTTCGATAAAATATACATCACTTTCTCTTGCTCTGGTGCTTATCGGAAATCTCATTTTGGACTTGATCGTCAATTGCTTTGCATCCCCTCAGTTGGTACGTTGTATGTGTGTATATGATGCATGTACCAATTTCCTTCATTTTACCCCGTCATCCTTTATCAATTCCTTCTTATTCTCTCATGTACATTTGTGTATGGTATATTTGTATGTGTGTATAACATACTAGGAATAAACTATGTTGAGAAACTAAAGTACTTGAAGCACCACTGATGCGACACATCCACCAAGTACATCAAGAGGGTATAAAGTAGTATAATAATTTGGTTCCTGTGTATGTCGTATACCTACTTTGCTTGCTTGTCATATAGACATATTCAATAGGGATGAAAGAGGGACTATATGTCGTTTAATTAAATTTTGTAGGGCGCATTACCTTGTTCTTTGATCTATAAATATTCGTAAGGTTTATATGAATATTATTACCAAGGGTGAAACGATCTTAGTGAGACATTTTACTTAATAAAAGTATTAAGAAAAAATTTTTTTATATAGAGGAAAGGATGCAAATTTGGAATACCACTTTTTAAAAAAATCGTATTAATCATGGGTTAAGAGATAAAAAAGTAAGAACCGCATTAAATGTTAGAGGAACTTATGTTTTATTTAAATAAAAAAAATGAACAGCCTTGGATTATTATAAATAGGATAAATTTTGGTTTAATCATAAAATTGCAGATTGGCGTGGTTTAACCAATGTGAATATAATTTGGAATAGGGTATTCCAAATTACAATCACCTAAATAATCAACTTTAATTAACTATATAAATATCTTTAAACTTAAATCTCAACTATAAAATTTAAAAAATTCAACTTCAAGCTTATATCTAAATCAATTATATTTTTTGTAGTCTTTGCAGTAATCACAAACGTAGTAACCTGAGCCATATTCCAAATTAGCAACATAACCATTTGTAACCTAAAATATTTTTATCATTTTGTGTTACGAATAATTTCTCAAATAAGCGCTGATTTCTACAACTGAGACACTTAACTATAGATTTGTACAAATATAAACATATAAATATAAGTTACACTCAAGATGCAAACAGATTTATTACTTACTTTGAAAATTTTCTAGATAGAACTTTCACTTCGATGCAGTTTATCACGGCACTATCAATATGGCTGCTTCTAAGTAATGCTCAATTTGTTTGTTAATTCTCACACTACGTAATACTGGTATTCGTTAATAGATGGCGTTTTCCTATACTTTTATAATGTAATATTCCAAATTAGCATCCTTTTCTCTATTTTATTTCAATTTTATTCTTAGGATATATTTTAGAATTAAAATTGAAACGAGTGTATAGACAGACACACGTGTGTACTGATGGAATCTCTGTCAATTATATTGTTTCAATCAGAGAGTATCAGAGAGAACATTGTTTAACTTTGTGCGCAGTCCTCTGCATTCGGAAAACCACTCGAAATCCGATTATAGACAAACGGTTACAAACAAACGTTAAATGCTGAATGTACGCGTCATTGAAGATGATTCGAATCTTCTTTTTATTTCCCTTTTTTTTTTGTTCTCTGACTTTGCTTTAAATCGAACAAATGGCCCAAGGCAGACACCATTCTATTTTTTTTTTTTAGTCTTTTGCTTGCTCGCTTTCATTAAAAGAAAAAAAAATACCTTTCG
The DNA here is from genome assembly GCA_030347275.1 of Microctonus aethiopoides. NCBI lineage: Eukaryota > Metazoa > Arthropoda > Insecta > Hymenoptera > Braconidae > Microctonus > Microctonus aethiopoides. The sequence goes on from JAQQBS010000001.1 coordinate 2,275,882, forward strand.
GGTCGATAGAGGTGCAGACGTTTCTGCCATTGCATTATATATTTATATGTATATATGTATGTATGTATGTGTGTATGTATATACGGTTTAAAAAGCGTAGGTCTGTACTACTTGCGAGGATTAGACCTCTCGCTTTCGCTTCTTTCTCCACACAACCATTGATATACCTCAATGGATTTTTCTATATTATGTCCATTGAATGTGCCACGAGTGTGTTTTGACGCTTGTGTCACCCGCTTGTGATGCAGCACCCACCGTGTGTTGAACCCTTTTTTTTTTTTTTTTTTTTTTTTTTTTTTTTTTTTCATTGGTCTTATTTCCAACAATTGTCGATGAAAAGAATTCTGTCATTCGACAAGCAAGAAAAAAATAAAACATATATAAATATGGATGGATAAAATAGCATGGGTAGTTTACGAATAATACATGATGCATTATTGACTATATCTATTCTTATTCAACATCCCTGTATTTTTTATTCAGACAAAAAGACACAATACCTGCACGATCATTGTTGGATTATGTATAACCGCTTACAGATAATTGGTACTTGATATTCATTTTATTTATTTATTTATTTTTTTTTATTTCTGGTTTTAGAAAAAAATGCAGCACTATACGATGAGTGGATGAAGCAACAAACCAATGCCGGTATGTATATGATATTTTTTTTTATTTTCATTTCAATCTAATAAAAATAATCAAAAATTGATAATATGAAAAAAAAAAATTTTCTTTTTTTTTTTTTTTGTATTTTTGATTGTAGCTTGTCGAGATTTTAAGGAACTTCAGGAGAAATATGATGAGCCTATGGGAGATGACAAATCGGGTATTGAGGGATTGAAAAAAGTTCCAAAAATTTATTATGGATCGCGTACTCATCGACAAATATCTCAAGTTGTAAAGGAGCTTAGTAGGACAACTTATGCAGGCGCAAGAATGACGATATTAAGCAGTCGTGATTTTACATGTATTCAAAATACAAATAGAAATAAAACTGATTTATGCAATGAACTTTTGGATCCAATTAAAAAATTGGGATGTCCATATTACAATGAAGATAATCGACGATTGATGTCATACAATGGACTATCGAGAATATCATTTCCGAATGTGTGGGACATTGAGGATTTTGTAAAATTAGGACATCGATTTGATTGTTGTCCATATTATGCCGCACGAAATCTTATGGTGGAAGCGGATATTATATTTTGTCCTTATAATTATTTAATTGATCCATCAATTCGTCGAAGTATGCAAATTGATTTAAAAGGTGAAATTGTTATTTTGGATGAAGCTCATAATATTGAAGATATTTGTCGAAATGCAGCGAGTATGTCATTTCAAATCGCAGAACTTCATGAAATTATAACTGATTGTTTTAATTTTAATAAAGCTCATGAGGGCACTTCACCACCATATTTTGCATCAGTGATATCAACATTTTGCGAACGACTTATTAAATTTATTGAAATTACAGGTTTAGTGAAAAAAGTAAGTATTTATTCAACACTCCTGTTTATAAATTTAAAAATATTTACATATTTATTTGAATTAAAATTATTTCAAATATTTTTTTAGGACAGTAAAAGCGATCAAATGACAAGTAAATATTGGACTGGAGCGCAATTTGTAGAGTTGCTACGAATTAATGAATTGGATGTGAGCATTGATAGTAAATACAAAAAAGCTGCTGCAGATGGTATTGATCATCACCAGAAAGCAAAAGAAGATATGCGAAACGTTATAGGTGGCACGCCAACATTTATTCCATCACTCAGTCCGGCGACTATTCGTTTATTAGAAAATATTATATCTTCTATTGATATGATTACATCGGCAAAACATGCGAATGATTATCGAATTTTCATCAAAGAAATACCAGAGAGATTTACCAAACGCGTAGGTTTTGTTTTTTTTATTTAAAAAATTTTATTCCAATGTAAATATTTTTAATATAGATATTTTAATTATTAATTAATGTTCAATAGAATCCAAGCAAAACATGGGAATCGCACAAATTTAATGATCGTATACGAGTGTTGGAACTATTGTGCATGAATCCTGGTGTGGTTTTTACTCCACTTGCAGACGCCGCAAGAACAATAGCTCTTGCTTCTGGTACACTTGCACCCACATCGTCATTTTCCAGCGAACTAATGACAAAGTTTCCAAATATGCTTCATGCCAATCATGTAATACCAAAAGAACAAGTATTTGTACGAGCTATATCTCAGGGACCAATGAAAATACCATTGAGAGCAACTTATGCCAATGTAAATTCATGGACATTCCAGGATGAATTGGGAAGAGTACTTTTGGACGTTTGTGAAACAGTTCCTTATGGTATTTTATGCTTCTTTTCATCTTACACAAGCATGAAAAATTTAACTGATAGATGGAAACAAAATGGTATTATGAATAAAATAGAAGAATGTAAATATGTAATGGAAGAGCCACGAATTAATTCAGATTTAGGTGAACTTATGGCTGATTATCGTCAAAAAATTCGTGATTGTTCTGTAGAATTATCAGATAATAATATTACTGGAGTTGTATTATTTGCGGTATTTCGTGGAAAGGTTGCTGAAGGAATTGATTTTAGTGATAATGAAGCTCGATGTGTTTTAACAATTGGAATTCCGTATGCAGTAATGAATGATCCTGCTGTAGAATTAAAAATTATATATAATGATAATAATTCTAAGGATAAAAATACACTTAAAGGCCGTGAATGGTACACGGTTCAAGCATATAGAGCATTAAATCAAGCACTTGGACGATGTATAAGGCATAAAAATGATTGGGGTGCTATATTATTAGTTGATGATCGATTTTTAGATAGAAATAATCAAAGTTATCTTCCAAATTGGATTAAAGCTATGTGGAGTAATCGAAGTGGTCAGTATAATTTACGTGCAGAGTTGAAACAGTTTGTTATGGAACGAACGAAAGCGGATATGGAAAGAAACACTGGATCAACGTAAAGTTATTGAAAATAAAAAAATTGGAATTATATTTAGTTTTGCCCCAGTGAATAAGATTATAGGAATATTGCAGGTTAGTTTATGCTGACTAGGCATGTTTGAAAAAATCAGTTGATATTAATTATAGATCTATTTCTTTATTTTATTTTATTGAACGCTCATCAAAAATAAGATTTTTTTTTTTTTCATGAAAATTAGTATTAATTTAAATGCTTATTTAATTTTACACTTTTCCAACAGTATCTCTTTTTTCTATCATACGTAATTGTTTCTTTTTCATTCTCTTTATCTTTGCTGTATTTTTTATCTGGAAATTAATATTAAATTATGAAATTCACAAATAAGAGGTTATGTAATAATATTTTGTATAAATGAAAATGAAAGATATTTTTAATATTTACCACTTGAACAACTTCGCTTTTCTTTCGATTTTCTTCAGCTCGTTTTAAATTTGCAATTCTTCTCTGTTTTTTTGCTTCTTTATCAGCTTTTTTTTGTTCAATAATAGCTCTAGATTGAGCTTGATTACTTTTTACAACTTCACGTAATTTTTTTTTCTTCTCCAATGATAATCGAAGCCCTTTAGTTTTTATTATCGATGAAAATCTAAATAAGATAAATAGATTAAACAAATTAATAAAAGTAATTCTCATATTTTATAAATAAAAATCATTACCTTTTCTTGGGCTCTTTCCATACTCTTCCTGATTTTGGTTTTCCTCTATGAATAATTTGTTTTGTTTCCGATTCAGAATTCGCCATTATTAGGTTATATTTTGTTGATTTTCTACTAATAATATAAAAACAACCTACTGTTTTGCTGCACGTGCTGCAGCCTACAGCTTGTTAGTTTGTTAGGTTATGTTTCTGAAGACACTGACAGCAATAGTCTGTCGACAGATGGCGCAGTCGAATTTCGCTCACATTTATGAAATCTATTTTTCAAAATAATATATAAATAATAAATTTCAATATTTCAATTCGATTAATAAAAAAAAAATGTGAAACCTGAAAATATTGTCAAGTAGAAAATTTTATTAGCCGTCATTGAACATAATTTAATTGACAGTATAATATTATGGTTCAATTAGTCGTGGATGCGTTCAGAAAATTTTTATGTATAATAGTTGGTAACAATGTCTGCTTTTTACCGAGTGTTGATAAGTTATATAAAAATCTCTGCAGATTTATTGGCATAAATGTGGAACTCCATACGTGGCAACCAATCAATGATAAATGTATCGTGCATTTGCGAAGTAACCATAACCACCATCTATCGCAACTTATCATAACCTCAATGTTGTACCTCGTTATATTTCCCTCTTTTCCACTTTGCATATTATTATCTTTACAAAGAATTGCACGTATTAATTTTATGTGTAACACATTATTATTTCTTTTTGAAGAAATTTTATATTTCAATATTAATTTTATTAAAATTTTTTTTCACCATCAATCTCAATCCTTAACCTAATTCTTATCGCACAATTTTTTTATCATATTCACGATTAATTACACTTGGTAAGTTATAACATATTGAAGCATTTATATGCACTTTATATTATTGTTTAAAACATTTTATAAGTTCCACAAATGATAATTAATCCATCTAAATAATTATTCATGCGTTATTAATTGATAATTTTTCATTTCAAATTCATGCAATTATTTGAGGTTAGGGTGAATTTTTTAATTCTAAATATTCTTATTCTTATCTATGGCAATGTCACAAGTTCTTTTTTTTTATTATTTATAGCTTTGTACTCGTGTGTGTATGTATATTCTATTAACGACACAAATTTTATTGATAGATTACCACTGATTGGTCGATAACTATAAGACGACCATGGATGTAAATGAGCCAAAGAAACGTATGACAGGTGGCCAGGGTGTTCAGCAGTTGCATTTGTCATTGGCTCAATCTCAACCTGACTCTGGAAATACATTAATTGATAATAATGTTCATGATTCAATGCAGGGTAGCAGTAATAATCATAAAAAAAATTCAGACTCACCAGTTAAAAATTCCACTGTCGATGGTAAAGATTTATACATATTTCTATCTATTCAAAAAAGCGTAAATTGCATGATACTAAGTTTAGTGACTGAAAAAAAAAAAGTATTTGCTCCGATTTAACACAAACTTTTGAGGTTTCTTGATCAACCATATTAGCTTTATTAAATTAATGTTCACATTTGTCGAGTATAAGTTTACGGTCAACTAAATAAATATTTTAGTCAATTTATCGAGTTTATAACAATAAAGATAGTTGGAATATTAAATATCATGCCTGCTCATATTAGAAATAGACGACGTGTAGTTAATGCAAAAGGTATTGGTAGAAAAATGTGATTTAAATTTTTATTATTAATTTTCAAGTTGTATATATTTTTTTTTCTGCTTTTTGAAACGTCAGAGACTTTTGTCTCTGGACCTGAGAGTGATCCAGAGGACAACAGTGAAAGCTCAATGATCAGCAGGCCAATAGGACATATTCCACAATATGATCCGACAATTGATGACAGATTACCACCAACTGTTACACTATTGACTACACCTACCGGGGCAAAAGTTTATCTTGTTGGTACTGCACACTTCAGCAAAGAGAGTCAGGAAGATGTGTCAACGGTAAAATTTATATTATTGAACAATGAATAATTTTTTTTCTTTGTATAATTTTTATAATTAAATTCTCACTTTAGATCATTCAAGCAGTTCAGCCAAACATTGTTATGGTGGAATTGTGCGAAGCTCGAGTACATATTTTGCAGCTAGATGAAGAGACTGTGATTAAAGAAGCTGAGAATCTAAACTTACGTGAGCTATTTAATTAATATTTTTATTCTTTTGAATAAATAAATTTATATTTTTATTCGTTTTATCAAATGAATTTAATTAATTTCAGAAACGATTCGTGCTACAATGAGACACAATGGTGTATTCAATGGAATAATTTACGTTCTCCTGCTGAATATATCAGCGCATTTAACAAAACAATTAGGAATGGCACCGGGCAGTGAATTTCGTCGTGCATTTTCTGAGGTAATAATTTTATTTAATCAAAATAAATTCTCATTATTCAAAATATCTTGTAATAAATTTGTTTATTTGTTTGTTAATATCCCAGGCAAAAAAAATACCCAATTGCATAGTTCATCTTGGTGATAGACCAATAAATATTACAATACAACGTGCTCTCAGTTCTCTCACATGGTGGCAAAGTATTTATTTATTCTGGACTCTGTTGAATTCACGAGATCCAATAAGTAAAGAAGACGTTGAACGTTGTAAAAGTCGTGATTTTCTTGAGGAAGTGTTGGCGGATATGGCCGAACAATTTCCATCATTGGGTGAAGTTTTTGTTCGTGAACGAGATTTATATCTCACGCACTCGCTTCAATTGGCCGCTCGACCGTATCAAACATTGCACGGTGTGCCTTCACGTGTCGTTGGTGTTGTTGGTATTGGTCACATGCAAGGTATCATTGACAACTGGGGCCGAGTTAGTTCATCACAAATTCCACCAATAATGAGGTAAATTATTTGTTTATTAACTGCATTAAATTTATTTCTCACAATTCAATATATATTCTTAATTTTTTTTTCTTTACTCCAGGATACCTCCACCATCTTTATCGAGCAAAATATTGGGAGTTACATTTAAAGCATCATTGGTAGGTGCAATAATTTACATTGGTTATAAATTTATTCCACTGCCGTCAAGTTCAACTTTACAATCAATCAAGTCATCGATCGAGGGACTTTTAAAGGTCAGTGTTAATCGATAGGATTCAATTGGAATTTATTATCTTATAATTATTATTAATATTAATTATTGAACGAAACAAATTGGAAAATTTAGCGTACTAGTTTTAATTTTGTATCAACGGAAGAGCGATTTATTTTCTTTATTTGGTTATTTTTTAATTAATTTCTGCTGCTGATCATCCAAGTATTTTCTGGGAGTCTTTGGTATCACACTGTGATCTGGATTAAATAAATAAATGATAAATATAATCAAGATTGAATCACAATGGATATTTTGAGTGGAAAAGAAGATGAATATGAGCATAAAATGCTCGATGTAATGTATGTAGTTAATAACATTCCAGGTGCGGGTATCAGTATTGATGAATTCGAATCGGTATTTTCTGTGGGTTGTAAATGTGAATCTGATTGTACACAAGGAAATTGTTCATGTGTTCGTGAATGTGTTAATTATATTGATAATCGTTTCAACGAAGAAAAATCGTCCAAATTAATATTAGAATGCAATCCACAGTGTTTGTGTTCGAATAATTGTCAAAATAAATTGGTACAGTGTGGTCCAGTTGATTGTTTAGAAGTGATTGAGATTGATGGAAAGGGTTTTGGTTTGATAACAAATAAATTTATTGGTAAAAATCAATTTATTTGCGAGTATGCAGGTGAAATTATAGGTATTGATGAAGCGAAAAAACGAATAGAAGAGAATAAAAAATTAAATAAAATGAATTATATTTTAGTCGTTTCTGAATATATAGGTGAAAAAAAAATAACGACATGCATAGATCCAACATATTTTGGTAATATAGGACGTTATTCTAACCACAGTTGTCAGCCAAATGCAAAATTAGTGCCTGTACGCATTGAAAGTTTAATTCCACATTTAAGTTTATTTGCGTGTCGAGATATTGATATTGGTGAGGAAATTACATTTGATTATGCTGGTGGTAATGTTGTAAATGTAGCAAATTGTTTAAGTGACACACCATGTCACTGTAATTCTGATAAATGCATTGGATTTTTGCCCCATCATCCAATTTAACTGATAATTTTTATTTTATTTTTAAAAATATTTAATTCTTTCGTTCATTTTTTTTTTCTTTCAAATTGTGTTGCACGATTTAATTATTTTAATGCAACAACGAAAACATTTAGTACAAAAATATTCAACACGTTATATACTATTATTATTATCTTCAACAGTGGTCAAAATAATAATAGGAAAAAAAAAATTATGATGAAAGAATGAAAGTTAAAAATTAATTCAACGAAATAAATCAGTTCAATACGAATTTAATGCGATTGATTTTTAATTATCGATTGGATATGTAAATAGATAATATATTAATTAAATGGGGATGTGTGAATACATACATATATCTAATATTGAATACATACGTACATGACTTGATGTCATTGAACAATTATTTTTGCGAATAACAAATTCAATAGGAAAAAAAAATAAAATGAATTTAATAATCATGATGATTCATAAGAATTAATCAATTACTTTTTCGAATTATTAAATATATAATTTTAAGATATTCATTGTGCTGAGGAAATATAAAAATTTATTGCGCCTCACAAGTTAAATAACTAAAATAAGAATTTAAGAGGCGTTAATAATGGACTGTACATCATAATAGATAGAAATATCAATTGTTATTAATTGTCATATAATTTAAGCTTATTATAAATTTAATGCGCTGTTTTATGAGAATAAATCACTCTAAACACAGTTGTTTTGCATAAAAAAAAAGAAAACAATAAAGAAAAAAAAAATAATCCATTAAATATTCAAAATCCAATTTTCCTTTTGCTTTATCAAAAAATTATTCAAACATAGTTAATTAAAATTCTTCTTTCATAACCAAAAAAAAAACATCATATTTAATATTCCAACATCAATGCTTCATTTATTAATCTATTTTTTTTTTTTTTATTAACATTAAAATTACATTAACGGTTGCAAGATTGAAGAAAAAAAAAATAAATACTACAAATTGTTATACATTTAATTGCTGATAAAATATTCAAAGACAATTATGAACCAGTAGCTACATGTGGTTCGTCATTTTCTAAACTATTGCTGTATCTCCAGCGCCAATAAGCAACTTTCATACGATCCCAAACATTCTCCCATGAATCAATAGCCGGTCTCACGTCGAGTAATGCAAATTTATATTTTTCATCAAGTGCACCACCGTCATAATAATCAATAACATAACGTACTTCTTTGCCGCATCTATCAACGATCCAGTCGTGACGATCAAATGGCAATTCATATCTGAAATTAATAATAAATAAATTAAATAAAATGAATTTATCTATATTTAATTTCTTCATTATGATTTTAGAATTATTAATATATATAAGAAAATTATTTACCCCATCCAATGGCGAATTTTTGCGCGCGGTGAATAATCTTTGGCTTTTCCACCGAAACTTTTAAGCTTAGGCATTCCACATTCTTTCGCGTGTAACGCTTCCCATTTCAATACTTCTTGCCACGCCTGTTCATTATTAGCATTATGAATTTTAATAATGTCATCCATGTCTTTCGGTTGAATATCTTCATTTCGCCATCGCCATCCTTTTCTTAACATTGCATTCCAAAACATTTGTTGCGATGGATAAACCCAAAATTCATTTTCTCCTGTGCATTTAGGAATACTTGATACTTCTCTATTAGTTGGTAATGCAAACGGTTGATCTGGCGCTGGATTTTGATTTGCTGGTGGCATCTTAAAAATATCATTAATATATAATATTAATTAGATTTTTATCAAATGAAAAAAAAATTAAATAAATTAATGAAAAATATCAATTTTTTAGTACCATATTTAAAGGATTGACTTCGCTTATGTCCATATGATCAATTGGACATTCGCCAGTGATTTTTTGTGGCTTTTTATCCATTGACTGATGCATTGGACATTCTGGTGGTGGAATACCATCAAATGATTTATGAACATGTGCATTATATGGTTTTGCATCTTGAATTTGGCTTATAGGAGTTATAGAATCTGCAGCCAATACTGAAGCTGTTGTCAGTGTGTTTCCCATCGTTTTATTTGTCTAGAAATTAAAAGAACAAAAAAAAACAATATATTAATCTCTTTATTTCTTCATTTTTCAATTGTGGAATGCGATGTGTGCAAAAGACGTAATAAAAGATTGAGGTTAAATCGCACACCATGCAAAAAGAAATAAATTTTGTAAATTTCCAAAGGCAAAAGATAACTTTATGTATTTTATAATTATCATTTTAATTTAATATTATTAATTTTATTATTAACATTATGAATTTTTATTATTCTATATTTTTATTACATTCAAAAATTTTATTAATCCCGCTCACCTGAAGTTACAACTGATGATGTAATTTTATTTGACTTGATAATTATCTTTTATAGAATAAATAACACGTTGTCACTTGATGAACATTCCACTATCAATTAAATTTAATAATAAATAAATCAATTGTGATGAAGTTGTGAATTAAATCAAAATTAATTTTATTTTTTTTAATTATTGAGAACTGAAACACCTCAATTCCGAGCTCTCCAACATGCACATTGCAGTGAAAATAGTTATGTTCTTTTCATATCCAATAGCGCCACAGGAAGTCATTTGCAGTCGGTAAAGTAGATTTCATAACATAAAATTACCGACTGATAATAAAACAGTTTGTAATAAAAATATAAAAGCGGGAATAATTTAAATTTTATAAATTGATTAAATGAAATTATAAAAAAATTTATCTACAACCTTTGATATATTTAATGTTATTATTTTTTTTTTTGGATTTGTTTATTTATTTGTCGATTGACTAATTTTTATCTGCAATGAATATATTATATGAGTTTTAAATTATTATAAAAGAAACACAAAATGTAACTGCCACTTAGTGAATTATACGTACATTTAAATAAATTGTAAAATGTTCGTAAGCTGTTATTGAAATAACGACTCAAGTATTACTTTGTATATTTCTCACGAAAAATAAATGCCCTGAAGCACAATATAATATATAATTTATTATCAGCATACATTGTAAGTACATGTAGTTGAATTTAGCGATGGTGCTGTGTATTTTCTCGAAGTGTGCGATTATTTTATTTACTGTAATCGATTCACTTCAACCTTTTGAATTATTTCCATAAACATGAAGCATGTATTACATTTTTTTACATGTTTTTAAATCACTTTCCACTTCAGAGAAGATGTATAACGTTTATCATGAATAGAAGTCTTACGGCCACTGGAATTTTATAATATTTACTCCTGGTTATTTTATGATTTTTTTTTTTTTTTTCATATTTTTCTTATAATAATTAATATTTATAATTACCATTTTCACTATTGGTGAATTAATAATGTAATTATTTTTGCCATCGTCAGGTCAAAATGCTGAATCGGTTGAGTTATATTTATTCCAAATTGTTGAAGAAAATTCAAAAAACTGATTGTAGATGGCATCGCTGAAAAATTCTTTAGGGTTCATTTCTTCACCCCATGATTTTTTTAATTTTTTTTTATATATATATATATATTTATTATACTTATTATGATTACCTAAAAAATCGAGATGGCATTTTTTTTTTACTTCCGTTATTTTTTAT
>JAQQBS010000001.1:2291225-2304422 GCA_030347275.1 Microctonus aethiopoides
ATATATTCATTTATTTATTTATATTTATTGAAATATTTATTGATATATTTTTCTTTATGTTTACTTTTTTTATATATTTATTTATTTATTTATTTATATTTATTGATATATTTATTGATATATTTTTCTTTATGTTTACTTTTTTTATATATTTACTCATTTTATATATTTATTTATATTTTTTTAAAATTTTTTTTATATTTAATTTTTTTATTTATTTATTTGTTTATTTATATTTATTTAGTTTTTTTTTTTTTGCTATGATGTAATTAATATTTTCTTATTCATGTTGATGGCATGTGGATGACAGAATTATTCACACTGAGACTGAATGATTATTTATCATCACGTGTATATTTATAAAGTATGTGGCTAGTAAATGGATTGGGTACATGCACATGTATGCAGTGTATATATATATATGTACAATATGTATATATATATATATAGAAAGAAAAGAGCGAGAGAAATGGACAGCAGTTTGGATTTTTTTTTTTATCTTTTTCTTTTCTTAGTGAAGCGCACGAACCCTACAATTAGACGGACGCTTCGTGGGTGAGTAAACTAGCAGTAAATCAGGGCTTAGCTCTCGCGTGATGACGGGCCCCCGGAGGAAGAAGACGACGAGCAGCTCGGATCGCGCGCGTCGTGGCTGGCTTTTGCGCGCTATAGGCTATATAACGTTCGTTATTGGTCATGGCATGGCGCCACCTACCTCGATGAGAGTATATCTTTGTTTTTTCATTTCTTTTTTACCACTCCCTCTCATTTCTTCATCACTTATTATATACTAATTCCAAATTTTTTCTCCTCTATAATCTCTTGATTTTATTTTCTAATTCAACAGCTATTAGTTCTTTTTATATTCATTATTCATTTTTATTCTAATTTATATTAATTTTTCTGTTATTCAAATTTTCATTCACATTGGAATGAAATAAGTATATCAAAATTGTCAACAACGAAATTTATTAAATTGAATTTTTTTTTATTTTTGCTCAATTTATTTTTATTTATTTTATTTATTTTATTTGTATATTATAAAATATAGAATAAAATGAAAAATATATATTTATATTTTAATTCTAATTCGCGAATTTATTTTTATTTATATATTACAAAACATTTAAAAAAATAAAAAATAAATTTATTTATTATTTAATTTTATTCGCGATTTTTTTTTTTTTTTTGGTTTAAATGTGTCGCAAGTTTTTATTCATAATTATATACATATATAATGACTAACGTTATGGTACTTGATTTATATAAAAATTTGAAATAATAATAATTGTCAACAATAAAATTTATTAAATTGAATTTTTTTAATTTTTGCTCAATTTATTTTTTTAAATATTATTTATATATTATAGAACATATATAGAATAAAATAAAATATATATATTTATATTCTAATTCTAATTCTCGATTTCATTAATATTTATACATTATAAAACATAAAAAAAAAAATAAAAAATAAATTTATTTATTATTTAATTTTATTCTCGATTTTTTTTTGGTTTAAATGTGTCACAAGTTTTTATTCACAATTATATATATAATGACTTATATTACAGTACTTGATTTATATATATAAAGATTTGAAATAATAATAATACACACAATAAAATATATCCGCGGCAAGTGATATTAGCTCAATAAAATTTTATCTCTTCTGAGATTGATCGCGTATATATGCGCTTGCGATCTCACCCTATACACTCGTCTATATACATATATCACATGAAAAATACCATATACATACATATATATACGCACATGTGTCTGGTTGACAAACGATATTGCGGGGGAGAATAAATAGTGCGATAAATACGCTGGAATGCATGACGAAAATATTCTCACAAGAAAGAAAAATAAATAAATAAATAAATAAATAAATATATATACTTAAATATAAAAATGGAACTAATATATATCTTAACATGATCACACTGTGGTAAATATATAAATTCGTCGCGCCGCTTACCAAATTTGTGGAGAAATATAGATAGGAATGTGCAATATTGCCCGCAGTCCGTCACATTCGATTCGCTGAACATTTTCCATCAAACATTTTATGAAAAGGGGATGGAGTAAAAGAGAATTCACGACATCATATTTGTGTATATATATGTGTGAATGTGTATGTGTATGTATATGTGAAAATGTATGAAAACCTGCAGAACGGAATCGACTCTTGAACGGTCAGTCGTACGACATTGTATACATACCGCACCGCAGGCTTACTGATTTTCCATCAGCTCAAATTTATATATATATACTGCCGGGCGCATCCTCCTGCACACAATTCATCCCCTATGTGTGTATATAACCTATGTATATATGTATGTATACATGTATATTGTTGGGAATCTTTTGCAATTTTATTTCTTCTATTTTATACATGGATGAAAGTATATTTTTTCCCCCATTCGAAGAACCGCACCAGATATCGAACGATAAACTACGTACGACCGGTTTGGGATTTGTGACGGCGTATTAATCTCGTTGTATTTATAAAAAAGGACCCGAGGGAATGAAATATATAATTCTGGTGGTTTTGAACGCGAAAGAAAATAGAAGGGATGATATGTAATCTTAAATTTTGTTAGAATTATTTTTTTATATTTTATGAAAATAATATTATATGTTATTTATTGAAACGAAAATATATTATAAATTTTTTTTGTGGATATATATAATTTGTAAGAATATATTTTTGAGTTGATTTTCATGGAGGATGGTTTAAAAATATTGAAAAACAGTGAGGAATAATTGATTATTAATAATATAATATTAAAATATTATTTTAATAAAAATAAAAATATTAAAATATTATTTTTTTTATTTTTACAGTTTCTTTTTTTTATTGTATATGACAATATTACATGTAATACTGAAACAAATATATATTATAAATTTTTTTTGTGTATATAATTTGCAAGAATATATTTTTTTTGGTTAATTTTTATGGAGAATTTTATAAAAATATTAAAAAACATTGAGGAATAATTAATAATTAATAATTAATAATACGCCAAGATTATAATTAATTTCATATGACATTATATTTAAACAATGCAATATTAAAATATTATATCAATAAAAATATTAATTATTTTTTTATTTTTAAAAAGTTTCTATTTTTTTTTTATTATATAAAAATAATATTATATATAAAACTATAACAAAAATATTTTATAAATTTATTGTTAAATGTATAGAATGATTTGCAAGAATATATTCTTTACTTGATTTTCCCAGAAATGTTTTAAAAATATTAAAAAACATTGAGAAATAATTAATAATTAACACACCAAGATTATAATTATTTTGATATAAAATTATATTTAACCAATATAATATAAAAAATAACTTAGAATCCAAATATTAAATTATAACTTTCCAGTGTTATTTGTACCGAGTATAAATTCATAAATAATTAATTTATCTCAAAAATATAAATTAAAGAAGACGAAGAATGATATCTGTCACAAAAAGTGATTTTTATTTCTGATGTAAAAAAATTTTCATTACCCTGCTGTGAGTATTTATTTCTATATATACACATTAATCACACACATATACATAAAGTGTTAGTGTATATCCCTCTCTGAAACAATGAGGAAAAGATAAAGAGACAATAGTAGAAGGCGCGAGTATTGTTGCTTCACGAAACGATCCATAAACTTTTTGCACCAGCGTTCAACCATATATGTACAGCATCACTGGCCTCACGGGGACAATATTTAATTTCATACATACATATATATATATGTGTGTACGACGATTGACGAGAATTCATACACACACGTGTGTCCATGTATGGACTACACAGTCAATGTGCAATTGATAATGGTCATTAAAATTGCAAGAATAAATTTCTGCACAATATCACATACTAATTGAGTTATTATTTTTATACGTCTACAAAAAAGCCAAAATTAATTTCACTTATACTTTATATACATATGTATAACACTTATATATGTATATATCTATGTATAAAAATACTGTATATAAATATATTTTATCATTTAGTATTTTTAAAAGAGGAGGAAAGACACATCATTCATCAGACAGGAAAGATTAATTTTTTGAACGATGAGTTTAACCTTCAGAAATATATTTTAGCGACTGAATCTGATGAAAGAATAACAAAACACTGCATCTCTATATATTATTTATGTTCGATGTAATATATATTTATGTATATGACCTTCGTTTTCACATTATTATATTTTTTATTTTTTTTTTTGTTTTGTTTTTTTTTTGCATTTTAATCTGAAAAGCAGGTGGAGCGTATGCATATGCACACGATGTTTATGTATGTGTGTTATGGTAAATAGAACGATGAGATTTCGGCTAACCATATGTTATACAAAGTAGCAATATAGGAAAAATGAGAAATTTATGAATACCTTTACTAATAGGAGATTTTTTTTTAAGGGCATCCAGGCGCCTTTTGCTGCTTCTTTTATATTATATCTTCGCTTAAACTTTTTTATATATATGTATAAATGTTTACTAATACATATATATGTATAATTTATAAAATAAATAATATTCTACGATGATTTTAAAAGCAATCTCGTTTACCAAAAAATATTATCAGGAAATAATTATGTTATATAACGATAAATTATTGAGTAAATAATTCCGGAAACAGGATGAAACAATTTAAAATTATTTCAAAGAATAAAATTTTTATTCCATTCCATTTTATATGATATATTTATTTATTTATTTATTTATTTATTATAATGATGTTCTGAAATGAATAAGATAAAATAAACTATCAGCGTGTTTAAATCAAATTTAACAATAATTAATAAATAATGTAGATAAAATAATAAGAGGAAAAAAAAAATAATAATAATTAGATCTGTAGAAAAAAAAAAATATTTTTTTTTAATATCAAAAACGTAATTTTTTTACACAGCTAAATAAAAAAAAATATTTGATATATACAGACAACTATATTTATATACATATAGGAGGTAAAAAAGTGACAGACGGTTTCGATTTCAGAGCGATATTTTGCCTCGTCTAAAATCTCTCATGTTCTCTCACGTAAAATCGCGCGATAATAATCGGAAAAAGAGCAGAAAGAGAATAAAATTGTGTGCTTAAATATTTATTATTTATTATATGTATATATATAGATAAAAAATAAGAAGAAAAAAGCCGCGTGCGCACGAGCACATGAATTTTAACAAGAGAATGAGGATGAGAGAGGGTGAAAGAGGGTAAAAGAGTCCCCGGGGTAACGTAACGGGTGACGCCATTTGGAATATCACGCAGCGCATACCATAGACGGATATAAAGTTAATAAAAATGAAGAAAATAAATAAGTAAATAAATAAATAAATGAAAAGAGATGGATATGTGTATATAAAAGGAAGAAAGTATTTAAAAAAAAGTAGTATATAGTTGTATATTTAAGTGTGTATGTGTGTGTTTGTGTTTTATAATACGTTAATGGGAGTGAGAAAGAGAGAATTGGTGTCGGCGCTTTTGCTGTTAGACGTCCCGTGGCGCGCGACATAGCTCGACTGACCGCCATTTAGCGTGAACCTGTCTCAACGGACTGTATATGTACACAAAACTGCTTCTTAATTTTCAAAAATCAAGTATCTTTGTGATCTCATCAAAAATGAATATTATAATTTGCGTGGGAAAAATATTCTAATAGTTAAAATATCAACAAAACCCTATTTTCATTAATATAATTTCACATTACTCATAATAATAAATAATAAAATTTAATAATAAAATATAATAATGAATGTAAAATATTTCTTGAAAATGAATAAATAATTAAATTAATTTTTTTTCTTTTTAGGAATATTTGTATTTATATATTTCGATTGATTTTGATCAATTAAAATAAAATAACAAATAAAAATAAATGTATAATATTTTTTGACAATGAATAATAAATATAATAAAATTAATTTCTTTTTTTAGAAATATTTGTATTTATAAATTTCAATTGATTTTAATTATTTAAAATAAAATAACGAATAAAAATAATTGTGTATTATTTCTTGAAAATTAATAATAATAATAATATTAATTTTTTATTTTAGGATTATTTGTATTTATCTGTCTTAATTGATTTCGATCAATTAAAATAAAATAACAAATAAAAAATAAATAAATAATATTTCTTGAAAATAAATAAATAATAAAATTAAATTTCTTTTTTTTTTTTTTTTTTTTTTTTTTTTTTTTTTTTTTTTTTTTTTTTAGGAATATTTATTTTTATATCTCTCGATTGATTTTGATCAATTAAAATAAAATAACTATATAACGATCAGTGTGAGTATGTTTCAGATATGTATAATAAAGGCTTCGTAGAAAAGCCTCTGCTAAAAAGTTTATATTCTCAAAAATTTTATATCCTTTTTTGTGTACATGTATATGTGGTACATATATTATACATAGAATGAAGAGAAGACCGCACCACTTTTGGGTCGCCGATTGCTCATCTTGACTGTCTCATTCTCTATATATCTCTTACACTATATAGTCTTTCTTTCGTTTCTCCCGATCTAAAAAGGAACGAGAGACGTAAAATTTAAGTTATATAGAAAGAAAAAGAGATACTATATGTATACATGTATCTGCGCGTGTGTGTGTGTGTGTGTCCCCGGCTGACTAGAGTTATGTTACGGCCAGCCATAAACGAAATGAGAAAACTGTCCAGTCGCCATTGAAAAATCCCCGCGGAATACAAATGCTCGATTTTTAGTCTTTTATACTCTCACACGAATTTTATTCATACGCGACAGACGCGCGCCTCCTCTTTCACAGGTCTACCAACAAATTACTAACAATATATCACATCTCCTCCATCCATTTAAACATAAAAAAAAAATACAAACAATTATGCAAATGAAATTTTTTAATTTCACAAATAACCATATATAATCATAACAATTATTTAATAATTAATTACATTATTAAAAAAATCACACATTAACCATATGTGGTACAATAAAATTTTAATATACATATTCTTGGAAAAATATCAAATATAAATTCGCATCATCCTCTTATATATTCATAATTCCTCAACCTCCCTCGTATCCATATCTTCCTCAAGGTTACAATCATATGACATGTCCATCGAAGCGACAAAACGCAATAGTAATCCATTTACCAATTCACATAAATATATAAACATATATATATATATGATCCTTTCCTTTACAATATCCCTCTCAAACGTACAATATATCCATACATACACATCGATAAAAAAAAAATACATTATACACAAAAAAAAAATAAAATAAAAAAACAAAAAAAAAAAAGATTCGCTTACTTATATGCACAAACAAAAGCGGCGGCGCGACGACACTTCGCGAGCATGCAAGAGAGCACACACAACACACACACACACATATACACAAACCCTGATGTTACATGGAAGCCTACACGAACGGCTGATTTGAAATTAGATGTTATCTCTGATGAGCCCTCTCTGTTTATTCCACCTCTTTTATTCCATGTATATAATACTTATATATACTCTTCATCGCTCGTCTCATTCCACGCTATATATATTCTTCCCCCTCACCTTCTCCCCATAATACCTGCACTTACACATAAATGTATACATATATATATATGTATATATACATAGAGATATAGATATATACTTGGATAAATGTCTGTAGCGAGCACGAACGAAGCAAACGAGACTAGTATAGAGGTCCAAAGCGGTCCCAAAGACAGCGACGAAAGAGAAGGGAGAACGAAGAGAGGGTGGGGGGGAAGAGGGACTCACTCGTTGGGCTCCTCGCGCCAAGATACCGATCTTGTTGGCGCCACCGTCGGTCCCGCTGAGGATCCGCGCGTTCTAAGTCCCTTTTTGTTCGGTCTTTCTCCATTTCTGTCTGTCTTTCACCATCTTTCTCTCACTCATTCTCCCTTATTTTCTCTTTCCATTTTATATGTATGTATATATAATATGTATACCCTTATACCTCTTGCGTTCAAAATCAACCCGTCTTTGGCTCACAGTTTGTGCCTTTGTGTATATGTATATATATGGATCCAAAGACGCCTTACCCAAACTCTTTAAACGCGGTTTAAAACGTAATCGATACCCCCGGCGGGGGGTCTAAATGCGAGATGAAACGAGACGTTTATTTATATATATGTATAGATTGTATGTATATATAGGCGTTACGGGTGATGGTTGTGCGGAAGAACAAGTGAATTGTGTGTGTGTGTGTGTGGGTATTTTAGTGATAGAACACCGCAGAGTATTTTTGTGTGTATGAAATATTTATAAACATTCGATTTGTTATTTATTGATTTAAGATGCGGTTAAGACATTTTTCAGATGAAATTGTGCGAGAAGAAAGAGAAAGAATTATATATTAAAAACATATGTATATATATTATACATATAAACAATTTTTATTTGTAGATTAATGTCACGATGATGATTGTAAAAAGAGTATTTGAATTGTGAATTGAAATATTTTTTTGAAAGAGAAAGAATAAATTGTATTTAAAAATGAAAATAATGATATTTCATCTACATTAAAATTATTTTAATACATATATATAAAAAGTAATATGGTACCTGATTATATATATGTACAAGAGTTCATTTATTTAAGGATGTACATATATACTTGTAGCACGAGGAATCAAAATGATTTTATATTGTATAATAGATGTTCTGCAACTAATCAATTATACGTAACTTTTATTTTGTTTAAGAGTTTACATGAATTTAATCGATTGCCTAATAATATAAAAAATTGTACTGTGCTCACTACTTTCAAAAGATTACTTAGAAATTATGTATTGTTCTAATTTTAAATAGGAAATTGTTATTTATATATTTATTTTGTTCTCTTTCCTTTATAAATTTTTATAAAACATGTAGCACTTTGCTAAACAAATGATATTATTATTATTATTATTATTATTATTACTATTAATATTAATATTACTATTAATATTACTATTACTATTAATATTAATATTAATATTACTATTAATATTAATATTACTATATTAATATAAATATTGCTATTAATATTAATATTACTATATTAATATAAATATTGCTATTAATATTACTATTAATATAAACATTACTATTACTGTTAAAATTATTATTATTATCATTATTATTATTATTATTACTATTAATATTAATATTACTATTGATATTACTATTAATATAAATATTGCTATAATATTACTATTAATATAAACATTACTATTACTGTTAAAATTATTATTATTATTATTATTATTATTATTATTATTATTATTATTATTATTATTATTATTATTAATATAAACATTACTATTACTGTCAAAATTATTATTATTATTATTATCATTATTATTATTATCATAATTATTATTATTAATATTACTATTACTATTAATATTACTATTACTGTCAAAATTATTATTATTATTATTATCATTATTATTATTATTATCATAATTATTATTATTAATATTACTATTACTGTTAAAATTATTATTATTATTATTATTATTATTATTATTATTATTATTATTTACATTCAGTTGTACGTTCGTGAATTTTGTACATATATAAGTAGACTACGTAGAGTAGTATCTTTATCATTTATACCTATTACGAGAATCACATTATTAAGGTAATTTGTAAGATGGATGTAATGATGAGATAAGAAAACTTTTGTTACCACTGAAACCTTCATTAATTATCCAATCCCGTTATAAAAGCATTGCATAATGTTTTTGCACATATATATATATATATATATATATATATATACGTGGAAACATACATATATGTACTGCAAACAAAATTAGTGTGAAAGAAGATACTCACTCGTGTGTCTCGATCTTGTACAATTTAAATTTCCTCTTTTTGTCGTTCATTTATGTGTACAAAAATATGTATAAATAATTTTGTTTTAAAATAATTACAACATGTTTTCAAACAAGAGATATATTATTTACATATATAATTCTTCCGAAGAGATATATTTATACTTAATATATTTGCTTATTAATTGTTCGAATAATTGTTATTGAAACAGAGTCATTTAATTTCTTTGAATTTCTGCGATAAATAGTTATTTGAAATTAATTTCAGATTATTATTCTAGCGCCACTTTGAATATTTACTTTTATGTTATTATATAGAATAGCTGAGACTTTTATGACTACTCAGGTGATAGAAACAAGCATTATATATCTATTAATTATTTACATTATATATTTATAATGTGATGCAAAGTTGTAATAATACAATGTGGATATTTATTTACTTAAAATTTCAATGAATGATTTTACGGAGTTTGTGTGAAAGCTGCTTTCTTTATTTTTTGTTTCCATTCTTCCGGTTTTGTCTCTAGTATATAATGACCGTCACGCTGCAATTGGAAATTATACATCTGTCCTATGGTAAAAGAGAGTGAATGTGAACAACAATTTACCTGCGCGTAGTCTCAGGTTTTCTGCACTCAAAGAAATAATAATTATCATTTTTGAGTCTTGTTTAAAATTTACACTTTTAAATTTTCATTTGTAAAATTTTTGAAATTACGTATATACATGAACACACAGGAATGACATTAACTGATTGACAGCTGTTAATTTTCCTCAATATAATCTAGAAAATCAAGCCCACAGTTTGTCAGAAAATCCGACACGATAATTATTGTAAAATACAAACTGAAAAATACAAAAATAAAAATAATGAAAAACTAATTAAAACCAATGAATAAATAAAAGTAAAAGCTATTAAATGATATATAGGCTGTAAATAATAATTCACATATCTTAAAGAAAATATCTAAAACATAAACTATGTCAATTATTATGCCATACAAATTGCGTGAGTTTATTAAATAAATTTACTTAATTTTATCACACATTATTATATCAATGTACGAATTAACATTTAAATATCACTAATATAATTAAACATTAACAATTATCAACAGTAGACTTGACATTGTACCTATATATATATATAAAATATATATACATTATACATGCAGTCGAACAAATGAAAAATAAACGTGAAGGAATAAAATAATAAAGGAAAACAAATGGAAAATAAAATATAAAATAAAAAATGAGGATGACCCGGCGCCGATATAACGACACTCACAGTCCCGCCCAGTCTAGGTAGCATGACGTTGTAAATATTTGCTGTCATCGGTGGAGCCTGTGTGTCCAAAGCGGCAAACAAGAGCTGATGCCCACCTAAATCCCCACTTTAATAATAATAAGGGTTTGTGCGTCAAAGATTCTTGGGTCTCGATCATTTATACAACGCACATGTCTATACTCGCTCATTGTCTTTGTTGTCATCATCATCATCATCATCATTGTGGTACGTTGTCGCATCTTGCGAAGAAGAAACCGTGTCACCTGAGCCTGGTATCGGACACTGATGGTGCGGATAGCGGCGCTTTGACGCAATTCTCATCTCTCGTGTGTGCGATGGAGCTCACTCATCATCATCATACCATCTTGCTCTCGCCTGCACTCTTTATTCTATCTACCTAATATATATATTGCCTCATTATATTCTCCACAGAGACTATAGGGCGTTATGAAAGTCACTATAACAAAGACGAAAGAGAATTATAAAATAAAATATACAAAACATATTTTTATATTGTTATTTATCTTTTTTTATTTTTAGAAAAATTCAAACTCATCATTTAAATTTGTAATATTATTATTACATGTGATTATATAAATTTTTACTCTTTTATCGTTTTGTCACTTGTTATTGTTTATAATTGTGTCTTGTTACATGTACTAATTTGAGAATTTTATTAAAATGAGATAGGCAAAAGACTACACGATAATTATTACCAGAGATTGATTAAATAGATCAAAGAATGAATTGGAAGCCAAAAGGATATAGGACGAAGATGATTTTAATCTTCAACATTGCCTGCAGGTGGATTTCATGCTTCTCTATGTATTATAAATACATAGAGAGATATACATACATGTCCAGATTGAAGATGAAAAAAAAATAAATAAAAAAAACAAAGAAGAAGAAAAAAGGTGGCACGTCAATGTGGATACGTCATAACGAAAGATCCTCATTTCTTCTGTCTTTTACACGTCTCTCTCCTTCATTCCTCATAGACAACTGTCCTCGTTATGTTGATCGCATTCACTTATATATATATATATATAATTTTACTGTTGGAAACTGTAACGTTTGACCGTTTGTCCCATGTCCTGCAGCGCGACGGCTCTTTGTCTTTCATGGCTATAATTAAAAGTGCCGTCGACGAAGAACCTTTAGAACGAAAAAAAAAAAAAAAGGCAAGTGGTTCGCGTACTTTGAAACACTGGACCAGAGGCAAAAAATGAAAGATAAATAGAAATATATGTATATATATATATATGTATATGTATCCTGAAAGAGAGAAAATAAACACTACTGTCACAGTCGGCGAGGATACATTATGAGAGACGACATGAGATGTTATCTCGCGTTTACACCCATCCACTGCCACCTCAACTTGGCCTTCGTCATCCATCTAGTATTTTCTATATGTATATATATATGTAGAATATATACATGTACATTATATATTTTCCATATATATATATATATATGTATATTATCCTTTTACTGTTCAATGTATACATACATTTCTCGACCCTTTTGCAGAACAAATTGAGAAACGATAGTTTTAAATTGTTTTGAGGAGAAAAAAAAAAGATTATGAGACGAGAAAATAAAAGAAGATAAGATATATATGCTTTCTTGCATATTATGTACTATTTTCAAAGTAAAATATAGGTATTCCATGGTTGGAACTTACATTTATATATGTATTTGCTTCGTTATATTTCAGAAATTTTTTTTCAAGGGTTGTGAATATTTTAAATTATCTTTTAAATAAATTCTTTTAGTTATATTTCAGAATTTGTAGAGGAAAGGATGCTAATTTGGAATACTGCTGGTAATTTGGAATATTACAAAACGCCATCTATTAATGAATACCAGTATTACGTAGTGTGAGTATTAACGAACAAATTGAGCATCGTTTAGAAGCAGCCATATTGATAGTGTCGTGATAAACTGCATCGAAGGGAAAGTTCTATCTAGAAAATTTTTAAAGTAAGTAATAAATCTGTTTGCATCTTGAGTGTAACTTATATTTATATGTTTATATTTGT
>JAQQBS010000001.1:2305005-2352121 GCA_030347275.1 Microctonus aethiopoides
TACTTTTTTATCTCTTAACCCATGATTAATACGATTTTTTTAAAAAGTGGTATTCCAAATTTGCATCCTTTCCTCTACTTTATCCGCATCAGAAATAAAATATATATACAGAATATATTTATCTGATGCATTATTATCAGACAAATTAATTCTTTTTCATCACATTTATGGAAAGAAACTTATCAATAAGCTCCTCACATAAAAAATAAAAATACACGATAGTTTATATATTTATTTGTATATTATACGTGTATTATATTTATGAATATATACATATGTAGGTAGGTTCCTATTATAACTATACATATACTTATGAATATATTTTATATGGGGACGTGAGACATGGCGACGGCGAACGTTTACGTAAATCTCCCGCGTGTGTAACTCATCTGCCGAGGAAGCCCAGTTATACGGCCGTCAACGTTGTTTATGCTTTCCTGTGCAGCGCTTTCTGAAATATGCAAATCACGAATTCGCATAATGGTATTATCGCGATAGAAGGACGCGCGAGAGGACGTGCAGCGCGCAATATATGTACCTACCTTGGTACATATGCATGTAATATACATATAGGTACATCATCATATATATATATGTGTTTTATATTTTTTAGCCATTTTATTTTCTAATACATTGAACAATCTTTTTTTTTTTTTATCAATAGTATTTTTTTTTAATTGTATACAAACTTTGCATTTTTTTTATATATGTTGAGGAAATTTTGTGTGCAAGTTCACTTAGAATTTAACACTAGAATTAAGTACTTGAGTTAGAATGGGGAAATAAATCCTGTTTGAAATTAATATTTCATATTAAAATTTGAATAAAATTAATTTTTATTTGAACGAATTAAAAAAATTTTGTGTTAAATCAGTTGATAAATAATTTAATAAATTTCTTCTTAATTATTACCAAATGTTTAAAATATTATTTATATCAAATTGAATCACAAAAATATTGTATTAATTCAATAACTTTTTATGTGAAAAATATTTTTAAAAAAAATTTCAATAACAAATTTTCTGTAAACTTTTATATAAAATTTTTTATTATATACATATACACAAGTATTTCATGTATACGATATTTTTATTACTTGTGTTTATGAATTTTCTAAACATTCATAAATAATATAAATTAAAAAATAAAATTAACATTTACATTATGTTTAAAATAAATATCAGAAATATATTTCACAAGTGCACTTCTTCCTTTTTTGTAAAATATATTCGTCGGTGTTTCCTTCGCGTTTTCTTTACATACCTATACATATATATATATATATATATATGATCGTTTGCTTCATTCGCAAGTAGAAATACATTTCGCATTTGTGGTTCGTTTCGAATGCGTAACGTCAAGTCAGTGAACACCAGAAGCCTTGCGCGCCGCCACGGTCGCGCGGTTTATTATCATTTTATTCAGATGCGCGTCTCGGTGCAGAGCTTTATATATATATTATACCGAGCACACACACCCCCAAGTGTATCTCCAACCACTTTTTTGCCTTTTATTCCACTCATCGTTCGCTGTTTTATTCTCGTATAGAGATAATATAGTCCAACCACCCTCAAACCATCTTATATATCCACGCGTGTTGCTTTCTTTTTTTTTTTTTTTTATTTTCATGAACAAGCTCCATGGATTTTTTTTTTATGTATGTATTCTTCTTTCGTTTGCGTATATAAATATATTTATATACATATAGCAGGATAGGTATGGGAAATTTAGAGTTTCCGTTGACATGGCCCACTATAAATTTCTACATTTGAAATGAGACGCTGCAGTATTTCCTTCCTGTAGTAGTTTTTCTTAGCTGTTTTTGCTGCGATTTTGATGCCGATCGTTGACTTTATCACGTTGTAAATTATGCAATGAGAAAGGATAGTGGAGGAAAAAAGAAGAAAAAAATTGTTTGATGGAAATTGGAGAAAAGAAAATTATTTGAATTTTATTATGGTTATAATTAAGTTGAGGTGAAAATTAAAAAATATTTCTTTATGAGATTTCATTTTATTGAAGCGATTTATGTGATATAGAGAACCATCTGTTGGTGGATGGATGAACTGCGTTGGTTGGAGTTATATACCGGGTGTACATGGAATATTTTATGATAGTGGGAATTATTTGAATTTTTTTTTTTTTTTTGTGGGAGATTTATTAAATTAATTAGTTTTCTAATGGGTATAGTGTCAATTATTTTATTTCTTTTCATCATTCGGAATGTTAAATTAATTTAAAGTAATATTTTTTTATTATAATTTTTACGAATTTTACTCAAAATTATTTATATTTATATTATTAATTATTAATTTTACAGATGATCAGTACTAAAAATACTAAAAATGTAAATATATAAAATACCATCTTCCCAGCAGCTGGTTGAATTTATTTTTTATGTGTAAATTTAATAATAATGAGAGAAAAAATAAACAAATTAATATTAATTATCAGCATTATTTTTTATTCAAACGAAAAAAATTTATTAATTTTGTTTGATCTGTTTTCTTCTCATTAATTTATTTTTTTAATAATATTTTTTTGCTTTTAATTTTCAATTGTTTGTTATTCATAAATATCGAACGATAATTGATATATTGCCAATGTGTAATTAATTAATTTGTTGCTCAGTCAGTGAAACAAATATAATATTAAAACATTTATTCAAATTTTTTAGTTTTCTCGTAATTTTAATTTCATCATTGAATAAATTTTATTTTATTACACTAATTATTTAATCGTAAATGTTTTCGACATAAGTGCTGCTGCAACATAATTATTATTAAATATTTGACCGAGCAACATTTTGTAAAAGTTATTAATACTGCAATTTCGCGAAAAAGTTGGAGAAAAAAAGTTACAAAAAAAAAAAAAAAGACATTAATTTTTTACATTAAACAAATTGCATCGAAAAATTTCTAATAATTCAAATATATATATTATAAATGCTTATTGAATAATTATTTGACGTTGTTATAATATAATTATTTATATTATATAATTCACATCAACATTATTCAAAAATTAGCAATTATAATTAATTACAATAATGAAATTAATTAATACAAAGTTAATAAATCTAAGACAATTTTAAAAACACTTTCTATCACAGACAACGTTTATGCAATTCTAGGAATAAAGACATTGCACTGACATTGTGTCATACTCGTTATTATTTTATTTATTTCACGTTTTTATATTTTATTTCGAGCAGAATGATATTCACTTTAACGTATTGCAAAAAAATATATATTATAGATATTGATTTAACATTGTAACACACATCAGTGGCATTATTCGATGTAAAATCTTCAATGTCTATTCTCTCCGACAGTTAATTAATCGGTATAAGTACATACATTGTCTTGGATAATTAATAATACATAAAACATAATAATTTAAAACTCAATTTAATATTCATTAAACAAATAAAATAACGGAAGAAAGACACCATCATTTATTTTATTAATAGTTAAAAGAAAAAAAAAAATAAAATAAAATAAGAAGAAATTAATTAGCTCGAAAATAATATCAATGTAAATGTTTATAATAAAATAAAATATATATATTTATATTGAAGACAATAGAGTGAATAGAAAATGTTTACTAAATGTGAAATTACGAATTCTCCATTCAATAAAAAAAAAAAAAGAAAATAATGTTACACAATATAACATAATTATATTAAAAATAAAAATTAGTGTTTTGAAAGTGTAATATGTCTCATATTATGTACAAAACTATGTACAAACTAAATTTACCTATACAAATTTATAATCATTAATTTGTTTGTTACAATACTTTTAACCTCTATAGCCATAATAACACATTAGAATAGCATTATATATTATAAACCCTCCCTAAAAAAAAACAAAAAGGTAAATAATACATTAGGCTTTCCAGTCCATTATTCGATATCAAATAATAGAGCGTTCTATTAACAACTCTCACTAATTTATTCTCCATTTTTTCATGTGTTTGAATTTCAATATAGCATCTATTTTATTATAATACAAATTTGTATTATCGTGACAAATACACCACAGTTCAATTAATATTTTTCAGTTCTGTCAGTCAATTATACGATTTTTTATTTAAATCGTAATGAATATAAAAAGAAACAAACAAAAATTCTTCATGAATAATTTTCGATATTATTCCCATTGCAATGTTGTAAAAACATTTATCATAATTTCACTTATTTGTAATAAATATCCAACATTATATCTTTTCAAATTACCTACGCACAATAATAATATTTATATTAATAATAATCGTCCTATTTAATATAAACTTTACTTAATCGAATATATTTTTTGACAACACTTAACCAAAGTGCGCGTCGTTGTGTATACAAAGAATAACCTCAAAATTATCGAGAGTCAATTTGGATGGAATGCTTAAAATTTCAAGTTGATTCATTTTTATCATTCAGACGATTTATTTTATTTATTACTTTTTTTTTCCTCCGTTTTTATATATTCATTTTCTTTTTTAATCAAAGCGCGGCAAGAATTTGTCATTAGGAATGCACTACGCAGTATTAATCGGCAAGGAATGCAATAATAATAAATACAATTCTGCAATAAATTTGTTTGTGTGATCTGGCAAGTGCTCTTAGTTGTTTCAATAATGGCAAAAATTAATCTAAGAGCATAAATATAAATATATTTATATGTATATCATCATGGAATGCAATTATTGCTTTTATAACAAGTATTATTTTCAAGTTTATAGATTGAAAAATATTATATATCTGTGTAAAAATTAATTTTTGCTTTGTTTTTTTTTTTCATTTTTCATTTTAATGATCTTTGATCGCAATTTGTCTTTTAGACTATTACAAAAATGATTAGAAAATTTGGATTTAAGCCAATAATTTTATCATAAACAAATTTATATTCGTAATTGTGACAATGTGAGAATAACTTGTGTTCAATGTACGAATCCTGACACTCGTTGTACCCAAAATATTAATTATAAATATTATTGCGATATATTTTATAGAGCAGTGCTCTCTATTGGTGTAACAGGTCGATTTGATGAGCAACATTTGTCAGTTATACAACAAATCTCTTGTGCTTCAGCATTTTTTCGCATTTCAGCAACGTCAATGTCATCAAAAAAATCACTACGCATTGTTCCTACAGCACTATCAGTACAAAAACTATCTTGTCTACATAAATCAACGCCTTTATAACATTCATTATAATCTACTAATGACTGAGACGTTAATTTAAAATCATTTGTATAATCAAATTTCATATTTTTATCGCATTCAAGTGGTTTATTTGTTGTATATCCAGTCGATGTTAAATTTTTATCATCTGAATTTAATAAATTGAGATTTTTAAAACTGAGATAATCATCATTTTTCAATGTACTTTCATTGGAACAAAAGCTATCGGTATGATAGAGATCTGTTCGTTTAAGTGTGCTGGCATCTGAACCAAAGCTGTCTTGTCTGGTGAGAGTATCTGAAATTGGTCGTTCGCAACATGATATTGATGATAAATAATTGTGTTTAGGAATTATTTCAGACACTGCTAAACTTTGATGTCTTGATAAAATACTGCCAACACTTGAGGCAATACTATCTTGTCTCGTTAATGATGATTGTTTATTGCTCTCTTTTAACTGAAGATCCTGCTCCAGATTTACTCTTTCGCACGATGTATCATCGTCTTGTTGAGTAAATGCATTTTTTGTTTGTTCTTTTGTAGGTGAAATTTTCATTCGTCTTAAATAAAATCCTGTTGAAGTTTTTGTTGTGTCTTTTACTCCTTTTTTGATGTCATTGCTCGATGAATTTATATTATTTTGTTTTCCAATTGATTTATTGCTATTTTCCATTGCATTCTTCAATTTACCAATTTGTTTGAAATAAGTACCGACAAAACCACCGGCCTCCGATGACTTCCATGATTTATCAACTTGATTCTGTACAACGCTCGCATTTGTTGCACAATCAGTAGATAATTCTAAAGTATTTCCCGTATTTTTCGTATTTAATCCTGTATTTAATTTATAAGAATATTTATTGTCAATATTTTTCGGCTCTGCCGGCGAATCAAAACTAGTTTCAATACTCGCATTGCCAACATACCTCAATGTTTCAATGAAAGGTATTTTTGTAGGAACTGTAGACTTTGCAGTTTCAATTATTCGCGATGATCCATTTTTTCCTACTCTAGAATCTTTTTTATTTCCAATTGTTATTAAATCAGTTGTTCTATTAATCATTGGTGATTCAGTTGAATCTTTAGAGTTTACTGAATTCCTCAAAAATCTCCCACTAAAACCACTTGCATCTGGCACAATAATAATACTTGGCTTTTCCACATCCATCGAACAATCTTTAGACCTTGAACTTTGTCGCGAAAACCTTCCAACAACTCCTGAAGCGTCCACTAAACTACTCTGTCTTGAATATCTATTTCTTAATGGATCTGGCACTTTGAAATCAGTTCGTACATCAATATCTGGCTCACGTTCAAGTGTACTATCATCGCAACAATTTCGTTTTTTTTCCTGATGCACTGCGCCTTCTTTTATTGGCCTCAATTGTGGCGCCAAGGTTTCAGGTGTTGTTGATTCGCTACTACTTGGACTTGGACCTGTATAATGTCTAATATCAAAGTCCAAATCAGGCGATAATGGAGCACCAACAGACAAATGCATAGCTAAACCTTCTAACCAAACTTCCATTACCTCAAATGGTGGTCGTTTATCAGGATTTAAATCACAACAAAGGAATGCAATCATATAAAATGTTTCTGGACAATTAGCACAAAATTTTTCACGAAAAACTTTTTGATTCAATCCAAAATCAGATGAACGAGGTAAATAATCTGGATCTGCTTGAACACGTCCAATTATTTCACATACGACAATACCAAAGCTGAATATATCTACTTTTTCATCGTATTTATTACCCTTCATCATTTCCGGTGCCATCCAATATGGATTACCCACAACAGTATAACGTTTTTTTCTCTCTTTTCTCGAGCATTTTGTTTCGGTGTCTGTTGGTCCACTAAATCTTCGTTTATCCGGTGTATTTCCATTTTGTATTATTCTTGCTAAGCCAAAATCAGCGACCACTACAGTTTTATCTTCACGTACAAGACAATTGTGTGAATTTAAATCACGATGAATAATATTCATTGAATGAAGATAAGACATACCAGCGGCAATGTCTTTTGCAAATGATGTACGTTGTTCCCATGGCAATGGCTCATTTGTATCATGTAATAATCCTCTCAATGTACCACCCGCAATATATTCCGTGACTAAATGTAATTTTTTATCTTTATAAAGCACCCCGATGAATCGTAAAACATTATTGTGATGAAGTGAACGAAGTACTGCGACTTCTTTTAAGAAATTTTTTTGTGCTTCTTCATCAACTCGATACAATTCTTTTAGTACCATTACCTCATTCGTTTCACGATGTGTCACTTTATATACTTGACCAAAAAAACCTTTACCTAATAATTCACCTTTCACCAAATCGCTAGCACGAAAGATCCTTTGATTTTTTGGCTCAACGCGAAATGATCTTGTTCGACTTAGATCACACGTTGTGCTTGATGGCGTTGCACTGAAAATTATTAATTGCAATATAATATATTTATAAACAAAACAATTAATGAATAAATAAATTAATTAATTGGAAAATAATTCTTCAATAAATAATCAAATAAAATTTACCAATCGAGCAATCTTGACATTGAACTACTGCGCTCTTTATTCGTTGGATCTCTTGATCTTCGTAATTGACGACTACGATTACCACTGATGTAACCCTCATCGCGACGCTTGAATAATCGTTCCTTACTCTCGGGGCTTGTTCGTGGACTTGTCACAGTTGAGAGAATTGCCGATGGCGTTGTAGAAAAATTACTACGACGTGAAACAGCATCGGGATCATGTTCAATTGTCAACTGTAAATACATATAAATATATTTTCATCGATGATATGATTAATTATTATATCTATGCATATATAAACATCAGTTCGGATATTTATACATGTAATATTATGTATATTTTTTACCTGCAACACTGAATCAGAGTAACGTATTAAATTTTCAATATTTTCCGCTGGTTGATCTTTTACCGGTGTTCCATTAATTTCCAAAATACGATCGCCTATGTGCAATGACATCAAGTCCTCAGACATATTGAGCCTAGAAAAAAAAATTATCAATTCTTATACAATTATTCTAATGAATGAAAAATCATAAAAGTTCAATGTAGAATTAAATATCTACCATTTTTCATTTCACTCTGATTTATATATTTATATGTATACATCAGCTATATGTGTATATAATATTCAATCAACAGTTGGTGATGAAGTAAATTTACGGTAAATTTGAATTAAAAAAAAATATATAAATAAATAAAACTGACTACAGATACATAATGTGATTGGATCAAATAAATTAATAATCAACGTATTTATAATAAAAAACACACACACACACATACACAATGTCTATGTGATAATTGCTTAATATTCGTGCACATTTATTTATTTCATGTGACAAATACCTATTAAAAAATCTGCAGCATAGACTAAATAGTACCTCCACCACAGAGGCCATCAGCTTATTGATCTTTCCGCGAACGTTTCTCACTAACCTGCATTTATTTTATTTGGAATTTATTAATTAATTAAATTTTTCATCATAAAACACCCAATGAAACTCTTACATAAAATCTCAATATAATTATTTACTTGATAATTCTACCATCAATTAATAATTAAGAGTTTCAAAGTCAATGACGTTTTATTTATAATTTTAATAAAAGATGATCATTTCCAAAATAACATGAAAAATTATGAAATGAATTTTGTATTAATTTAAATAAGATATAATTTAATTAATTTTTCTTCTTACTCTGAAATTCTCAGCAATCCACAACCACAACTGTGTGGACTCGGTGTTGCATCCAATGTCAATTTAATTCCACGTTGTTTTTCTGGATCTTTTGTATTCGGTGGAATCTCTACCAGTCTTATACTATGCGGCTTTCTTATAAATGGATAATTAGCAGTTCTATTGAGTGGCTGCATTTGACGTTTATAACAAATGCCGCAATATAATTTTGAACGTTCAACCAATGCATAACTTTCACCATCGCCAATAAAAGCGCCACAAGAATTACAAGCAAAACATTCTGGATGAAATTTGTGATCGCCAGCCAACATGACTGGTCCAGTAATAACTTGACCACAACTTTGACAAGCTTCACCATATGCTGCCCAATAATCATCTTTGCAAAACAAAAGACCGTCCTTTTCAAAATACCACGATGACAATGCAGCATCACAAGCCGAACACCTTTTTTTTTTTTTTCAACAAACAAAAATAAACAACAATTAATATATACACATAATATAAATCAGATAAAATAATTAATCATCTATGTCACATGTTATTTCATTATTTTATTTATCAAATTACTTACTGGAAGCAATCAATATGCCACTCCTGATTTAATGCCTGAATAAATTCATCATCTTCAATTGCATTTAGACATCCAGCACAAATCAACGGTCCACCACCTTCTTCACCACCACCAGGATCTATAAAAAAAATTCCCACATATATTTAATAAATACATTACATAATTCAGATATTTTTTTAGGTTAACAATACAATCAATATAATTTCATAAATATTTTTATAAAAATTCACAATTTATATACATATATATATAAATATATATACACATCAAAGGGTGAATCATATTTTTAACAATGATAACAATGAATAGTGTCGAGTGACAGAAGTGGAAACAATTCTAGCATTTTTTTTCTCTCTAAAATAAAAAAAATTCTAAAATAAATTCACATATAAATTGAGCTGTTTGATATATCAAGCAACAATTATTTATCAATCAGAGTATACAAGAAAATAAAACAAAATAATTGACAAATTATTCATGATAAAATATTGTTAACACCGTGGAAGGACAAGACGCCCACGCGATCCACGCACGAGACGATATCCAGGCGATGTCAAGCTTTCTTGTCTTGTAGACATAAAATGGTTGTGGATTTCTTCTACAAAATCACTTGAATAATTCGGGAGAAAAACTAATATAATACCATTACAAACACATATATACACATCTATCTATCTACATTGATACATGAATAGAAATGAGAATGATTAAAAATCATAAAAGAAATAATAACAAATCCATTACCATTTGTAGTGGCTTCATCCATCACGGCATCTAGATTCACCACGGAGATTCGCGTACTCCCACTCTGCGTTGTTTTATACCACGGCGCAGGTAACGCGTCGTCCACCCACGATCAACAGCTCAACTGACGTTTCAGCCATCATGGCTGTGGTGTATTTTTCATCTCTGTTTCTCTTTAACTAACAAGGCGTTTGTCAATAGTGGGGAGAATAAACGCCACGAGTTTTTTTTGTACTTGAAGAACGAGCGACTTTTCAAATGTGCGATGAAATTTAATTTCAAAGTTGATTTGATTTTATATTTTTCATGTTTATCGAGATATTAATTTGCTAGGTGTATTTATGTAATAATAATATATGTATAATTACGTAGGTAAATAAATAATATATGTTATAATAGGAGAGCGTTGTTTTATATATAATTATATAATTGTAGGTTGGAATATTTTAATGAAAAATTAATATGTTGAAAAGAGCTGAGTATTTTGTTGAATTTAATATTTTATTGTTGATGTTTAAGAAATAGATTTTTATTATGGGTTTTTAATTAAATTTAATTTATAGTTAGGAATATATTTGTGTTATGATTGACTGTGGATATTGTAATTAAGTTATTTATTGTTTTGAAAAGAAGAAATTTCTTTTGAATAATTTAAAACATCTATTTGAGATGGATTTTAAATTTATAAAACATAAATAGATGATTGGTATTTTAATTTATTCGTAATTTTCAAGTTTCATTAAGAAACTGTACAGATTTTATGTATGTGTAATTTTAAAAAAAGAATGATGAATTGAATTTTCATTCATGTTGTTATTATAAAAGTCTATTCATAATTCAATTAGAAGACTTGGACTCTTTAGCACTTTGTAAGCTTTGAGTAATGTACAATTTTGCTAAACTTTGAGCGCAAAATTGTGAAATATGTTGGCTGTAAGTATTTATTTGTCCAGCGGCAATCATTGGAATGAGCCTTAGTGGCACTGCAATTGGTCGCATTGCTCTATTAATATCATCATCAGGTAGTGGTGGCTCATCTTTAGCCGCACGTGCAGCATTTTCTTGTGCACGTTTAGCCAATAGTCGATTTTTATCTTGCTGCTGACGAATAACCATATGTTGATATCTGTTGAACTTGATGGCTTCTTGATTGAGCTCGTCAACACGATCCATCATGCAACGTAATTGATTTTCCAATACTGATGCAGTACCAAGATCCAAATATTTTGTTCCCTCTTCCTCAGGAATCATTTCTTCCAATTCTGACATCATGATATTAGTCAAATTGCTGTTTTTAATTATAACTGGAATCTCAACGAATAATGATTCATAACCCATTTTTAATGTACGCAATGCATCAGGCGTAAATTCATCGTCTTTGTACATCATAATTGCTTGAGGAGTTAAACGATAAGCTTTTATTGTTAAAAATCCACGTGAAGACTTGGCAGTGTCGTATATTACTACAACAGACTCTTCAATTGATGTTTGATAATGATATTGAGATTCAAGAAGAGAAGGACTCAAGAAATTTCCAACATCTGCACTCTGATACCAACCAACGTGGAAATGATCCACATTAACTCTAGAAATTCAAAAACAAAATGAATAAAATGAATTAAAATAATAAAATGAAATGTTAATTTATCTCATTTTGTTTAAATAAATAATTATGAGTAGGTAGATGAAAAAATACCTTCGTAGACGACGCATTACTGCTAATTGATACTCCTCTTCCTCCATAAGTTCATCATTTTTTGGGAATGGAAAGCAATTTGTTATTTCCAAACGATTTTGTACAACCAAACCAAGTAATGCACCTTGTGCAACTTCCATATTTCTTGTCGATTCTTCATGGCAATGCTTAATAATTTTCATTGCCGCTAATCCATCACATTGAACATAATCAATTCGTGACTCCGCCATTTCAGTTAATCTACGTAAATTTCCTCTCGATGCCATTTTGATGAATAAAATTTATCAATTACCGTACCCAATTATTGATATAATTTATTGTTGTAGAAACAAATTGAAACTTCGGAATACGCCTTGAAGTTGGTATTGTACGTCAAAAGAGGTTAGGAAGAGAGAGAGAAAAACCTAGCTTGAAAATCATGAAATAATAAATTGAAAGAGATATGTATAAAAGTTATATATTTCATTTGAGAATTTGAGGTTAGTGGCGCCATTGAAAAGTTTAGAAACTTTAAGTAAAATCCTCTGTTGTAACGATGAATGATAATAAAATGTAGATTATTATTATTATTCCACAAATTTGTGATGGCGTCGTCGGTAAAAATCTACGAAATTGATAAAGAGCTTCTTCAGCTTTAAGACAACGAGCGGCGCTCAATTCGCAAGCACAAAATAAAGCAATGGCGGAAATATAACATATATGTATAATATAAGCGCCATGAAGCATTGACTCTCTCGTTGCTTTTATTCAGTTGCTATTCGCCACACAGATTTTGATAAATCTGTAACTTTCTCATTTTCAGATTCAAATTTCTACACACTTACAACTCAATAGTTCAAACAAGAATTGTAATTAGTGTATTCATCAATAAGTATTGATCCAGAGTTGTTATAAAGTGAAAATATCTCGAACAGTTGAGATTGTTATCAATCTAAAAAAGAAAAAAGTTAGGTTGTGTTTCACCATTGGTAGAAAAATTTGTCAAAGAGCTGAAAGTAAGCCATTTTGAATCATGTCAGCAATAAGTTTATTAAATCCAAAAGCTGAGGTTGTGAGAGCAGCCCAAGCATTGGGAGTAAATATTGTTGGTGCAAAAGGCATCCAAGAAGTAATGAAAACCAATTTAGGTCCCAAAGGAACCATGAAAATGTAAGTCTTCACGTGGTGATTTCACCATCATCGAATTTATATTTAATATATTTTACAACTTTTTCAATATCTATAAACAAACAACATTCGATAGAGTAATTAATTTAATTAATCAACAAAGAAATCCTGTGATGTATAAATAGAAGTAATTTTTCATTGCTTCGAAGTCGTATCAAAATTCTTCCTTATAAGGCAATGCATCATTGTCAACCGGCACACCTCAATAGAAAAAAAAATGACGTGTATATGTATAAATTTTTAGAGTACTAGAAAATGAGAATTCTATTGAATTTATTTTGTTTTAGGTTGGTTTCTGGTGCAGGAGATATTAAAATCACCAAGGACGGAAATGTTTTATTACACGAAATGCAAATCCAACATCCCACTGCATCTTTAATCGCCCGAGCGTCCACTGCTCAAGATGACATGACAGGAGATGGTACAACTAGCACTGTACTTGTTATCGGTGAATTGCTTAAGCAAGCTGAATTGTACATCAGTGAGGGTTTACATCCACGAGTGCTCACTGAAGGTTTTGATTTAGCGAGAATTAAGACACTTGAAATTTTGGAATCATTAAAAGTTCCTATTGAGGTGACCAAAGAGGGGCTACTTGACGTTGCTAAGACAGCATTGAAAACAAAAATTCATGCTAATTTAGCTGAGAAATTATCAGAAGTTTGTGTTGATGCTGTTCTTGCAATTAAACATGATGATAAACCAATTGATTTACATATGGTAGAATTGATGGAGATGCAGCATAGAACAGCAGCTGATACAACTCTTATTCGTGGTATTGTTATGGATCATGGCACAAGACATCCGGATATGCCGAAAAAACTTGAAAATGCATATATTTTAACGTGTAATGTGAGCTTGGAGTATGAAAAAACAGAAGTAAATAGTGGATTTTTCTATAAAACAGCTGAAGAACGTGAAAAATTAGTTAGCGCTGAACGTGAATTTATTGATAATCGCGTGAAAAAAATAATTGCATTAAAGAAAAAAGTATGCGATGGTACAGACAAAACATTTGTATTGATTAATCAAAAAGGAATTGATCCACCATCATTAGACGCACTCGCAAAGGAAGGTATTATGGCACTTCGACGTGCAAAACGACGAAATATGGAGCGTTTAGCGCTTGCATGCGGTGGCGTTGCTATGAATTCCGTTGATGAATTGGTGGAGGAGAATTTGGGATGGGCTGGATTAGTTTATGAACATGTGCTTGGAGAAAATAAATATACATTTGTTGAAAATTGTAAAAAACCTACATCAGTGACAATTTTACTCAAAGGACCCAATAAATACACTTTGGTACAATTGAAAGATGCAGTTCGTGATGGCTTGAGAGCAATCAATAATGCTATTGAAGATAAAGCCGTTATACCAGGTGCAGGTGCATTTGAAGTTACAGCAAGTCGTGCATTGAGCAAGTACAAGGAAGAAGTCAAGGGAAAATTGCGTCTTGGTGTTCAAGCGTACAGCGATGCTCTTTTGATTATTCCTAAGACACTCGGTGAGTCATTGATAAATGTTGTTGAAGTAATTCTTTACATTTTTCATTATCTAGCTAAGCAATAATGATTTTCCATTGATTTAACAGCCGTTAATAGTGGATTTGATTCACAATATACAATTGTGAAACTTCTTGAAGAGACTGCTGCTCTTGGAGAACCTGTTGGATTAGATATCAACTCTGGTGAAGCTATAAAACCTGGTGATGCTGGAATTTATGATAATTACATCGTGAAGAAACAAATTATCAACTCCTGGTAAAAATAATTACTTGAATTTTATTTTTATTTATTTTGATTGTTTTTTATTTTTGCCAATTTTTCCGTTAATATTTTATTGAATTTATCTTTTCAGCACCGTTATCGCTAGTAATATCTTATTGGTGGACGAAATAATGAGAGCTGGTCTTGCATCACTAAAAGGTTAATTAAAACCACATCAAAAAAAGTTGGAGATTATCTAATTTTATTGATAAAATACTATTTTGCGTAATTATTAATTCATAATGCAGCACACAAAGTTATAAATCATTTTTCGTTTGTATTTGATTGTAATACTTCATACATATTGTATCTCTTAACGTTTCAATTTCAGAATAAATGTTTCTAGAAAAAATAATTATGAGTTAATGACTCGCCTTGGACTTTTCATTGAATGAAAATCAAAATAAATAGAGAATAGAAAGACTACTCTCTATTTTTCACGTGAATTACATGAAAAATCAGGAGTAAGAATTTGGGGAGTGGTGATGGGTGATTTCAAAGTAATAATATGAGTTTAGACTTGGGCTGAAATCGTGAAAAGTAGAAATCTGAAGAGTAGTATTGTTGTACTGCCGATTTTTGGGCAAGAAATAAATTCAGGAGCCATTTAACTTGTTTGACATATATAAAAATCAAAAATATTTATTGTTCAAACATAGTATACAATATTTACAATTAGCATTACACAATATCCGACATTTGTCAGTCTTCGTTTAACGCCCCATATTTCTCAACTAAATGAACTTAATATATACATAAAAAAACAGCTTACTATTTATTGATATAAATTAACTTTCCGTTTCCATTTTGTATAATTCATTGTTTGGAATATTTGACTTTATAAACCTTGCTTGCAATATTAAATCTATATAATCACATTATTAATGGAAAAAGAATCGACACTTTTCCACAAATGACACTCAGTTAATTAACATTTTTTTGCTTTTAATCCTTCAAGGAAACATTTATTGACATTGATTTGATTTTAAAGCTAAATTTTCCACCGAAACTTGTATAATTCTCACAATGATTTTTAGTTTTATATCGACACATCTTTCAGGGACCACAGTATATATTCGTTTATTATTGCTAAATATAATCTATACCGGTATGTGAAATATTTAACAGCCATCAGCAAATGCGTTTTAACAAAAAATTAATTTAACTATTCTGAATTTCCTTAAGTTGTATAATTTTAAATAAAAAATATCTCATTGCTAATGGCCACATGACAAATGTATAATGAAAAATAAAAAAAAAACTACAAAAACTTAATTAATTAATTAAAAAGGGCCGGATTGTATTATCGAATTGTATAATTAAGCTTTCTTGATGTCCGTTAACATAACCCGGGGATCTATGTTTATTATCTGCGCTAAAGTATTACATTTAACTTTCATTTGAGCACCACCAACCGCCATGGTAGTATTCAAATTAGCCAAATCAACAGGCTCTCTTGGTAGGCCATAATAACTTCGCCCAACATTATTCCCTGAACTATTATCGCAATTATTCGTATTATTATCAATACGAAATACTGTACCGCGAGGATATCTTGGTAATGAATGAGTAGATTTTCTCGCGACAGATTTCACTGATGGTAATGATGGCGCTCGTATTAATTGTTTAGTTGTAGATTTTTTTGCAACACCAAGATTTCTAAAAATATCATTTGACGTTGTTGGTTGATTTTTTTCATGAGTATTTGATACAAGACCAGCACAATCTGTTTCCGACACTCGAGCCATTATTAAATCAATATTCGTTGCAATACCCTCAATATTTGCTGACAATCCTGGATGCTCTTGAGTACTGTGTTGAGTGGCTGAGACAATGCTTGCAAATGTACTATCACATCGTTTACATCGAAATGTATCATAATGTTTGGCAACATGTGTTTTCATACGACTTAAAGAAATGCTAACAAATCCACATTCAGGACATACATATCCTTTTTGTATTATTTGCATATCGTGCTCTTTTTTAAAACGCATTGGTAAATGCGAATGAAACATATTATGATGAGCTGTTTTAGTGTTTGCTTCGCATGATTCTTGACACCATTTACACACCCAAATATCTTGACTTGTATCAATGGCCTCAGTAAATTTCAAATGTAAATTTGGATGTTTTCTACGGCAATGAATACGCAAAGCAGTTAATGCTCCTTTTTTCGGACAATATGCACACTTCATAAGTTTATGATTTGAAATAGTTTTGACTGGAATTTCTTTATAACGGAATGGCACACCAGTTTTGTGCTCTAATGAATCATTATGTACTTTATGAATCATTGCCCAATGTTTCTTTACAGAATCCACTGAGGCACTACGTAAATTACAATAAAAACAACTGAAAATAAATTTCGGTTCAAAGGTTTCGGGTATTGATTCCTCTTCGATATCTTTATTATAATCCTCCTCGTCTGCAGGTTTTATATACTGATGAGTGGTCTGACCTTCTGTTGATCCAGATGAATTTATTTCTTGTGCACGCCATTCTATATTGGGATGATTTATCTCAGAATGTTGCCACACTTCCGACTTTGAATTTGTAGTAAAACTACAATGAACACACTTCAATGTATGTTTATTAGCGTGTGCTCGCATATGAACTTTCAAACCAGTGCCATTCATTGCACTAAAACCACAAATAGTGCACGTTTCAATTGTTGACGTTTTCTCGACATCATCAGCAGTTGTAGTATCCAATAAATCAGTTTGTAACTGTTTTACTTTACGTTTCTTTGCTTTTTTTGGACGTATTAATCCGTATTCCTGTTCCCAAAATTTATCAGATAACTCTGGACCACCAGCAGCTGGATTATGTATAATATTTTCCGGACGACCAATATGTTTAGTACGAATATGTTGACGCATTATTGTTTCAGAATTCGTACTTCTATCGCAATATGGACACAAAAATCCAAGACGCTTTAAATGATTTACTTGAACATGTAATTTAAATCCTCGCCATCGAACGAATTTCATATCACAATGTTTACAAACATACATTTTTTCCGATGTTTCTTTTGGATTAGATGAATCTAATGCACGAGAAATAATTTCTTCTAAATTAATATTTCCATTATTTTCCTCAATTGATTCGTCTTTGCTATCAATCACTAATGCATCACCATCATCATCATTATCATCGGAGTCCGTACCCATATGTGTGTTACTTATTGCCTGCAAACTGGATATTGCTGCGGTTAAATCAACAGTCTTTGCTGCCTCAGTGGCGGTTATCGTTGACAATGACATTGCCGGTGGTGTTGATTCAGCTGGGATTTTTTTTATTGAGGATGGCTTAGTTGAATCTTTTTTAATTTCATTGTGAGATTGTACCACCGGAACCTCATCACTATCTTCCAATGTAATTGTCGGTGGGCTACACGGTCCTTTATTTGTTGTCAGTGAACTTCTCAGAATAGATAAATTGGTTATTGGGATTTGTGATTTTTTTGTTGCTCCACGCATTATATCCGACTGTTTACTCAAGCAAGTTTGCACCTAAACCATCCCAATTAACATAATGATTAATTTAAAATTATTACAATACCAAAAAACTTGATAGAAAAAAAATAATAATTGTTATTTACCCAATTTTCAATCTCTGGATTTGATTTAATCGCAACGTAATCCGATTTTGATCCTTTATGTTGTCTATTCATATGCTTATTTATTTGAGATTGTGATACCGCTAAAAATCCACACGTTTTACAATGCCAACTGTAAAATAAATAAATATTTTTATTAATTTTCAAATCATTAATTGTAACAAAATATTTAGTTCAACAAAATAATATTTATAATAATATTTACCGCCAATATTTGTACTCTCTATACAGATGATGTTTAATATCTTGCCGAAACCGTGTTCTATAATTTTGACAAAGTGGACAAACATAAAAATTGCCACTTGGTTCGCCAAAGTTTCCAAATATGATTTTACGGGATTCAACAGCAGTATCAGACTTGGCATCTGATCCCGGTCCTGTCGCTCCTTCTTTCAACTGTGATATAACTGTCGTCGGATTATTTGAACCAGACTCCATTGCTGCTGTCGCGCCAGCCTGATTATCGATTCGTTCTCCTTTCACCTCACTCTTTCCCTTATTGTCAAGTGTGCTTGATCCATCCAACGACGCAAGTTTTACAGCTTTTATTTTACCCGGTTTCCCCGATAATTCTCCATCATTCTTACGCTTTCCCGACTTCACTGGAGTGTCAGTCGAACCTGACGCTTCATTCTCCTCTTCCAATAAAATACCACGAATATGACGAATTCTTGGCATATCCCGACGCCAAAGTGGTGTTGTGTCAAATGGCTCAGTAATTAAATTTGTTTCAGCAATTGATGTAGGTTTTGGTCCTTTAATTCTTTCATACGACAACGTAAACGAACAATCAGGATCATTTACATGTTTAGACATTAAATGTTGCTCAATACTTATTCTGGCGGTAGTTTTAAATGGACACATTGAACAATTAAACTGTGATTTTTCACTATGTATTGAACCAGCGTGCGATACCATTTCTGATTTATAAACACATTTATAATCACATAAATTACACTTCCAATAATTTCCATCGCGATCAGCTGGACCTTCATCAGGTTCCTCTTGTGCTGGCGGTTGATTGATATTTTCTGTATTCTCAATTTCACGAATTATTTTCACATACGGTCTAAGCTCCGAATGCTTATCTGTCATATGGCGTTCAACCACGTGCCTATTGTGAAAACATTTATCATCATTACTACAATGTATTTATTCTAGTATTTTTCCCCTTTCCCAACAGATGTAAAATTTTAAATGAATTAATTTTCCATTAATAAATTAAAGAACAGACAGTGGTAAACATAGAACATGCGTAAATTGTCGTCATCTGGACTTGATGGAATCCATGTGTATGTATATTGAATGTAATGAATAAAAAAGATTATAAAAGAATGTAAATTGATTTCCTTGAGTGGTGAATGT
Source organism: Microctonus aethiopoides (assembly GCA_030347275.1). Classification (NCBI taxonomy): domain Eukaryota; kingdom Metazoa; phylum Arthropoda; class Insecta; order Hymenoptera; family Braconidae; genus Microctonus; species Microctonus aethiopoides. The sequence continues at coordinate 2,324,843 of JAQQBS010000001.1, forward strand.
GTAGATACCAGTGATTACAAACCTATGGTAATGGTGATGATTGCAATGTGAACATTTGTATAATCTTGTGTCGTGCATTTTCAAGTGCACTCCCATTTTGTCGATAGGTATACTCGGTGGTGTTTCTTGTCCGGGAGACGGTGAGGGACAATGAGGACAACGAAAGTTCACTTCATCAGGATGCAGTGCTTTTGAATGATATCTTAACATTGTCTCATCCACAGTTAAGTAATTGCAATCAGCTACGCCGCAAACATACCTGTAACCACGAAATTTTATTTAATAAAAAATAAATAAATTATTGACTATATAATGAAATGAAATAATATTTTAATGATATGAAATTACCTTTTTTGCTCTGGAACATATTTCGGTAGTCCATCAGCATCACTTGGTGTCACAGGTTCTTTTACTGTGCCACCCATTCGACCATTTTGATGTGAACTACTGGCTAAATTCACCATTTTATCAAACATACGTTCTTTTTTATCTAAACATGGCACAGGATTGACTGGTCCTGATTCTGGAACTGTTTCATCTTTTGCATGAAGTTGTAAATGTCGAATAATATTTGTGCGAACTTTTGTAGTGTATGGACAAACAGCACATTGAACTTCGTGATTATAAATTGCTTGACGTGGTAAAGCATCAATGTCTGCTGGACTGAAAGTAGTTTTCTCTGCTGTTCCACGTTTTTTATCAGATGCTTTTGATTTATTACCTTTTTTCCCGCGATATTTTTGCAACGTTCCACCCTTCTACGAATTATTAATTACAAATAATTTATAATTCGTTATTATTATATATTAAATATATATATTATATGTTACTACAACTTACGTGGGGATGAATAACGAAAAGACCATCTGCAGATGGATTTGTTGGGTCTGCTGGGATTAATTTACTGCTAGAGACTTTATGTTTAAATTTTATATGTGACACAGCTTGATAAGATATGGCAAATCGTGAATTACAAATTGAGCAACCAAAGCGTTTTATGCCATGAAGTTTAAAGTGTTCCAAAAGATTACCAATTTTAGCAAAATATTTTCCACAATGAACACATTTAATTTCTTTTTTTTCATTAGCATAACTACATTGTTTGATGTGATTTTTCAGGGTTACTGGTAATAAAGCATTGAAAGTACAATTGGAATATCCACATTTATAAAGATCATTACCAATAAAACCAGTGTCTTTAATATCTTCTAATGTCAATGGTATAGCAATTTTATTTTGCACATCAACATTCTCAGCCGGAGTCTTAACATCATTTGAAGTATTTGAATTCTCACCGCTACTGCAAATAACTGATGATTTTTCTTTTGAATTTATGGATTTCACTTCTGTTTTAATTTCTTCATTACTCTGCTTCTCAATAGTCGTAATTGGTTTTTCAGTTATAGATAATGGAGGCTTCGATGTGGATTTATTTCTTGTATTATCATCTGTATGTTGAATATGTGTTAAAATTTCAATATCACTGTCATCGTCATTATCATCAACAATATTATTCGTTTGGTCATTGCTATTTTGTGTTGTAGATTTTTCTGTGCTCTTTAACATCTCTGGATTATCCAAAACATTTATATTAATAAATTCATCGGAGCAATTTAAATTATCCGGAATACTCAAAGGATCAATTGCACTATCAATTTTTGATTTTAATTTTTCATTCATATATCTCAACTCGAGTTCGGGTTCATGTTGAGTAATTTGTCTTTTGGTGGAATCTGTGATTGATAAATTATTTACACCAACTGAATCTTTATTGTGATTATTTGATTTTTCTGTAAATGCAATAGTCATAGGTGGTTTTGGTATAATATCAATTGCTGTTGCGTCACCAATTTTTACAAAACCACCCGATGATCTCAATGAATCCGCTAGGTTTATAAAAACATTAGTAGGCTGTGGTGCTGATGATTTATTACTATCAAGTATACTAAATACTTCTGGATGACTAACAATCGTTACTGGTCGTGGTAAAATTTTTATCGGATTTCCACTTACTTTACGTTTTTTTGTAGGATTTGAATTGACATCACCACTTGTTGTATCAGCAATAACTTTCAATTCAGAACATTTAAATGTATCATCTAAATTTCGGATAATCAATTGTAATAATACATTTTTATCACGTGCCGCAGGATTTGGTATTGATCGTTCCAAAATTTTTGGTGGACGATTAAAGTGCATCAAACTTAAATGATGATGTAATTCCATTGGTGCATCAGAGCCAAAAAGACAATATAAACATTGATATTTATAAATTCCGTGCATTTTATAATGTGTAACTAATTGTTCAGATTTTAATGTTGATGCCGAACACAAATGACATTTAAATATTGATAAAGTTGAGCCATGTTTAGCTTTTAAATGTGCAATAAATGCTTCGGGAACGTAAAATAATTTATTACATTCATGTTTACATATAAATGGAATAATAAATTCACGTCTGTCAATCATTTCTGCTGGATGATAATCTCTCATGCCAAGAATTACTGACAATGGTTTGCCGGGATGTGATGTACTCTGATGTAATTCAACATAAGACTGAGTAAACGCACGATAAAAACAATAACTGCATTGAAATGAGCAAAATGTATGTTTAATTTTAAAATGTGATCGCATATCTTCCCAAGTTGATAAAAATTCTGTGCAATAAGCGCATGTTTCATAATCATAAGGTGGATTCATTATTTTTCGATCAACTGAATCAGCGTGTTGTTGATAATGTCTGCCAAATGCATCAACTGAATCAGTTGAAAAGACACACGATCGTGCCATACACTTGTACAAATGACGTAGCTTTGATGCTGATAACATACATGTATAAGCCTCGACTGTTTTTAATTTTGGTGCACAAGACATATTTCCATCTTTTTGTTTAAACAACGATTGATCACGGACAACTTTAAGGATTTTAACATTTTTCGGAGCAGGCGCTATGGGTAATGGCGATAATTTAATACATTTTGATGGTGCCGGTGCAATTACTGGTAAACGACCAATTAAACCCTCCAAACTGGTTACTGTATGTAATTTTTTTAAAACACCAACAGGTTTTTTAAGTACTGACACACCGATGGATTTTCCTGATGTCGTTGTTACAGTTTTACTTATATCATTCAATAATGGACTAGCACTACTTGTATTTGCTGCATTTGGTGCAAGACTGACAACATTTTCAATCTTTAAGAATGAATACTCTTCATCAGTTTCAGATTGTGCAATTTTTGCTGGCTGAATCTCTGAAGAATTCTCATCTGTTCTCGCAGCAGGAGTTTCTGTAATCGAAGATCGTGATGTTGGACGAAGTTCGGGAATTGAAAGTTTGTCACCGCTAAGACGTCGCAAGCGTATGAAATTTTTTGGTCCATCGTCAGTTTGTGGATTTTCTGTAGGAATTGATGAATTGTTTTTAGAAATCGCGGTTGAATCCGCTGTCGTTGATGGAGAATCAACTGAATTGTCGTGTGATGTATTTTTATTATTAATCTCTTGAGCACCCTCATTTACATCGTCATTGTTTACAGCTGGAAAATTTTTCACACCTTGTAATTGCGCTGCCAATCGTTGAATTGTTGTCATCATCGGTACATTCGTTGAAGTATTAATTGTTCCCGCAGCTTCAAGTAGCGAATTGACATCAGTTGATAATTCATTCTCAGACATTTCATCACTGGAATCTGATTCATAAGAGTGACTAGCATTAACTATCGTTTCATTATCGCTAGTCTCATGATCACTATTGTCATCTTTGAGCTCATCTTCATGTAATAATGACAAGGGATCTTTCATTTTTTTCTCTACTTTATCTGAATTTATTACCGTTTCCGTTTCAGATTTATCTTCTTGCTCTTCACTTTTCGGTGTTATTTCTAATGTGGGATTTTTCGTAGATACTTCAGAATTTTCAGGTTCTTTATTGTCATCAAGATTAATTGCCAGTTGATTTGATTCGCTGAATGGTAAATCAGTTGGTTCATTAATGTTAGAGTCTTGAAAAAGTGTTGTGACTTCATCTTCTGCTAATTCCATTCGTACACATTCAGAATTTTTCATATTTGTCGTCATTTTATTTTTTAATGTATCAATTATTGACAATCTTCTATTAGATGAATCTTTTTGCAATTTTATTCCAATATCATCTACTATTTTTTGCATTTTTTTCTGTCGTTCAAGTTGAATTTCTTCATTCTTATCTTCTAATTCAGGTGGACATACGAATGCATTAAGATTGTTTGATATTGAATTATCACCTTCGTCCTGTATTGTATCAGATGTTGATTCACCAGGTTTTAACGGAGACTCTGGTATTTTATCGGGACTTGCATCCAATATTTCTACATCATCATAATGATTGTCTTTTTCATTAACGTCAATTTTAGGATTTTCATCAATTGATTTTGATATAAAATCGGATTCTATTTTAAAAGCTATTGCCTCATCAAATGAATCATTCAATTCTGTATTATCTTTAACATCAAGATAAGTAGACATATTTATTTTTATAATTTCTACATTGGACAAATTTTTATGAAAATCTTCAATGTGTGTCTTTACATTACATTCTTTTAATTGAATATAATTACACGCGGAACATAAATAACCAGGAATATATTCTTCACATGGAATAGCATCTTGATCGATGGCTGTTGTAAATGATTCACTATTTTTGCGACAAATTTTGTAATAATGTGGTTTCATTGAAGATCTTGAAATTGTTTGATACCCACAATTTTTACAGCGAAATCTGTATTCACCTGTGTGAGTACTACAATGTTCATAAAAAGATTCCATAGCTGATTTCTTCCCTCCTTCATTATTAAATACACAAAATCGACAACTAAACTTTCGACGTGGTCCACTATTAATCTTTTTAAATAATTTAACAAACGTCTCATCTTTAGCTTCGTCAATTGCACGTTTTGCATCCAATAACGTCAATCTTGAAATCATTATTTCTTGCTCAGGATGATTAGTTTTATAATGATGAACGATATTTTTACCATTAAATTGACAAAGTAAACATTTATATCGTTCTTGTCCCGTCCAAGCGTACTCTATCAATTCATTAAGATCCATACTTTCATACACTTCAGATACTTTTTTCTCAATTTTATCTTTCGATCTCTCATTATTTATTTTTATCGAATCGCTCAAAGTTTGTTTTTCTGATGAAATTACTTCATCATCCTTTGAGTTTTCTTCCTTTATTAAACTTGATTTTTTCTCACTGGCGGTTATTACTAAATCCGTATCGTCTTCATCATTTATTGTAATCAATGAATTAGCATCAACTTTATCCGATTCTGTAACTGATGTTGCAATAACAGAGTCAGTAACTGAATTATTTCCAGATTTTCTCTTCTTCCACTTGGGCACAATGCCCATTTGCCATCTACATCGTTTTTTCTTGCCTTTTGCTAATGGTTTTTTACTATCATCCATCGTCGAAGTATCTTTATCTTCGTCGATTTCAAAGTCACTTTCTTTATCTAAATTTGTATTATTTGTGTGTTTGGTTTTATCATCAGATAAATTTCCTAAGATATTTCCGATTATTTCTTTATTAGCATCGGCACGAAGTGAAGTGGTCGAATTTTTCTTGTTTGTATTAGAAACATTACTGCTTGATATAGAAATGTCTGATGTTACACTGACATCATCGTCAAATGTAACTGGAGTATCAGATTTTCTATCACTTGATTCATTTGTATTCTTTTTTCGTGACTTTGTGGCTTTATCTGAAATCTTTTTCGTCAAACCCGTGATGGATTCATTACCATCATCGACTGATAGACGCTCAGGATGTAAAGAAATGTCAACAGCTGCTGTCAATTCAGAAACATCAATACCAAAGCTTTCATCAGATGAAATATCAAACATAATTTTTGATGAATCAATCTTGGATAGATCAGCTTTTTCAATAAGTACTCGCGGTTCTTTCAATGCCACCCTCTCACTTCTTCGTAATGCTGGTCCAAAATCATCTGAATTGGCATCAAGCATTGGACTTGATGATTTATTTGAGGTATTTTTACTTTTTGAATCATCAGACATTTCATTAATAGAAGAATCTTTCTTATTTCGCGAAGGGGACGATTGTTCATCTTCACTATCAGAACTTAATCCAACAAATTCCTTGGAACTTTTGACTGCGCGCTTTCGTCCTTTCTTAATTTTTAATTTAGACTTTACCGGTTTTTCACTATCCAAATTTTTGTTCGTTTTCGCTTTGTTACGCGCGCGACCCTTTGAATTCACTTCATCTTCATCAGACTGTACATCATTGTTCAGTCGATCTGGTGAACTTGATAGATCAGCAGGTGCAGTGCCACTTTTTCCATCGCTACTAATTGATGGTAAATTACCTTCAGCTTCTTTTATTAATCTACACATACGATGCCCGGTAGCAGTTACAACGCCCTCACTAATAAACATTTCTCTAATGTCTTCTTGTAACATTTCAAGAGAATTGCGTCGTTTTTTTGCTACTCTTCCCGATCGCTTTGGCGTTTCTTCTTTTGGTTCTTCTGGCTCTTCAATTACTATTTCTGAAGTTTTCTTTACTTTTGCTTTTTTCGATTTCTTCTGTTTTTTCGGTGTCTTCTCCTCAACTTCATTCACAATCGCACCTTCATCATTATTGTCGTCTTCTTCGTAATTTTTGTTCTCTTTCTCAACGTCAATTTCATCAACCTCCATTTCCTCGTCTTCTGAAACACTTTTTTTATCTTTTGTAGTTTTACGTTTTTTCTTTTGTTCTGTTATACTAAGTCTATCGGCCAAACATTCTTCATCAGAACTATCCGAAACAATAACACGTCGTTTTTTCTTAGATACAACTTTCTTAATCGTTGTGTCCTCCTTATCTGAGCTACCACTTTCCGAATCGGCATTGATAATTTTTTGTATTTTCTTATATTTTTTAGGATCAAGCGCCTCCCCGAGTCGTTGTAATAATTTAGCCTGCTCAAAGAGTTTCTTACCTTCACCAGATTCCAATGACTTTCTGATTAAAGATTCAATCAATTCCTGCGTCACTGTCTCTTTCAAATGAGCTTCTTGTACTGGTTCTACTGTTCCACTTTCTGGATTATTTATAGAAGTTAAAGTTTCAACTGCAGTTTTACTTTCTTCTAATTTATTATCAATTTTTTCACTTTCGTTTATTCGTATAGGCACTTCTTTGCTCGTTGTAACAGTTTCTGATGATACTTTGGGATCATGTTCGTCTACCGCGGTACTTATAGTAATTGGAGGGTCGATAATCTCCTCCGTTGTGCTTGTCACTTCCATTTTTTTTTCTTCATATTGATTTTTATTCCTCTCAAGTGGTTCTGGGTTAGGCGGTAATGGTGAAAGCACGGGATCTGCAGTCCAATCTTCCTCTTCCTCCTGTGCACGTTTATTGGATTTTGGTGGCGTAGGTGGACGAGGTACAACAGGTTCAGACCTTCGAATTTTCGGAATTTTAAATTTCTGTAATCCATAACCTTTTCCAGTCTTAGCTGTTGTATCAATAACTCCATATAAACTTTCTAATGGAGACTGCATTGTCTCTACATCTTTTGGCTTTTCACTACTTGACTTATGATCTGTAGAATCTTTTTTCGACTTTCCACTATTATGTTTTGATGACTCTCTCGGTTTCTCGATACTTTTATTTCTGCTTTTATGTGATGATTTCGAGGAACTTTTTGATTTACTCGAATCTCTGGAATCAGAACTATGTCGTCGAGGATCGCGTTTATTAACAGACGGTGGATCTTTTGGCTTTGGCGGTGGATCTTTTGGTTTCGGCGGTGGATCCTTTGGTTTAGGCGGTGGAACAGGTGTTGGTGCTTCCTTTGGTTTAGTTGCTGAAGGTGGCTGAGAAGGATTGTCTTTCGATAATCTTGGATCTCTTCTAGGAATAGAGGCACTTGAGGTATTAATTGACACATTGGATGATTGATTAGTAGATTCTAGGCGACAACGCGGATCTCGATCTCTGTATCGATTTAATGACTCATTCTGAGGTGGACGATCCCATTCACTCGGACGCGATCGACTAAAGTTTGAATGTCCCGATTCTCCAGGTCTGTTTCTTTCATTCGGAAAACGTTCATTACCTCGACCTCGTTCATGGTTTCTATTTGGCCCTTCAGGACCAGTCCCGCTGCTACGACCCCATAAAGGAGGTTCCACATTTGTTGGTCGACCATAACAGTTCTCATTCATTCCTCTTCCGCGAGAACTGTCATGATAGTTAGTCTCATGTTCCCATTGTGTTGGCCGCGGGGGATATTCATTTTGAGTAAATTCAGTGGGCCGTTCGAACGGAACATCATGAGGCCGATTAGGTAATTGATCCCATTGCTTTTGCCGTGGAGGAACATGAGAATATTCACCGGGTCGATCGAAAGCCGGCTCATTACCTCTATTTGGTTGATGATCCCATTGTTGTCGTGGTGGTCCGTGCTGGAATTCACCCGAACGATCAAATGGCTGCTCGAATGGACGATTTTCCTGCGGGAATCCACGATATTGAGAATTAGCAAATGTTGGCGACGACATAAGTGGCGGGATCAATTGGGTAGGAGGTAATGATGGTGGTGTCAAAGGTATATCTTCAGTAAAGTTTGGATCCTTTAATGGACTCATTAACGGCCGTATACCACGATTGGGAACAGGTCCGAATTGATTTGGAATGTGATGTTGTTGTGGATGATTGTCTATTGATACGGGATTTTGGACTAAAGTCCACATTTCTTGGTGTGGTACATTGTTAGGATGTTGCTGATACTGTTGTCGAGGAGACGATTCAGGACCATGCATGTGACTGCGTACATTTGGATTTAAATTCCACTGACCGGTTGATGGATAACCAACTCCTGCACCACTGGGTTGATGATGCCTAGGCGAATGTTGATGCATATCGTAAAATTCTGGATTTTCGCGACGAAAATCTGGCGTTTCCGGAGGCATATTATGACTTGGTTGTGAAGGTCTTTGTTTGTTTTGATCAGGCGTTGGACGGCGTTGAAATGAATTTCTTTCATCCGCATGGAGGAAATTTTCAGTTTGTATTTGAAGATTTGTCTGCACAAGATTGGCAATATCGCCTTCAGATAGGCGGGAAAAGGCACTTTTTATTACATTCATATCGGGCATGGAAATATTTTGAACATCGCTTTGAGAATCTCGTGACTGTCTCGGATGACGTTCATAATTATCGGTATAACGCGGTTCGGTGTTTCGTTCAGAGTTTTTTATAGATGGCGACACTGACGAATTCCTAATATCTACCGATTTTTTTTGTATTGATGGATGATTGGATGACGACAACTGAGATTTTTGATCAATCCTCGGTGTCTCAACTCTTGCGCTTGTTGTATTAATTGTTCCGGCTGATGGCAAATTTTTACGTGGGGTTAATTTAACGATATGCTTATCAATTTCTTCCCATCGTCTTTCATTATCCATATCAACATTTATATAATCATCTGTCGAGTTATTAACCGATTTTTTATCATTCTCAGACTTTCTACTCTCCTCATGTAATTTATCTCTTACTCCCCTGCTACGAATATCTTTTCCACCATGTATTGGCAATGTTTTATTAGGATTTCCCTCGCTACTTTCATTAAGAAGCTCAGCTAGATCTTCCATTGAAAGTGGAGGTGCATTTAATTCTGGAGGTGGTGACGCTAACAGTGATGTTGGATTTTTTTTTGGCATTTTACGGGGCTCAGGAGAGGTCAACCTATTTTGATCAGGACTATCTAATTCTATCACATCCTGTTCACCATCTAAACGATTATTATCACTGCGATTTTTTTCTGATGCAGAAAATAGTCGCGCGCCAGGCGTGGAATTTGTTACAGATTGTATTGGTTTTTGATATGATCTCGAGTCATTTATTTTATGTGATCCATAACTATTCACTTTTGATAAAGTCTGAGGATTCACATTTTGTGATGAATGCTCTGACCATTCGTCTTTTCTTTCAGTAGGAATGATAATTGGTTCTTTTGTAGCAAAAGTTTCACTATGCTCAGGACTTGCAGGCTTACTGTCTGTTTTATCATTACTATAATCGTGCGATCGCTCAGTGGGAATCATTATGGGACTAGTTACAATCGATTTACTCGTGACATCCGGACTTGCCGGTGGACTAGGACTTGCTGGAGTTTCATCCATTTTCTTTGATGAATTTACCTTTATAGATTCGTTTCGCTGCTGTGATTTATAGTCGCTGGTTGATGTTGACGCACTGAAAAGTTTCATTTTACACATGCATCTCATTTGACAGAAATTATTTTATCGTGATCAACAAATATAGAGTGAATATGCTAATTAATGACGGTTTATAATTTTCCCAGCGATAGAATATACTTTAAATATGTTAAGTAAGATATTAAAATAAGATATGAAATTTTAGCTAGCTATCTAATTAACATTTCCCTGCTTAATTAACTATATAAATGAATGGGAATTAGTATGTTATTTGCTTCCCGCATTCAGACAATTGATTTTTCAACTTATACCTTTATTGCATATTCACCCTAACTTTACTGCAGATACGAATGCAATTATTTGTATTAATTATTCAAAACTTACTGTGATACTTCAGCAGAATGTCCATCAGCTCCTTTTACAGGAAAATTCAAACCAGCACTTGTCCCCTGAAACTCGTGTTAAATTAAAAAAAATTACATTCTTTTTTTGTTTCATATATAAATTTGATAAGAGATACCAACAAAAAAAAAAGCGGCGAATTATTGGGGATTCACGAGCAAAGGGTTGTATGAATGCGAAATTATACGTATTACTACTTGAAAATACTTTAATTGATAAATGCTTTCCCGAACTTTAACAATTTTTATAATTTCGCTATTCATTCCCCTTGACTCCTGTGTCCTCAATTACTACTAAATACTATATGAAAAAAAAAAAATAAAATGATATAGTGAAGGTGAATGTGAATTGTGACCAGAAATAAAAGGGTGAAAAACACAAACAAATTCACATAGAACAATACTAATGATTAATTATGTCTGTTTATCAACACCAACTTTTAATAAGTGTTGATAAAGAGAAATTTATCGATTCAACATGATAAACTACAAATATCTCTTTCAAAAGTGCAATCAACTACGTGATTGGCAGAAAAATATCTACCTTTTCTACTTTACTGTACAATTTTTGCAGTACATCTTCGCACCTTTGTAAAGTTTCAATCTTCAATCTGTTGAAAGAGAAAATTGAATTATCAGTAAAAGAAAATGGATGCACACATATTTGTTTTTTATACAAGCACAAAAATGAAAAATATTGCAAAAATAAAAACAAAATACAAAACGTATGCAGGTACAAGAAACCATGAAAACAATAAAATTATTGCAACGAGAAAATACTTTGAGTTTAGTATTTATACCTTTGTTCAAATTAATTATCCCTAGTGAAAAAGTATGTTTTGTTAATGGTACACTATAAATATAAACCATTTACGATTTTTTTATCACTAGCATAAATTCTTCCATGTTTCCATATTCTGCATACGATCTGCATTGAATTTCTATTATAACTCTACTGATGAATCAATTTAAATCAATACGATAAAATTGAACATCATTAACATCGCAACCGTAACGGATTAAATGCGCGAACGTACTTTTTTTTACTGCTTGAGAGAATCCCATGCAACTGTTGCATTTTCTTCAACTGTAATTTCCGTGACTCATCTGGTACTCTTTGAAGTCTTTCAATCATCGCCTCCAGAAATGGAATGTATTTTTGCATTTCTGCAAACTTCTTGCTGTATTCGTCATCCATTGTTAATATTATTTGTTTACTTCACCTGCATCGAAAAGAAATTTCCCGCATATATTTTCATGAACTTCAAAAAATCAACCAAAATTCTTATTAACAAAAATAAAGCCACTTATATTTGTCACAAAAAATAAAAATATTCGAATTCTTCAACAAATCTAGCGATCACGTAATAATCTAATACCAAATCAAATAAACACAAATGATCACCCAATAATTATAATTATTTATTGTTATAATATAAAATCCACTGTATTATATATTGCAAAAATAAATATAATTTTGTTTTTAAAAATGTTTTATTCTACAATACAGTAGTAAGATTCAATTGATTATACTCTTAGAATTTTTCTATCACTGTCGAAAATTTTTAATTAAATATTCTCCAGTTATTATTAATTTCCTCTTATATCACAAAAGACAGTCAGTAAGACAATGAGTACGTTTAGTTTACATAATAATCTTATCATTAAATTTTATGAATGATCAGTCGTGCGCATGTGCCAATATTGAATTTCTCCCCTATAACGAGTGACAAATGTGTCTTTATCTCAATAAATACTCTTTGTCTACGCAATTGTACATATAAAATTAATTATTCAGGAATGATATTTTCATCTTAACATCCCTTAATTTAATTATCATAAAGTAATATTATAATTTCCACCTTGGAAACTATTTTTTCTTTCTATTTCTATTTTCTTAATCGTTAATTATTTTACTCAAGTTAATTTGTTCTTCAAGAATATCTTATTTTATTCATTTCATTGGTCAATCAATATCTTTCAAGAATACACCGATGAATTAGGATGAATTAGAAACCCAAGGACTGTTGAATACCATCGATTTTATGTGTGTTCTATTCCAACTTTAATTTCATTGCACAAATATCAAAGATAAACTCTGGTTTTCTAATGTTTTACACCCTCGAATAAAAATCTCTAGATTAAATTACATACAGATCCATAATTCTTCATTAAATTCTTATTTTTCAAGATCATACTCAAAATAATTCCGAGAAACAAATAAAATAAATCAAAAATAAATTCTTCAACCGTTAAAAAACAATTTTACAAAATAAAAAAAAAATATAAATACTCACATAATCATAATTCCCAATTAATAAAAACAATTCTTACATTCCACGTGAATAAAAAATAAATGAAATAATATAAGGATTTCCGGTGATCCTAATACATGTCCAAAATATGATAAGGGCATTTGTTTCTCATGAATATTATATTCATAGAACACGATAAAATCACAGTGGGCAATAATTCGGCGAAATAAAACGAATAAAAATAAGTCTTTGTTGGGACGTAAGCTGTTGAAGGCAACAACATATCCAATCACATCTTCTCTCAGTTATAAGAAAGATGGACAAACAACCCAAAAGCCAACCGTCTTTACCCCACCATTGCATATAATCGGGTACGGTGGTTTTAGCTTGAAAAACAGATGGGGAATTCTAAGCTACGCCCCACCAACGATAGGTCTCGCTGTTGCTTGAAATTTTATGCTACATACTAGATGCTACTTATATTCCTTTGATCACTTTGCACCGAATTTTTCACAATTTATCATAATCAAATAAATATTATTCAATAGTTTGATATTAAAAATAATAAGTAGATAAATTCGGAACTATGAAAAATTTTAGTGTTGTCTCTTAAACCCTTTTTATATTTATCTTACATTAGCTAATATTTAGAAATGAACTCACTTCTTTACTGGCCACTATAATGCTAACTGAATATAAAATGAAAACGTACTGACCCACCACGTTCTCGACACATTATGATATCCTGTCTCAACTCCCACTTCCGGAAATGCGAGCGACACTAGCGCCAATAAACAATTGACCATCTATTAGGATATATTTTAAAAATAATGTCAGTTGATAAATGTGGTGATTTTTATTGTTCTCTAAGCTTGAAATATATATTATAATATAGAGTAAGTATTTGTGATGTTGCACTTATTTGATTCGGAATTTTGTTACTATTTTTAAACTATCAATTGACTAGGTGAAAATTATGAAACTGCGTAAATGGCCGATAGCGACGCCATTTTGAGGTGCAGCACAAACATTAATCGTTCTAGAAATTAATCATTTAATGATATAACATTATTTGTATGACCTTGAAATGTATATTTGTGTTAATATTATTATCACATTAGGGTAATGACTCATTAAAATAAGCTTTATTTGTAATTACTCTGTATTATATATCTTATTTATGTTGTAGAGGAACAGACATGAAATGGTGTGTTGGATTTACTAAGAAAAGATCGTTTCATGTGATAACTTGAAGAAAAGACATTAAATTAGAGCTAAGTATTTCGATAAATAACTTTTGTACATATACCTGTGTACATAACGGAAATAAAGAATATTTTTTTTCCCTATATTCTGCATTCTTACGTTACCTCATTTCCCCCAAATTGTAATTTGCAAATTAAAAAATGCAAAGTTAAACTTCGCATTCAATTATGTGTAATGTTTCATTACTTATACTCAAAGTATTTTCTACCAAAATTTTTCGACTATAAAGCAGTAAACAAAAGTCATTACATAAAGACTTGAAATTATTCCCTTACCAAACTACACCCTTTTCCTGGATAAAATATTAATCGTCTTAGCTGCACTAAAAAAATTATGAACAATTCATGGATCACTGTTGTACAGTTCATTTATTTACACTCACACTGAGTCTTTAATTTTCATTGTTCTCCTGAATTAGTGCCGTTTAAAAGAAATTTTTGTTCTTTTACCCAAAGCTCAAACCATATTCTCTAAAACTTGTTCAAGTGATTATACATTTTCATATCAAAATCAAATATATTCCGCATTAATAAACAAGTGAAGCAGCTGACATTACATTCCGACAATTTATAATAGAATAAGAAACGCGATTTATATTTGTGTATATACGATTCTTTTCTCCATTTAATTCTTGTATGAAAAATTTCCAGTTAAACTCTAATCAACATTCTATTCTCTAATAGTAAAATAGTTAATACTCCATTTGTAAGTTTCCACTAACATCGTCGTCACACACTACCGTCGTTTGTTATATGGGCCTAATTATCGACGAGCAAATGGCCACATATGTCGCTCACATAACAAAGTACATGACGGACACAGACGGTTTTCTGCGCCACAATCAACTTGAATATACATCAAAATCTATATCACTTTAGTTCATAAGTACAATCTTCAATAAAATCAAAATGTTTGTAAAATATTAAAAATAATCATTAATTTATCTATTACATATCTGCAATAAATATAATAAAAATTTATATACATTGAAAAATTTTAATTGTATTTCATATCACGATCACTGAATTTACAAAGTATATGTATGTATTCGCATAAGTACTCAGTGAAAAGTTTTAAGTACAATCAACCGTGTCTTATTGCTAGTACTAAGATATAGAATAACGTACTATTACACAATGATCGATTTCGGGATGCCACATATACTACATAAGAGTTATGGCGGAGTCCGGGGAAAAAAAAAAATTCAAGTGTCCTCGAGTACTTATACATATACTTATTGTCAAGGAATATATGACCCAACTTGTAGTATTCTATATGTCTGAATTGCGATCAAAATCGCACCAAAGAACGCAAACTCGAAAAGCAAAATGGTCTTTACAACCCACTCACAATGGCTGCTGTGTATGCTCGAGGCTATTGGTGGGACGAATTTCTACCTTGACTATGTCTAATAGACCAAAACCGAATCAGTCACATTTTTCCCCAACACACTCACGTTCATTTTAATTATGTACCCTAACTTCACCTTCACCCATCATTTCATGGGATTATTATACTTACCATTACTAAATATCACCCTTCTTTAGAGTAAAGCACATTTTTCGCGAATTAAAATTTTCTTTTTTCCTTTTCATTTCATCATCACCCATCTCAAATTTTAATTCACGATAAAAATATTAAATTCGCTTCCTATTCGTAATGTATAGTGAGATTGGAATTGAGTTATATGGCTAACTAGGCATTCTCTTGTTGCGGATATAGCGACCTCTTATTTGGTAGAGAATAAAAAAAAATTGACGAATCGTATCAATATTTCGTTTCTTCTCTTAAAGTGCCGCACTTCAATTTATTTCTTTTATTTCCTTATTTCTCACTTGATCTCCTTGTAATAAAACTTTCCATCACAATTTCATACAATTATACAACTGAAAATTATATATTATTATTAGTAACAAAATATAAATAAATTGGACTTTATTCATGGGTTTTTTTTTTAATAAAAGATAAATATTCCAATGAAAGATATAAATTTATATATTAGTCGCGAGATATAATGTGTAATACAGCTTTGAGATGAACGAAATTTACGTAGGTTTCATTGGCGATTCCTGTAGCAAAGTATCCATATTCCAGATGCATTACAATACAGGATGTAAAATAATGTTGAAATAGCCATGTTGAGGTTAGAAGTCAATTATTCCAATTTAATGTACGATGAAATCAAGTTCCGGATGATTATTTACCTGACACAGTAACTTACTATTACTTTATTACGTTGTATTAGTTGAAATTACGTGATACCTTCAGTGAGAGCATCGATGTACAAGACCTCACCCCAACTCCACCATCTTTACAAGTGCTCGTTCGGATATTCCGGAATGCCACAAATTGGCGCTCATTGCAGCGGACAATGAAGGAACTCAATGGAAGTTTCAGCGCAAGAATTATGACACACATTTTGCCCAAAGTTTTTACTGTACAATTATATGTACATATTCATGAATTAATGATTTTAATAGTACATACTCTTACCTTTCAGTTTTTCGATTTACATCGTTTATTTAATTGGATACTATATTTATTTATATTTCAAATAAAATTGGGCTTTATCTAAAGCTAAACATGTAAACATATTTACACATGTATTTATTTCAATGGTTGAGTTTATGCTTGAAAATATTCTCAATTGATTTTTCGACAGTTTGATAACTTTATTTACAAAATGAGCCACTGTACAATCACCGATAATCAGGCCATATTGGCTCAAATGACACTTTATTTATTACTTATTTATCATTATACGAATCGAGCTATTTACAAAAAAAAAAAAAAAAAAAAAAATAATATGTAAATTGAATCGACTTATTTACCATCTTCAAATACTTAGCACACACAACTTCAATCTCAAAGCCAATTAAATTGGTATTGGATATAAAGAGAAAAAATTAATGACTTGGTTTAATATTAATTGACGCAAAACTTAAATGAATAATCTCTTGAAAACCAAAAGCAATGCTGTGTATTATGTTGTTCTTTTTCTCGTATATGATATGATATTGTTTTTATTTTGTTTCTAATCTAAAGAACACTTAGAATAACTTTATAGTTCGTTTTATGTAGTGACAGAAACAATCGACATGCCGTCGTTATTTAAAAATAAATTATAAATAAAAAAAAAGTTATAATTGAAGAGATGCAGTTGGCCAGATATGTTTTTAATTAAATAAAATGGCCATGTCATTGGTTAGCTGGGCTTAGTTGTACAGTTCCATGTAATGAATCATTCAATTTGTAATAGAAAAAAAAAAATATTCAAAATGATTGATTTTTTTTTTGTCACATTATTTTTTTATCGCGAGACATCCATAAAAAATTTCACTTTCGATAATTTATCCTGTACATTGATGATAACATTTATACATGTATAAATGCTTAATTTTTCACAACTTAATATGCTAGAGAAAAAAAAATGATAAAGTTCAACTGATTGTTATTCTTAATCATTATTTGGACATTAATTTGATGACATTTTTAAAACAAAACAGAATTTGATGATAGAGCGCAATGATTACGATTCAATTTTATTATTTTTTATGTATTGACTTGGAAAAATTTTGCTAAACAATTAACTTGATCAACAATTGAGTATTTTACGTCTACTTAAGTAATAACTCTCTAAATTTCTTTCTTCTTTTTTGTTTTTCCTTTTGTTTAATTAATTGAATGAATTAGATCTCTAAGTAAAAGCCGAATTTTTGAAAGATCTAAAGCATTCATAACAGATGACGAAGATGAAATATATTCGACAATAATCATCTAAAGCTTTTGTTGTTTTACATCTACATAATAAAGAGTTATCATGGTGCTCACATAATCGAGAAAAAAAACGTTTAAATTGAAACGTTAGTTGACACAGTAATTCATTATTTTCAATTCAGAAATATAATGGGTGTTGGGGAATATTATAACATAAAATTACACTTCATTATCGTTCGTTTGGTAACAATTTATCAATTGAAGAAAAAAAAAAATAAATAAATAAAATAAAATGAAAATGGAATTAATAGAAAATAAAATGAATCGATAATTGATAACGATGACAAATTATCATTAAATGTATGGATTCAATTGCGCCAAATAAGTAAATATATATTTATATATTTATTTATTTATTTATTTATTCTTTCTGTTCTTCCTTCACTTCTGTTTCAGTTCATCTATGGCCAATGGAATGTTTTCTGTTTGTTTCATGTCCCATGTCCTTATTTAATTTATTTATTTTTTCCATTTTATTATAAATTTTCTTTCTTCACGATTGACTTTTAACATCTGAGTATCGATATTGAAGTCTATTATGCGCACTCACTATTTGCATTTTTTTAAATATTTTTTTCTTCATTGATCGCGGTAATGACACTGTAATCCTCGTACTTCCAAAAAGTATATATTACTTATTATTTATATTTATATGCATGTGACTCAGATATCGCTGCAGCTCTATTTCTCTTATTCTTACGCCCTTGTATTTCAATTTTAATCATTAGCAACGATGAGAATATCCGTGTGTGGCTATGGTTACGCACTTTTTTTTGTTCTTCTTTCATCATTTAATTTTTTCTCGCCATCATATTTTGTTTTTCAACTTTAAAGTCAAGCATGACGCAAATTGTTATTTATTTTTATTTGGCTTATACCAAAGACAAATCATGTGATGTAACAGTCTTTTCATTAATACAGTCTAGAACAATGATTCCATGATAGGTCATGGTGAATGATAATAATACACTCACAATGCATGATTGCTAATATAAAATGATGTATTATTATTTATCTTTTCATCATTTTGCATGTCATTTTTAATAATTCGTGCTGACTTAATTTTGTCATTTAACTCAACACATTTAAAAAATTTTCTCTTTTTCATTTCCAATTTTTCATCTTAATATTCAATATCATATTCGATATTTAAACTAAATCGTTGAGCAAATTACTCCTCATATTCTTATTATTTATCAATCCATTCAATAGAATAATTTCAAAGGAATTAATCATGAACTGCAGTCGAGGCTTGTTGAAGTCGTTCCAACTCCTCCAATGATAAAACATTCGTTTGTCCAAGTTCAGGTAATTTTCCAGCTCGCGCTTTTGCAAGTAATTCCGGACTAAACCATCGCGCCAATTGATTTGATGTAGGTGATAAACTTCCACCATTACTTCCTGGTGAATTTTGTCTGCCCATTGGGATATTAATTAATGACTGCTGTGGTCGCATTATTCGCCCATCTAAACAATCCATCGTCGGAAAAATATCTGCATCAAACAAATAATCAATAACATATATCAATAATTATTCAATTAAACATGAAGAAATGATTATTAATTTAATATATATATACATATAACTAAATAAATATCGATGAATACTTCATTAAAATTAGTTCATATCTTGACCAATGCATGCAATTGGCTTTGGAGGTGTCAGGGAATCTAGAAATATGATTTAATAAGGACATACATTGGATATTGGAACAGGAAATAATATATTATTGATATTCAAGGTGAAAAATGATATTTATAAATTTACCTGCTCGATTGGAATTGTAATTTTGATTTAGAACGAGCGGATTGCGTTGTTGTTGCTGTTGCATATTAGCAAGGTGCGATTGAACCTGCTGGGCCTTGATGTGATTGTTAATTGGATCGGATCTTTGGCTTAATACAGAATTTGGTGTGATATTGTATTGAGGAACATTGGGATGTGGTAATGCCGTCGACATTGTGTGTTTCGAGCGCGCTGAGTTGCCGAAAACAATTGGCGTTGGTCGTGGTACTGGTGGTTGTTGTTGTTGTTGTTGTGGAAAATTCAATGGTCCAACGCCTCCATATTGAAATTGATTTGTTGCACCGCCTTTAACGATTGGCCGACCTGTGAAAATAATATTTAGTTTATAACTGTATGAAAACATTTAAAAAAAAATTTATGAGGGTATTTTAATTTTAAATAGGATTAATGCATACCTGGATGTTTACTAACAGGTTGACTTGTCCATGGTGCTTGTTGAGTCCCTTGTGTTCTGAGATTATCTTGTTGGCGTGTTAGAACTCCTCGTGCTAATAATTGAACGGCAGATTGCATTTGTTGCATTTGATTTGCTTGTGTTTGAGCAGCTAATTTTGATGCCTCGGCATTTCCTGTATTAAGAAAATGGACGAGTGATAATGTAGAGTTGGAAAAATTCAAGTTGAATATTCTCAATCTCTCAATTGTTTATATTATCGAAATAAAAGCCGCGCGATGCTGAATTGAATAATAAAAAAAGCCATGCAAAACTTATTTAAAGCCAAGAATCATGCGATAAAAAATGCAAAAATAAAAATAGAAGGCAAGGAAATGTGTGCATTGATAAAAAGAAAGAAGAAAAGATAGAGGAATAGTGAGGTAGATGTATATCTAAATATTTATTTATTATAAAAAGCTAGGTAAACATATGTTTGATTGTAATTCTCTTTTAGTGCAGTACGTATTTGTACTTTTTATCGTATTATATAGTTGTAAACTGTGTGATACAATTTAACGAAATGACGTGTTTCATTGTGATATAATGTATAGTGTAACTCGCGTGAATAATAAAGAATAAAGCAAAAAATAACTATGTAAATAACAAAAAAATTAAAGAATCGATGAAAAAAAAAAAAAAAAAAAGTAAATCATGCCCATTTCGTCCATGGAAAAATAAAGAGTGTGCAGAAAAAAAAAACGATAATAATAAACAGTCTTTTCAATTGATCATTCAATTGTTGATTGTGGTATAAGAAAAAGTAGAAAAAAAAAAAAAAGACACATTTATGCAGGGCTTATAAATATCCGTAATTTATGGTGTGCATTAAAAGCCAAGGACAATTCAAGTTTGTTAATTTTATCCCACGCTATTCAGAAAATTATTGAAGCATTATCAAGAGGTATATTAGTCCATGATATTAGCGTCATTGGCAATGAAAAAAAACTGCTGTTAATTATTCATTATCCTTCAGCGCAACCATATTTTCTCGCGTTATTTTTCACAGAGTTATTATCAATATTTGTATCATTATTATTCATATTATCTGCAATGGCTAGTTGCAACTTTTGTTCCAATGTTAATTGATTTTGTAAAATGGCCTTCGTCACAAGAGCATCATTACATTTATGCGGCTCATTATCGTCAAAATTATCCTCTTTAATATTCGGTAATGTTGAAAATTTTGACTTTACCATTGATTTATTAATTTTAATTTCAGCTTTGTGATTTTTTTCACTTAAAACACATGAATGTGAAGCTATAGTAGAATTATTTTTCATCAAAATTCCGTCGTGAAAAATAATATTTGAATTTTCAACACTATAATAATTTTGGCGATTATAACGATAATGATTGTAATTGCGATTATAATTTTTAGAGTTAGATAAGGGTGATAATATTATTTCTATTTGCTGAACAGTTTTAATCGCACCATCGGGCTCCTTTTCTGCAGTCATTTTCCGCAGTACAGAAGTTGGTGTGAATGCAAGCGGTGTGGGACTCATCATCTGTTTAGATGGTGAATTTACAGGACTGGCAATGCGTTGTTGTTGTTGTTGTTGCTGCTGCTGCTGTAATTGTTGCATTTGATGTTGCTCCTGTCGTTTACGATAATTCTCACGTTGTTCTTCCAATTTCGTCTTGATCAATGCATTTTGCATAATGGATTGCGTGTGCATAACAAGATCACGCGGTGAGGGCACTCTGTGTGGGATCACTGTCAAAACGACAAATTATTCACGGTGATAAAAGAAAAATAAGAAAAAAATAAATAAAAAAAATGATTGCATTGCTACGAACATGATGGATAAAAAATTTCGCGGGATTACAAATCTAATTAGGCAAATGATTCTCTTTCTAACTAATTACCTGAATGCTGCATCGCTAATGTATTAGGACTGACAGATAAATTTGATGATATTAATGGTGGCGGACATAGAGCTGCATTCCAGATAAAAAAGTTTTTTATTTTTCATTTTTTTTTCTTTCTATTCATTGTCTAATATTTCTACGATCATTCATTGATAGTATTGATAAATAAGTAAAGATAAAATAGGAATATCATACTGAAACTCGAATCATTCATGAAAAATAAAATATGAAAGTAGTACAAAAATTA
This sequence comes from Microctonus aethiopoides, assembly GCA_030347275.1. Classification (NCBI taxonomy): domain Eukaryota; kingdom Metazoa; phylum Arthropoda; class Insecta; order Hymenoptera; family Braconidae; genus Microctonus; species Microctonus aethiopoides. Next base: position 2,347,134 of record JAQQBS010000001.1, read on the forward strand.
TCACGAAATTAGAATTCACGAATAAAACACTTTACGAATTTTCTCTTCCAGGATTAAATTAAATGACAGTAAAATGAACAAATGAAAGGTAACAATGATATGTCTTACCATTATTCATCGGCGATGGAACTCTCTGCTGTTGTTGTTGTTGATAGAGCATCTGTTGAATCGTTGGTTCGTGTGGTACTCCAGGACCAGAATGTGGACTGACTGCACGTGGCGTTGGATTGCCATACATTTTCAAAATATTCACCAACACCTCACGATGTCGATGTTGCATCGCGGTATTTTGCAGTTGTTGTATCAAATGTTGTCGCGTTATTTCGCCTTGTTGTAATCCTTGAATAATTGCTTGTGCCTCAGGCCGTTGCAAAAGTTCACGACTGGACGGCGCATTATTTACAAGCATTTGCATGTCCTGAGGAATTGGACTGACGCCAACCATTCTTTGTTGTTGACCGCCCATCATCATTGACAACATATCGGACTGTTGCTGACGCTGTTTATGCTGCTGCTGCTGCTGCTGTTGCTGTTGTTGTTGCTGTTGCTATTTAAAGACAAAAACAAAAGAATTAATAAATAATTTATCATTAAAGATAATTTGATGAATTGAAGAAATAAAATTATTTAAAATAATTTCTTCACTTACTTGTTGTATTCGAAGGACTTTCAATAAATTTTCATGCTGCATTTGAGCTTGATGAGGATGTTGTGCAGGTCCTAATGGGCCAATATGATTGAATGTCGGTGGATGTGGCTGTGGTTCTGGTATTAATGGTTGATGCGATGGCACTTGGATTGGTGGCTGTGCTTGTTGTGTTTTCAACAGTTGCATAAGCGTAATTGGTTGAGTTTTTGGTGGGTTTTGTCCATTTGCTGCTGGTACAGCCTGTCCACCAGTCACTTGTGCGAGTAATTTTTTAAATGCTGATAAATCTTCTTCGGTTTTACTTGTTCTTTGTGGCTCAATGTGTGATGTTGGTGGCATACCACCTCTCATACGTGCTTCTAATTCTTCAAGACTGTGTACAACTTTACCGCCAACTTCTGTAAAAATAAGAGAAGATGAATATAAATATATATATATTATACTCGAGCTTTCGGTAAATGATTTTTTTTTTAATTGAAATAAAATAAATTAAGCGAAATTTTATTCATACCTTTCATAGCCGAATTTTTCATCATTTGCATTACATTATTGGCAGTGTCACCCTGGCCATTTTGATTTGGTTTACTACCACGTTGCAACATCTCCAAAAGTTTAACACCCGTTGATGGTGGTTGATTAGAATTGGTAATAGAAGAAGAATTCGCCGGCGAAATTGGTGCAAAATAAGTATTAGATTCCGTTACAGATGGAACTTGAATATTAGGTTCAGTAATATCATTTAATAAATTGTTCAACAATTCATCTTGAATAGATGGTCGACGGCTTTCATCATGTTGCAATGGGCTTTCACGCTTAAACCATTGACTAAATCGTGATCCACTACCGCTTGCATTGCCAACACCATTAGTTAAAAGACCAGAAACTCCCGGAAGATTGTCCGACTTAAGAAAATCATCAAGATTAAAATTCAATGGCTCATCATCATGATTTTTGCTAATATTAGATGGATCATTATCACTGGATTCAATTGTACCACTGTTCCCAACATTACTATCTCGTTTATCATCATTTAATTGACTCTCCTCCTGTTCAGATATCGGTGAATGTGGTGCTGGTACAAGATTAATTGATTGATCCATAACTGTAGGTGTACTACGTCCTTTCGGTCCTGCCGAAACATTATCATTTGCTTTATCATCTTTATCTGATGTAATTTTCTTGCCACGTTTCTTCTGTGCCGGTGAATTTTTCTTTATTTTAATATTCTTTTCCTCTGGTATATCATCAAAGCCACGCAATTCAATAGTATCATGTTGTGATATTGGACCAGAACTAAACCACTCAGGCTCTTCAGGTTCTCGATGATCATTCCCATATCTACGTCGATCATTTCCATATTTACGATCTCTTCCACTGCCACGATCTTTATCACGATCCATTGGATGCGAACGATCATTTCTCATTTCACGTTGATTCTCACGATCCCCAAAGTCACGGCCAAATGATCGTCTTTCATATCGCTCACTACGATCATCACCGCGATCACGAACATTGTCACGATCTCGTAATATTTCACGTTCACGGCCTTGTTCACGTGTATCCCGCTCACGCGTTGATTGATTATTGCTACGATAATTATATTCAGTACGTTCAGGTTCTAGTTTTTCAGTTTCTGGCCTAAAGTCCCACAATTCACGTGTCAAAAGACGCCCACTGCCGATACGTCGTACAGTTTCACGATGAGGAACTTCTGCTTTGCCAATGGGACTCTCTGGTCGTCGTGTTGGCGGTTGAGTTACATTAACAAAACATCCTGAATTAAAACTCCTCCGTTGTGGACTTAGAACAATTCCATCTTGCTCTTTGCGTATTCGTTCACGTGGGTCGCCACTTCGACGTTTATTTTGCGCTTCAATGACTTGTTGATCGGATTTGTTGTTATTGTTGTTGCTGCTATTGCTCCCACCGCCACTTCCACCACTACTATTACCGCCACCAGTGCGTTGTTCCTCTTCAGGTGGTGTTTCACTACGTTTACGATCCAAATGCCAACGTTCAGGCTCCCACACACCGCGTGAACTAGATATCAAACACCAGTAATTTTTTTTTTTTTCATTATATATACAAGAATTCTAAAAGTATTATGAAATAATATATGCATTGGTATTAATACTCACTTATTATAAGCAATATCTAAGCATTCAGGACGTCTTTTGGCTAGTGGTAGAGATTTGATAGTCATCAGCTCTTCCTAGAATCAAAACAATGTAGATAAACAATAATATGTATAGACGATAAATTCAATTTTATTTTGATAATGTAAATATTCGATAAGGAAGAAGAATTAATAATATTTTTAAAATTACCCGAGAATATTGAAATTGTGGCCGTGATCTTCCGACTTCAACAATGGAGGAATCAGTCACCTCTCCGGCAACCGACATTGATATAATGGCTTCATCTCCTGTAAACATAAATACAATTTTATTTATGAATGTAAATTTCAACAGGAAATATTTGTTTTACAATTGAATGACCGTTGAATAATGCTATACAATAATTCTACAATTTCTATACATTTATTCTATTCACTCATTCATTTTTATTCGTCATTTTCAGCAATGTGTACTTACTGAATGTAACTTTTTTCGTGGAATTGCGTGGTTTTTTCGACGGAAACCATTTAATATTTCTTGTATAGAATAATAGTGTCTCATCTAAATATGGTGAACCTGTTGGTCCTACTAATGAATGCTTTCGTTTGCGAACACGACGCGGTTTAGATTTATTTTCCGCGTTCACTATTTTCATCATAAGAATATTTTTCATTTATTAATAAAATATCAAAAGAAAAAAATCAAATCACATGAGCTCTCTCAAAATAGAATGAGATTTTTTATTCCAAAGTATATATGCCTATTCAAAAATTAAACACTCAACAATGTGTTTATATCATCTATGAACACGAGCGTTCTAATTTAACGTATATTTATCGTACAATTCTATCTAAATAATTTGAATTTTGTCTGTTAAATTACAAAAAAAATGTTTTCTATAACCCAAAAAAAAAAAAGTAAATTATTATACACCTAAGAATTATAATACCTAACACAAAATTAATGATTATAAAAAATTAGAAATATCACACGATGTAAAAATTGCAAGAGTAAATAATTTTAATTTATATTTGCTTGCTGAGTATAGTTTTAGAGCAACAACTTGTTCAATAGGTAGTTCAAGTACTACTGAATACTGAAGAATATTAAATGAATAATGAGTAAAGTCGATAGATTGAACAGGTCAATTTTTTTTTCTTCTATATCAATATACATCAATAACTGCCAAAATCAAAACATGTGATTGTGTTGATGATAAATGATTGGATGAAATTATTTATGATTTGTGTAATCCCTTATAGACAAATATAATATTCTCAGTATTATTCGACATGATACAATAAATGTACAGTATGACAATAGCATACATTATATACATGTATATATTTCTAGGATATATACCAATGTAAGTTAATATAATATATTCTAAATAATATAAAATGAATAAGAAATATTCAATCGATAACTTTCATTATACATATAAATTATTGATAGAAATTTTCTACTTAAATATTGATATAATCCTGGCCATTTATTATTATTTTCTCTGATTAGTGTAATAATAAAAAAAATAATATAAGTTATTGAAAACTATTAATGAATGTCTCATTATTGAAATAGTCTAAAGCCATTATCGATCATCGATACAATAAATAACTGTATGAAAATGCTATAATTCACATTGTGTAAAGAAAAAAAAAAAGTTAATTTAAAAGGCAACAATATACAATACTTTTGACATGTACAAAAAAAAAAAGTTAAATGATTTTCACCAGATTAAAATCACTACGATTGACTGATAGCAAACATTGTCAAAAAGTTAGGTTATCTTTTGTCAAATCATTCAATCTTCATTCCAAATAATTTATAATCACAATAAAACATCAAAATTTATCACTCTCTCTCCATTCAATTCTTATCACACTCATCACTAAATTAATACATAAAAATAAAACCATAAATAAATATTGACAAAAAGCTTATTCAACCACAATTATCAATACACATTCATTAAACAAATATTATCAATTCCAATAAAAAAATATTCGTTATTATATAAAACAAATACAATATTTCCAGTATACCTTCATCTTTTTGATCCGGCTCATCAGGTCTGTCACTAGATCCAGATTTTACAGACATTCTTCTTAATTTTTTTCAATCTCACACGCGTTTTTGATCTCCTAGAAAAATTATCGCCCTTCTCGTGCGCACACTCCTCTCTCTCTCTCCGTATTGTCGCTTATACTACTGATATACTT
>JAQQBS010000001.1:2352558-2364301 GCA_030347275.1 Microctonus aethiopoides
TTTTTTTTTTTTTTGTTACTTTTAAGTATGTATGTATGTATCTATCTATCTATGGGTGTATGTAAGTATGTATGTATGTATATATATGTTTAATGATGTATGTACTTTTACACTACTGCTTAGTATCACAGATATTTAATTTTTTTGTCGTTTTATCGGTCACACAAAAATAATTAATACAATACAGGCCCAAAAGTTTTTTTTTTTTTGGTGGGTGAAGCACTTTTTTTTTTTATTCTCTTCCTCGGACTCTCCTCCCACTTTCTTTCCTTTCTTTTATTCGTCTATGATGTTGAAGAGATAATATGAGAAAAGTCTCTGGCAATATCGTCGTCGTTGATTTTCTCTGAAATCTTTTCTTTTTTTTTTCTTTTTTTTTTCAGATAATGGTTATTATATTTAATACCAATTTTACATGGCAGTGAGACAACGAAACGCCGCGTCAAAATTCACTTCATCAAAACGATGAAACACAAACTCAAATAATAAAACGCTTCAGGCGTTTTATACGCGCATATCAACTAACAGTTTTTTTTTTTTTTTAATTTTTATAACGATAAAAATTATTGGATATATGTATTATTTTGTATACACACAATATATACCACCTTTTGGTACTCGCTGTTCACACGAGTGGGAAAGAGAGAAAGAGTCATAAAACACGAGACAAAATAATGTTTACGTGTATGCAAAATAAAAGAAAAGAAAAAAGGAATGAATTTCATGCGCGGCAACGCGGACTGTAGATGGGTCCATACGCTACAGCGCGATTTTCGATGCACGCGTTGCCGATTATCATTTCGTTTTATTTATTCGGCTATTTTCACCAATAATATTATTACTAATTATTTAATTTATCACATAAAATATTTATACACATACAACACTAGTTAACTGCTACGCAAAAAAAGAAAATGGCGTGCAGTTCCCCACTTCCGCCACGCTTGTTTTGCAGTGCCTCCTCCTGGGTATCTTGATACAATACTTTTTAATAAAAGAAATGGTGGACGGTACACGCGCATCTTCGTTTGCGCATAGATATACATATATATATTATAGATATGTGTATTTTTATGTGGCTTCGGATTTCTTATATAAATTTTATACACCGTTTTGATCAATGGTCGTGAGGTGGTGAGTAATGCTTGCTGTATTTTGCTGTAGATGTCACTTCGATTTCCCGCCAGAATTTGTAATTTTCAATTATGAATATATATATTTATATTATTTGAAATTAATTAGAAATTAATAAATCAATTGGATCAATATTTATAATAAGTAATATTTATTTTAATTTCTTTATTAGTATTAATGTTTATCCGTAGGAAAATATGTATTTATGAAAAATTTGCACATAATGTTTAACCTAAAAATTTATATTGAATATTTTTTTATTTATAAAATTCATATATTTCTCTTGTTATTATGTTGATTCGATCATGGTACTATACAAATCATGAGAATTTTTCCATTTTCATTTTCTTTTTTACCATTTAATTACTCCAGGAATATATTTATCAATTAGTTTCTCATAGTAAGACCATAATTTTTCAATGTCTGGCATCTCGCTACTCTTTGTATATAAATCATGTTTGCTGCATTGAATAAATATAAATATAATGATCAGACATGCAGTCTATGTATTATCATTTATTTTCCTATACTCACTTGAATTCTTTAATCCACTTGAGCATTTTCATATCATGTTCTGTACAAAAATATAAATAATCTTCACTAGCATGCCATGGATAGAATGAATGATAACGTATCATTGCCAATGCTTCATCAGGCAATGTTGTCTTATTATGTTTAAGAACTTGATAAAAATATTCATCATGTCCCCAGGACATTATTAAATTATTCAATCCACATTTGGCCTTGTACATACCATACTTTGTGCTGCAATTAAATTCACAATGACAAACTTGGTTATATACTATTGTACATCATTAATTATATTATAACTTTGTGTTTCACCTTGAACATGCATATCAAATATTTACGCAGTACAATATGCGGTCATAGAAAATCGATCAACATACTTGTAACGACTATCATTGCCATCTGGATTATCATCAAAGCTTGAATCTCTGTAAACTATTGAATCAGCCCAGGCACAACCAACTGGAAATGTATCACCAACAACTGCCCACTGTGGTTCACCATAAAAAGTCATTACCTATGTATAAAAAAAAAAAGTAATCTTTATTATTCTGTAAACTATAAATAAATTAAATTTTTAATTCACTATTGATTGATACCTTGCCAAGATCATGAATTAATCCTGTTAAATGAAACCAATCAAGATCAGGATGTTTTTTTCTAATTGATTCAGCTGTTTGAAATGCATGAATGATATTTGGTAAACTGGTATCTGGATCACTTTCATCAATTAGATCATTCAATTTTATTAATGCATCTTTCACTGACATCCTGTGTTTATCAAATTTGAGCCAATAATCCATACGTGCTGTATGAATACACAATTTTTATTTATTTTTCAAAATTATTAGAATAATTCTGATGATCCCAAGTATTAATATGGATTTTTAAATCATCGATGATAGTTCATGCATGACTGCATCACGATGACCAATGATAAACATGTTAAATTTCCATTTGAATGACCCTCACATGCATGCTTTGTTTCTCTCTTTGTTTCTTTTTTCCCCCAGGGAACTTCGAACTTTATATACAATTACAAAGTTGAAATTTTAATTCATATCCAAAAACTTAACGTGTCGAGTTTTTTGTTTATCACTAATTAAATTTGATTATATGGAATTGTTTTCAATAAAAATACAGATATCATTTCATCATAGTTATAGAATTCTCATATATTGCAAATAATGAAAGATACTTATTATTGCATTGTAGTCTAATAATCTCTCAAACAGTAAACTTTTTTGTTTTTTTTTTTTTACTTTCCATTTCATATTAATAATGCATGAATGCTAATGACATGTGTACGTAGACATAATATATCAACATAAATTTTCATAGCGAATTAAATAAACATCAAAGTATAAAAAAGCAGATGAGAACAATGTTATAATGATAATCGCAAGATATAAAGATTCATGGTAACTTTTGTTGTGAACTAAATTATTAATTTATATAAACAAACTTCAAACAAAGTTGATTATATACGTGGTGATATGTTGAAAATAATAATGTTATAATCTTCAAGGACTAACAGCGAACAAAATCAACGGTCTGGTGCGTATGCATATTGAGATAAGTAATTCGGACCCGCTCTTTAATTGGGTCGTTGTGATCTTCGGAGTAATTTCTGAACTGACTCTCCAATTTTCCCGCATACGCGGCTTCCGGTCGGTGTTTCTCGGATGGGTCGAGTATGGTTGGTTGATTGATAATGCTCTGGCCATGGAGCTGAAACAATAATTATTATTTTCATCAAACATTTAATTGCATCAAATAAATATCTATTTAACCTATAAACCAATCACTAAAAGCTTTTGTATTAAATAAAATTTCTTTTCAATTAAATAATCAGTAATAATAAATACGTAGGTAACTATTTAAATATAATTAATTTATATTTAATTTATTAGTTCATTTAAATGAATTAATTTATTAAAAGATTCCTTACCAGGCTGTTGAGCAGCACGATACGTCATGATGGTGAACATGATGAATGTTAGAAGATTGATGTGAAAAATGGCAACAAATATAAATGAGGAAAAAAATAATACAATAATTTAATTTCTATTTCAATGGGGCTTTGGCGGGCTGTCAGGGAAACTCCGGCCCCAATAAATAGATTTTTCTGCCGTGGAGAAGAATTTTCGAAATTATTTTTTTATCTATTTGTACACGCAAAGACTTTGTTAGTCCCTGCGTTAAAATTTTATATTTTAATATTTACAACTAATGTTCAATTATGACACGTCAGCTACGGCTGTTGATGTAAACTGGGTATGAACAAATGTCGAGACTTGATTTTAATACATTCGCCCCACCAAAAAACTCACTCTCGAGCATTCACGTCTGCGTGATAAGTTGAGAATAAACCAGATAATACAACTGATGCATAAACAATTTTTTTTTTTTACACCGCCCCTTTCAAATATACTTCACGATCTTGAAAAACTTTGTATATACTAATGAGTTATCTACATCAGTCTTCGACTGCATACCATGGTCATATGGTATTGTATTTCATTTATATATGTGGATATAAATGTTTATGTACATTATATACATGTCTGCCAATGAACTAACGCAATATACATTGTGGCGAATGAACTCAAGGTGTGCAAATTTACTAAGAAATTTCAACACTAAATATAAGAGAATTATTTATGAATAAAATTATAATATGAAATTTCACATTTTTATAACAAAGAAAAATTATTTATGCTAAGTTAAACTTTCTCATTGTAATTGTATATATGAACTTTTGTTAATTTTTTTTACAATTGTTTTGTGAATTAATTATATTATATAGCCGTATTTTTATAGTACTTTCACTGCTATTGACCTGTATGTTGGAATATATCATTATTTGATGGAATATGAGAATAAGTTGAAGACTATACAACATATTTACATTATTTGAGATTATATCAAGTCCAGAATATTACGATGGCTTAAGTGTTATTGTAAAATAAATTATTAATTCGATAATAATCATGGATTAAACGTAAATATTTTGTTCATTTGTTTTTTTCACAGGATATTTATCTTCATTTTATATAGGTACTAAATTTAATGATTAAGTTTGGATAATCTTTTACGTAGATATATTGAAAATGAAAAATAATTTTCAAAAGTTTTATACACGAAATATATTTATGATTGATTTTATTTACTTACAACTAATTTTGATGCCATTGGAAAATGTTTACTGATTGAATATTCACCACAGACTAATCACGATTATTTCATACTTTAACTTCATATATATCAGCATCGATTCACCTTTGACCCTGCGAATAATATTTGTTAATATAAACTTATTTTATCTTTTGAATAAGTAGAGGTTCAAAAATTTTGATAAAAAGTCAAGATTCGTAAAGAGTAAGATGAGAAATTTTTTTACCCAAAGCAAAAGATGTTTTTACTGTTACGTTATCATTATGTATCGGAATCAGATATCAACACGTAATTATGTTTTTTTTTTTCAAACGTTTGTTCTCCAACGAGGAGCGTTGTTTTGCTAATCCATCTCTTATCATCATTAACTTTGCATTACATTTGCAAATCATATTTGTTCTGATTTATCCTGTCATTGTTGATAAAAATATTAAACAGCTTTTGTTTGCATAGACTTTGCGGAGCTAGTTATTATGGCTCATAAATTAAAATTACGAACAAAATATTACTTTAATACATACGTCATTGCATTCAACGAACCATTGAAAGTAAACTTTTTCTCAAGTAAATATTATGCATCAACATTTTGTCTTCTAATGACGCATCCATTTTATTTTTAAATAACCAAATGACGTTAATGATGGTATTATTATTTAAATTAATTCATTGTTGCATGATTGAAACTATAAAGACATATTATGAGATTGAATGAATGTGCATTATGCCATTATTGAATAATTGTCCAGCATAATTATTTTATTTATCCAGTTGATGAAATTGTTGAATATTTATTATAGATAAAAAAAATCAGAGTTAAGAAAAAAAATCTTTTTTACAATGACGTAGATTTATTTTACGGTAAGCTGAGGTTGAAGTTCATCTTCAATGTAAAATAGTTAATAATTCTGCGTAATGTTCAGATTAAATTACGCGAATCATGTGTCAAGTGATAAACTCGTTCATCAAACGTCACGATTTATCTCTTTAGATTGAAAAAAAAATACAGCAATTCAATTTTTATTTTTATACTCATCTTTTAATGTATTAAATCAATCAGTGGTTTTGTTTTTTTTGTTTTAGATAATTCTTATATACAAGATTTAATTGTATGTACATGTACATTTTTTTTTTCTGTTTTTCTTCAATATTTTCTTATTCATGATGAACTTGAATCGTGTAAATCAGTACGATTCCTTGAGTGTCTTGTGCTTGAATATCGTCGAGATGACGGTGATCTCGATCGTGATCGTTGCCTTGATAATTTTTTGCTTTTTTTCGCTTTATGAGATTTGGAAGCACTTGGACTATCGTGACTGCTGCAAAAAAAAAAAAGGACAATTTAATTAATAAGCTTTATCATTAAATTATTATCGATTAACGTAAAATGAATAATTTAATATGGTTGAATAAAATTATTATTTACCTTCTGTATGAACTTTTTTTTTTCTTCATTTTTTTGTGAGATCTGTGACGATCTGAATGACTACGACTACCACTACGACTTCTTGATCTTGATGCTGATCGTGATCTTGATATTGATCTTTGTCTCGCACGTTTTACCCCGAGATCAGCGCTTTTAAGTCTACTCATTAATGAATTATTACATGAACGTGCATCTTCAATTTCTTCAGGAGTTGGTGATGGAATGGAATGAACTTCATCTAAATCGCCGTCAATTCTTGTGTCGGTAGTAGGCTTTGAAATTGCCGGTGTTTGAATTTGACTTAAGAACATTGCTGCTTTTTTTTTCCTCTCAATTTGAAGTTGTCTTTCACGTGAATTTGCAACGAGTTTATCTCTGGCAGCAGCTGCTAATTTATCTTTAATTTTATTCTCGACTTGTTTCGATCTGATTTGATTTTGACAATCTTCAAGTATATCATCAGTTAAATCAACTAATTCTTTTTCCTCGACATCTTTTTTTTTATTTCTCTCATTAAAGATTGTTTCTGTTGGCAATTTGATTAAATTATCTTCATCGACGAGAATTATATTTGGTTGTATTGGTGAATTAGGTTTTGGACTGGATTCTTTTTTTTCATCTTCAACTTCATCATCACTCTCTTCAATTGGTAATGCACTACGTTTTTCTATAACCATAGTTTCACCATCTTTTGGCTTTTTTATTGAAAAAGACACCGTGTGAATTTGCTTATCACTCTTTTTTTTTGCTTGAATCATTTTAACGCGCTTTTGTACTTCTTCCATTCGTTGCTGTTTCTTCTGAAGTTCTTCTAATTTTTTTAGTTTCTCTTCTTGTGGCTCTTGCTTTTGCAATAATTCCTCTTCTGTCAAGACTTTTGGATTAACAGCACCTTCATGCAATGTCAATTTGTGGGCATAATAGCCATGATATTGATGTGACAATTCAAGAAAATTAAATCTTGGATCGCCTTTGGCTTTGACAATTGCTTCAAAATCACGACCATTTTTTGCCACATAACTTGCCATTTTATCAATTATTATTTGTACATCAGCGGGCGGAACAATAAAAGATGGTCGGCTGAGAGGTTTAGGCGGCGTGGGACCATATGGTACCAATGGCGTTGGTGGTTCTTTTACTGATGACGGTGTCGTTGAAGGTTCAGCCGATGATGACATTGTAATTGGCGCTCGCGGTGGAGATTGAATTTGGCCATTGGGACCATAAATCACTGGACCGTGTGAATATTGCTGAGGTGCTGGCGGATATGGCGCGTATCCCTATTTTGAAATTATTTTATATTTATTAAATTCAATTATAAATATATCTCACAATAATTAAATAAATTTATTAATTTATTTATTTATAATTACCTGTATTGGCGCTGGTTGATAATATTGCGGTGGTGGTATCGGTTGCATTGGCACTTCAGGTGGTGGTGGAGGCGGTGGAGCTCTTGCAGCCGGCGGTTTACCAGTAATTTTATTCACCAACATTGAATACGCGCAGTCAGCTGATGGTTTGTACTGTATACTCGGTATGCTTGGTGCCTGTGGAACAATTTCATAAATCATTAATAATCTGTCGATTGAGAAACGCAGTAGAACTTTCCTATATTAGACTTGTCGAGCGATATTCGTAACGATAAGACATATGATATTAATATTCAGAGTGAGAAATAGTGAGAGCATTTTACCAAAATTATAACGCGATATGACGCTAACCTTTAATGCGAATGTTAAATAAATTTATTTATTTTTATAAATTTGTTCATGAATTTTTCCCGGAATAATTATGAAAATGAATCTATTAATGTTTGCTACAAATATCGTAAGACAGGTCATATCGCGTTCTGCGTAGAGCGAATTAATAAACAAAGGGACGCAACAGTGGGATCCAATGCATACCAGAACCAGCCCTGGAAACAGAAATATTTCAGAAATAAATTAGCAGTGTCTGTATACAGTAATATATTATTCATGAATAAATAATAAACTCGCGATTCATTGACGTACTCTTTTTTTTTTTTTTATCACTTGAATTATTTTCTTCGTGAGATTTTTCTTTTAGGTTTAAAGTTGCTATTGTTGTACGTTGGTTGTACATGCCGTCAATCAGTCGCAAGATATTTAAATGCCGACAAAGTTTCGAGCTCCGCACTTACCCGACGGCGAACGAATAACTCGATTGGCATTTTTCACACATCAGGATTTTTTATTTATTTTTTTTTTCAATAATTAACTTGCAGTGATTACTTAAAATTACAGGTTTAAAATTTTTAGTAACCTACCGCTTCTACTTTTGTCAGTGATGACGCGAGACTTGGATGCAAATATGAATCATCATCATTCCCGTCCGATTCATCATCAGATTCTGCAATGAAAAATAAAAAAATTCAATAAGTTCCATATGAAATATAAATATTATTAATGAAATGAAGGAAAAATTAAAAGTACCAGATTGTTCTTTTTCTTCTTGTTTCTCTGGATTATATTTTCCCGATTTAATAGCTTCAAGCACGAGTCTGTAATACGGATGGAGGGAACCATCAATTGAGAGAAACGAAAATTGTGGATTATTAGCTTGCTTTGCTTTGATCAAAATCTCCATTTGACCTCCTTGACGACTTATAAATAGAGCCGTTTTCGTAATGATTGCATTTAATTTCTGAGTTTCCGGCTGTAAAATAATAATTATATAATCTCTATTTTATGTTACAAACCAACAAACTATTGCCATAAATAAATACTCACTAGAACCATATCTTGAGGCGCCGCTAATTCTGGAGGCAGTGAAAATGCCTGATCTTCATCCTCCTGGGAACCTTCCGATGGCTTTGGACTTTGTGAATCTTCGCCAACAGCCGTTTGACCATCTTGCTCATCATAATTATAAGCAACTTGGCCATAAGTATTTTCACTACCCAATGCTTGATGCAATCTCTTCATTTCTTCCTCTGAAATCAAGTAAACATACATATTATTATTATTATCTCTCAATAATATCGTAACAAAATATATTTAAATTTGAATTCACACATACCGTGATACATCAATTCCTCAGCGTCATTGTTATACAACGAACGATATCGTTCTTCATCACAACGTTGCTCCACTTTAAGTTCATCCTCAGTAAGAATAGTCCGCACATCAAATCCACCTGATGGCGGCTCATGTATCCTCAAGTCCCCCAGTGCTCCACGTCCATCGTACCTAAAGACACATAAAATACCCGTTAAAAATTTTCAAAATAACATTATCAACTTGTCGATCAAAAAATCTTCGTTCAGCATCTGAAAATAAAAACAATATCATAAAAGAGTCCTGAGTTTGATGTGATCTATAATTTTAAAAAAAAAAAGTAAAATAAATAAATAAATAAATCACAACGAATTAAATTTTTGTTTATGATATTTGCATTTTTACGATAGGCTAGAACGATTGATCTTATTTGTTCACATTCAAATAATGTATATTATCAATGTAGTGTATAGAGAGGAAAAGTTGAACGAATTATCCTTGAATAAATGGGTTGTAAGAAGATAGAGAGTAAGTAAACCATTCGCTCTTAGCCAAACCGTTGTTTGTTTTTCTTTTTTTTTTTTTTTTCGCTAATACATACCGTGCCGAGTAGTTGTATTGAAATACTACTCTCGGCTGTCGGAATTTGTCTCTACCCTGGGTCTCACCTTGCAGCAGGGACGCACGACGATAATCATTGTCTTCTCATTTGCAAGGACCTCATTCGCTGCTTGTGCGGGGCGCATTAACGCGCTGCCGCACTGCGCGAACGTTGTCGTTGTGTTTACACCTGCGGAAACCTTAAACAGTCTCCAGATTGCTTATCCAGAATGATAATCTCAATGAGATTATATTTATTATATATGTTATGTTTATGAGGAACATGAGAACACCCCATAGGTTTCTCAAGCGCCATCTTTCTCTCCCTCTCTTTCTCTCTCTCTCACACACAATCTCGAATCCTCTTGGTATTGTAGAGTATAAATGCTTTTACGTTTTTAAAACGTAACTTGGTGCGTTAACGAGAAGAAAAATAATAGTAATTACATATATCCTATATGATATAGTGATTTCTAGGTTATGGAAACGGACCTGTCTATTTTCAATGTGTTATCGCCCATCCACGGTATCAAATGCTTCCCGTGATCAATCATTTTCGCCTTCTCATCGTCTCGAAATAATTTGCAGCTGTATCCGAACACCAATAGTTCCTGTGGTTCCTCCTCATGATTCTTTTTACGAAGTATTCCAGAGTCAACGAGCCAACGTTGATTCTTTGACGCCATTTTATTTGCAACTGAAGACTTCAGAGAGTTCATTCAGACTCCACGCAACACTGATTGGGATTTTACCTAGGGGCGGAGCCTATTCAGTATTCCAGGGAATATTCAATATGGAGGATAAAATAGACTATCCATTACACCCATACAAGGTTTCGTTTTTTTTTTCCATTAAAATGTATATTTCCGAGCAAGAAATTGGTCGTTGGGATCAAACAAATCCTAGCAAACGTAATTATATAGAAGGTAAAAAAATCGCGAGTGCCGGACATATAGTGAAATGTGGACAACTGAGCGAAACAAATAATAATGACGAGGTTAGGTTTGTTGCATTTTGCATACAAACATCGCATCTGAAGAATAAACCCCATGAAATTAATTGTTCAGTGTCATGTGATGGAAAAATATTATCTATGGTGTGTACTTGCAAAACCGGTCCTGGGGAAAAGTGCAAGCATATTTTTGGAACGCTTTTTTATTGCACATTGTAAGTAATGTAATGATCATTCTGAAAGCAGTTGACATCAGTCATTTTTACATCTATGAATGTTAATTTGCTTGCAATTGATGTAAAATTGTAAAACACTTTTCCAGGATTGATTTAAATACACTGCCAATGTTGTCATGTACTGACGTAAAATGCAGCTGGAAACAAGATCATAAGAGAGTGCTGGAAAAATACATACCACGACCAATAGAAGAGCATAGTTGTTTTCGTAAAAAAAAAGGAAATTGAATACATGTAGTACCAGCACAAAAATTGAAAATGCAGGAAATTTTTGAAAATTCTTGTGTAAATTCTGCTTTGGCACAACATGCGTAAGTAATAAATTCACATATGTTACTTTATTCATAGTAGTTACAAATTGATCATTTGTTATTAGATGTACATTTATTTGAAAAGTGTATTAACATTTGTTTTTTGTTTTTTAAACTTCAGAATGGGGAGGCATAATCCAGCTGCAGATAGTGTAAATAAAGTATCTGTTATCTCAGATAACGACAAACTGCAGCAGCTAAGGAAGTTGTTCTTGCTGAAAAACCGCTTATTTCAGAGGAAACTGTTTTATTAGAACCGACATTACTTGATGAATTAATATTATATATTTCAAGTCTTGCATCAGTTTATCACAAACCTCCAACAGCCTTTGTTGAGGGACGTTCAGCTGGTGCGAGAAAAT
>JAQQBS010000001.1:2383389-2398078 GCA_030347275.1 Microctonus aethiopoides
GAATGTATATGCGATGGAAATTTCGCCCTCCTGATCTCTGTGTAATCCCATACGAATATGATCTTTGACAGTTGGTGTTTTTTCTCGAAAAACTTTCTTGACTAATTCTTCCTCTGCTAAGGTATAGTATTTATTATTAAGAAGTTGGTCATGAGCACCTTCCGCACTTTCTCTAAAGTGTTTGATTTCAATAATAAACATAAATCCTTCAATCACTACTACAATATCACATACTTTGCCATCAAGAGTGTGACGTTCAATAGCAGCATCACCAAATCTCTGTTTCAGATAAATGTATAATCCGGACTGGAACTTGCGTTCATTGTCAGGACGATGTTTTCCACTATTAAACAAAATTTTAATTTTGTTTGCTAGTTCATAAAATTTCTGTTTAATAGAAGCGTTAGATTTAGTGTGATTTATATCTTCAGTTTTTTTTGAGCGTTTCATACATGTTATTGCCACACTTTTGGTTGAATCGGTAAAACTTTTGATGTCAACGGAAAGATGACCGAAATATTTCTCCATGACGTCAATCCTATATAGAATATCATCAAGTGCCATGCGGACTGAATTATTAGGCGTGGTTAACTTTAAGCAATCACCCTCTATGAAAGTAGGGGTAAAAAACCCCATTTCATAGAGAAATTGCAAAGTTAAATCTACGTTACGCTCACTTATTTCAGTTTTGCATATTATCTCATTTAAGGAGTGGATATCCGCAATTTGCAACTTATCTTTGTATACTATTTTGACGGATTCGCCAGACATCATTTGTTTAATTTTCGATCTGATTTCTAGATTTCCTATTACCGCTTCTATTTGGTCCGGAATACCAGCAGACCAATATTTATTGAATTTCGTTGTTCTTATAAATTGCACAATAGCCCATGGACTAGAGATTTCAACATCACCATTTTTCAATTTCGCCTTGTAGCCATTGTACATCTCTTTTACTTTGTTCAAATTATCAGATAGTTCCGCCCTTTCCAACAGGTCTATTACTTCATCTTTATTGAAACCATAAAATTCAACTAAGTCATCGTCTTGCATAAAAGGGCAAAGTCTGACATTGTTAGCACTTCCTGACAATATGCCACCCAGTTGTTGGCAGGCATTTGACAATGATCTTTTAACGGTTTTTTGACTTCCTTTCAACAAATCACTAATGATCATTTGGAGCAGATTTATCGATTTCTTTCTATCAATAGGGTCCATAACATCCTCGTAAACCAATGTGTTTACAGGAACGTCGAACTCTTCGATGAACACAAACACTCTTCTACCATAATGTGCGTGCAAAATTTCGGATAAGAATATTAAACCAGACTTTATTTCTGGCAGAGTTAATACTTTATATTCCTCGGTACCGTAGTATTTCATAAATGTTATTTTACTAGTACCTCGTTTATCCCAGAAAGAGTTGATTTCTGGGAATTGTAGATAATCAAGATAAGCATGTTCTTGAAATGCCCGATGTATAGCCAGTCTTAGTCCATCCAAAACCTCTTCGAAATTATTTCCCTGCACTGTAACGAAATTAACATAGATTGTTGGATATTTTCCGAAATGTTTATACATAATTTCCTTTTCGTGAGATATCTTTTTCCCTTGGAACATTTTGTAATTTTTTGATTTCGGCTGTTCCTCTGCTAGGCAACGTGCAGTTTTATTAATATTTAATTTAATGCGACGGCCTTTTTTGTCGCGTTCGATCTCGACGAACCTTTTGACCATGTCCATATTTAAAGACTTCCCAAAGCGGGAAGGAGCAGTGATTAACACATGATTAACTTTGAATAATTTTTTCATCAGCAAAGTTTTGTCAACGTAGAAAGGGTCGTTGTAATGTTGATCGAAAGTTGAAAATGTTTCATTAGGTTTTTTAATTTCGAACTCTTCGAAAACCTACGAAAATAAAATGAAAGTATAAACCTCATATCTATACAACCATTGCAAGAAACATTTAAAAATGTGTATTATTAATTCAAATTACCTCACTGTCAGACGATGTTGGTGTAGATTCATTTGATTCGTCTTCACTCATTTTGCGCCGTTTAGCAGAGCGTAACTCCATGATTATTTTTATTGTCGATAAATTGAACCCGCGTGGCTACAAATTTTTACAACTGTCCTCCAGGCACGTGCAAAATAAAATGGTAGTCAATAACGGATGTGACACTTTCGCTTCCTCTATATTCCTGGGCAATGATGTGTATTTTGAAACGCATGCGCAATGAAATTCAATAGCGCTGTATACCTATACTGTACCCATGGAGAATAGGCTCCTGTCTCTTCTCCATGACTGTACCATTCACACTGTACAATTGAACCTCCGATAGTGTCACTGCCAAATATTCTGGCACTTCCCTCTCAACAAAAGGAAATAACAAAAAAAAATTACAATTATATTTTATTAAATTGATGTAATAAAATAATAATTTTGTTTATTTTAACAATTTTTATTTAGATGAAAATTGATAATTAATTTATTAATAAATAAAATTCAATATAAAATCACTTCCGGTTGCGCCATAATTATCACGTGACTATTTCATTTACGCGGAATATTCAAACTCAGGAAATAATGTGTACTTAGTATACAATGTGATGGATAAATGCCATTTATTTCTCTTCTTCATTGTTTATGATAGTAATAATACTTGAAAAAATAAATGGTAATTAAATTTGCAGTCTTTTAAAAATATGCAGAATTTTTCTATTTTTTAATAGACATTAATGAGGGAAGGAGGTGAATTTGAATGATTCAACTTTTAAATAATCTTAAAACTAAATATGTCAAACAAAAAAATAATAGAAGTGATTTCACATCAGAACTGAAATAAATTGAATAAAAATAATTTAAAAGTATAAGCGTACTTTTAATAGGATTATCAAAAAACTAAATAAGAAATTCAATTTATTGTAGCTCTGTTGCAATTATCATTTATTTAATCGTAAGTTTAAAATATTTTATTAACCAAAAACACCGACTAATCAGCTTTTTTAGGTGCACGAGTCTTCTTAGCTGGAAGTGGCTTCTGTGATCGCAAAACTGCGCTTGCACGACGAAGTGCTGCCTGTAAAATCCAAAGATTAATTAAATTATCTTCAACTAGATTCATTTTCAAATCAAAAATTCAAAAAATATGTTACATACCTTATTCAAATCACGTCGGTATTTTGTTGATAACAATAATGTCTTCAATTTGTGAAGGGAACGACGTGCGCCAGCTTTCATTGTGCGTTGAATTGTAGCTTTTGCTGGTTTGTTGACGGATTTAGCTTTTTTTACAACGACTGTGAAACCCTTCTTATCAGGTGTATCAATAACACCCACTGTCTTTCTATGCACCAAACCAGAATAACGGTAGCTACTCAGATTCGTCAAGTTATTAGGCTCCTGTAATTGATTAAATAAAAATATTATTACAAAAATATTTTTATTAAATATATTGAGGTTATGTTTTGATGATTGAAGATTTTACCGTGGAGAAAGGTTTGCGAACATTCCTTTTCTTGAGAAGAAAAGCATTATTGTTGCGAACGATCATCCAATTCAAGTGGGACGACATGATGATTATCTGAAATAATAAATTATTACTTTTAATTATTTCTGGAATATTTAGGTACAATAATTGATTTCATTATCGTTCATTTAACAGTTGAGAATAGATTATATAGTTAAATTACTATCTACAATGTAAAATTTTAAAGATAATAATTATTTAGTGTCAATGTAGCACTCTAAAAACGCCTGAATAAATACGTGCGTCATTGGAGGTTAAGATTAACACATGTAACTCAATTTATCCAATTGAAATATCATTTAAGATTATTTTTTATATATCAATTGATGAACAAATTAACCTCACACTAAAAAACGAATTTACTTACAAACTATAATACAATAATATCCCAAAATATTTATAATAAATGAAAAATTTACCTCGTGTGTGTGAAAGGCACCGAGAGAAAAGGAACACGAAGAGGAAAAGCGAATACGAAGTGCTCAAACTTCACTCCATAATAACCTACAAAACTTATAAAAAAAATTTCAATTATTCAATAATTCTATTCAAATAAATTAATATAATTAAAAAATAATTTTTTTCTACTTCATTAATTATCATTTACATAAAATTTAATATTTAATTCATTTATAAAAATTATTAATTTGATATAAAATCACTTCCGATTGCGCCGTAGTTATTACGCATGTTATCACGTGACTTTTATTTACGCGGAACATTCGAAGTGGAAAAATAATTGATAACCTATGTTCGTGGCGCACAATATGTTATGCGCAATTTAATAATTTAATTTTGTTGATTATAGATGTGAGAAATGGCCAGCGATGAACATAAACAATTAGCAACAATAATTAAAGAAACACACAGTCGATTACGTAACGATTGTCGTATTTATGGACCGAAAGAAGCATGGAATCGTCATGTTGCACGAACAGACGATTTGCAGGTTAGTAATTATTATTACTACTACTATTATTATTATTATTAACAATCCAATTATTTAATGAAAGTGTTGATAGTTATTACATATTAATGTAAAGAACTTCCAATGTTTAATTCAAATAATTTATGAATGTATTTATTTTTTTAGAAATATGCAATATCGATGCAAGAATTAGCAACTGCTCATTGGGACAATACTAATTTAAAATCAAATGAAAATACTTATTGTCGAATATCCTGGATTAAAAAACAATGTTATGAATATTTTATGAACGGAGGAAAGGAAAAATTTATTGAACGAGAGATTGATATTGCTAAGAAGAATAATATTGATTTGAATGAAAATAATTCAGTGTGGAAAATAATTCCGGCATTAACAAATGAATATTATGATGGGGATATTGGTAAACGAATTAAATTGATAGATGTTGGCAGTTGTTATAATCCTTTTGGGGATGATGATAATTTTGATGTGACTGCTGTTGATTTAGCACCGTATTCAGATCGAGTATTACAATGTGATTTTTTGAATATCACTATTGGATCTGCGACAATTATTTCAAATGATTCGTCAACAGTTTTACAGTTGGGACGGGATTCATTTGATGTTTGTGTCTTTTCATTGTTGTTAGAATATTTTCCATGTCCAGAGCAGAGATATTTGTGTTGTGAGAAAGCATATAATTTATTGAAAAATAATGGAATTTTATTTATCATTACTCCGGATTCCAAACATGTAGGTGCTAATGCAAAAATAATGAAATCATGGAGATTTGTTTTAGCTAAATTAGGATTCATGAGAATACATTATGAAAAATTACGACATATTCATTGTATATGCTTTCGGAAATGTATAAATAAAAATGTGGCATTGAGATGGACAATGTTACAAACTTTTCCGTCAAATGATATTTTATTTGAGTCAACTACAAAAATATACATACCACAAGACATTCAAGTTGATAAAACTTGTGAAAAAAAATTAGATGTTACATACGAAGCGGAAGAATTGTTAAATGGATTTCTTGAATTACCTCAACTAATTAATGAATAAAAAAAAATATATATTTTAAACTTTAACAATTGCTTTTCCTGTATTCGCCCCACAAAGTACGCCAGCGAAAGCATTGAACATATTATCAAAACCTTCAGTTATAGTTTCGCGATAAATCAGTTTGGATTCACGAATCCATTTGATATTTTGTTCTACACTTTCATTCATGCGTGGAATCCATCGCGTCACCATGAATCCTTCCATCTTTAATTGTTTAAATATGAAATGCGGTTGTAGAATAGAACACTTTGGTGCGTCATTAGGATCAGCATTGTAAGATGATATTGAACCACAAACTGAGATACGACCAAATTCTTTCATTTGATAGATAATCTTGCTGGATATTTCACCACCAACCTATTATAAATAAATATAATAAATTATAATTATTGGTGATATTAATCAATTTGATTACTAAGTACATACATTATCAAAATAACAATCGACACCATCTGGTGCCAACTTTTTCAATTCAACAGCTATATCCTTAGTTTTATAATTGATAGCATGATCAAATCCAAGTTCTTTCGTCAACCATTGACATTTCTCATTACTGCCGGCGATTCCTATGACTTTCATGCCCAATATTTTACCAATTTGACCGACATGAGAGCCAACAGCACCTGCACCACCAGATACAACCAGAGTTTCTCCACTTTTTGGCTTACAAATTTCTTGAAAACCAAAATATGCAGTCATTCTGCAAAAATAAAATGTAATTCCTAACTTATTATTTTATTCATTATAACAAATTGTGGAATTATTAAGTTATACCCTGGCATTCCTAAAACTCCGAGATATAGTGACATTGGAAGATCATCCACTTCAGTTATCAATTGTGGTAAAAATCCAACCGTTCTGAATTCATCAGCAGCTTTCATATTAACAATTGTGTGAGTTCTCCAACCAAAATACCCAATGATTCTTTTTCCAACTGGAAATTCTGGAT
Source organism: Microctonus aethiopoides (assembly GCA_030347275.1). Taxonomy (NCBI): domain Eukaryota; kingdom Metazoa; phylum Arthropoda; class Insecta; order Hymenoptera; family Braconidae; genus Microctonus; species Microctonus aethiopoides. The sequence continues at coordinate 2,389,868 of JAQQBS010000001.1, forward strand.
CTTTTGATTCAATTATTAAAGCAACTTGTGATCCAATCATTGTGGCGTTAAGTGGAGATTTTGTAGAATAAACTCTCATATAAGGATCCACGGATAAATATTCAGCTTGCACCAAGATTTCTGAATGAAAACATCCAAATATGAATCCGAATATAAATCCAAACTAACAAATGACGCATTATCTCATCATTAAAAAAACATTTCAATTATACGTAACAAATGTTTAATATAACTTCTAAATAATTTTTATAATTATGGTAAAACATACCTCCATTTTTGATTGGTGGTAATTCTTCTTCAACAATTTTTAAATCAGTTGGTTTTGGAGTCCCTTCAAAATATTTGGCGATTACGTATTTCTTTGCGACGACCATGATGATGAATAGTTGACAGTATAGAATGAATTGGTATGACTAAACGAGAGAGCCGAGAGCGTTGGCTAATGGCTACATAAACTCAGACCGATCATTTGTTCGTCAGAGGAGGGGAAAGATAACATTTGAATCAATTAGAGATACTGCGACGTTCATAATATAGTAATATCATGTTTTTAAGATGGCTTCTGATAATATAACTCATAAGCTAAATTTACTAAATGTTTTCTCTTCAATGTTATATTCTTGAATCGAATTTGTTGCGAGTGGAATTTTCAATATTTTTTGTTTCAATTGAATTAGTAATATACATGCCCTGTTTTTGATGGCATAAGCATATGGTTTAGCCTGTTGAATATTATTTTAATAGTTAAGAAATATCTTCAAAGGAAGGATTCTGCTTATTATAATTATAATTCAGTCCGATCATTCAATAATTAATTGATGAACATCAGATTAAAGTCAGAAGTAAAATAAAAAAATCAATTAAAGTTTATAATTCTGGCAGTGTTCATTTTCTTTTTATTCCATATTGCATTAATTATTTTAATATAAAATATATACAGATTATTTAATTAACAAAATTGAAGTTTTCTAATCAAGGCTGATGGCAGTATTTTTATTTTTTATTTTTAATAATTTATCAGAACTCTTTGATATTCGTAATCTTTCAGCCGGCTTCAATATTTCAGCTATTATTTTTTCATCACTGAGTTTCTCTGATATTTCAGATGATTCAGATGATCTAATGCGGGTATTCATAATTTGTGATTGTTTTTGAAGTGGTGATATTACACCGATTGGAAATTCAGACTCTGATTCAGGAATTGTAACTCTGCCGTTTACTTTTCTTTTTGTTGGACTGACACCAACAGCGAATGGATCAGATGACAGTCCAGTAATTGGATTTTGTACTGGATTCTCTTCGGTACCCACTGGCATTTTTAATATATTCATCGGCTCCACATACAGCTAAAAAATTTAATTCATCATAATTGATAGACTTCATTAAATGAACAAATTATTTAATTATATTAAACATTTAATAACTCACTGAGTCAAAAGGTGAATCAAGAAATAATTCTTGTAAAAATCGACGCGCTGGTAAACGGTATGTCCCAGTGCCCAATCGTCCTGCCACTTCCGAAAAGATACAAATATCCTAAAAACAATCATTCCTGGTTTTTACATCTAATTCACATTGTCGAATAATCATATTTTATATTTTGTTTCAAAAATATACCTGGAATTTTTCTGGATAACGCTGCCGAAGTCTCAATAATGTTTGACGACTATGACGATACCAAACAGGATTGGATAAACGTTGAGTATGCCTCAATATTTCCCTTAAAATAAATTCATCATCAATTAATTTCTCATTTTTATAATTACAAACGTTTCTCCTCGTACTTTTTCTATTCAATAATACTAACTTCCTTATTTTTTTATCCGCTTCATTAATTGCATTATATTGATTATTCTTATCTTTATAACATATAAGACAAATATTATTATGACCATCATTTTCGCAATCCGAGTCATTTTCTTCGTCTGTAATGCTCAAACTCAAATCCGTTTCTGTACTTAAATAATCAGTCACAAGTGTTGAATATGTTTGAAACGAGTTTGGAAATATTGTTGATAATTTTCTCGGTAAACAAATTCCAATATAACACGATTCACTTGAATCATCTTCCTGTGGCGGTGGAGGTAGTGGTGGTGTACCACTTAAAATATTATCTGCAGTCCAGCTGCGCGATGATTCAATCTCAGACAAACTTTGTAATGACAATCTACCGTCTGAACTGTACATCTAAAATAAAAAATAATGAAACCTTATTATTAGTAACATGAAATGGTTGAAATAATCATAAAGATCATTGGAATATTCACCTCTAAACTGCTATGAGAATAACTAGGTCGCCGATGTCTTTGTAAACTCCGTAATCGGGCATAACCCTCTGCATCCTGTTGACTCAATCGTTGAATACTGGATACTGGACTCGGTGTCTCACCTCTTTCACTGCAACAACAAAATCAATTCAGAACAAAATTTAAAAATAAAAAATCAACACTTTAAATAAATTAATAAATTTACTCACGGAAATGCATAATGTTTTGCTGCAATATCTGTGGCTGCACTCTCGGAACGATTTCTCGATCTACGCGGTAACAATTCAAGCAACTCAGGTTTACCATCGCTCAAACTACGATGATGTTTTTGTGTGGGTAAAGGACTCGGCGTTGCATAAGGATGACGTGGTGGTACAACTGGCCAATGATCACCGCGTCTATGTCTAACGCAAGACCAATTAAATATCGATAGTACATCCGCGCCAGCGCGAGTTGTACTCATAATACTCAATGCATACATTGCGGTTGCACGTATTGAATAATGTTGACATGATTCTGCCATCGATGTTATTATTTCAATAATTCCAAGGTTTTTCAATAGCTCTACACCAGCAGCCGAAGTTCCAACATGACCCAGCGCCCATAGCGCTGATTTCACTTTAATTAATCGATCATCATAATCAAGCTGTTGATCTGAATCATCGCGATAATAATTTTTTTCTGGTGTAGTACGTTGTGAATCATCAACGCTTAATTTACGTCGGATTTCTACAAATGATTCGGCTTTTCGTGGTGTACGACACTCAGTGGTCTCCATTACTTCAGCATCAATAATTGTTTGAAGTCGACTAGTTGTATCAACAACGTCCTCTGTTCCGGATTCCTCTGACATAAAATGTGTATCATCAAGAAATGAACGAACGTTTTTAGTAACCTTTGATATTGATTCTGTATCTATCGTTGTAAAATCCACATTAAAACGATGAATTATTCTGGCAAATCTTTGCAATACATTTCGTTTTATTAATAATTGTATACCAGATTCATGTTGAACTAATTGTCCCATTAAATGAGGAGGAACAAATACATCACGCGGTAATACAGTCATATTAGTTGAACGCCTGAGATAATGTCCATTTTCGCCTCGTTGACGACGCGTCAATGAATCATGAATATCACCCTCAATAATACCAACATAATGCTCAGCAAAACCACCAGGTTTAATCCATTTTTCAAGTTCATCTACGGGCGATGGTAATTTTGCAAAGCTACAGCTAAGTGCATACAATCGAATAATGAGCAAATATCCACGATCACCAAGATGCTGTAACCCTTCATCTAATTGACGATTTTGTCCAATATACTGAAAAAATGCTTTAAGATATTCTCGTTCTTCGCACGCTTCATGAAGTATTTCTAATGCAATTAATGCAACTTGTTTACTTTCATCTGTTAATCTTTCAATTATTAATTTCAACGCCCAATGACATACATCATCCATTTTAGACCTGAGTATTAAACATAAAAATTGTGTTGTATAAATTCTTGTTTGTTCACTTGTCGATAATGATATAACTTTAGTAAGAACTTTACGATTTGGACCATCTCTTGAATAATCAAGAGTTGAAATAATTAATTTAACATAACAGTCATGATTAGTGGCAATGGCCAAGTCTTCAAATTTTTCAAGTAAATTAAAAGCTTTGAGAATAACAGTACCCTTGGCTGAATGACTAAGCTGACCAAGGAATAAAAAGTACTTTTGGCAACATGTAGTCGTCATGTGACGTGGTGAAAACAAACAATCGTGTGCCGATGGCATTGTTGTTATAGCAGTTATTTGCTCGGCAATATCACCAATAAATTCATTCAACAGTCTTGTACCCTCGGGCTCATGAGTTTCCAATAGGCAATTGACTAAATCGCAACCAGCTAGGGTCGATTCACGCGCTAATTTTGCATTAGTAGATAATTCAATTCTACTGTATGTGTTTGATGACGGCTTAAAGTAACGCACAAGACGTTTAATAAATGAACGATGATCTGAATCATAAAGTATATGCATTGAATCGTCACGTGAACGTAAAATTGAACGGATAACTGGCCAATTCCAAGCTAATGCATCCTTAGAACTTAATACTTGAGCGTCCTTGAGCAATGGTGCTGCTGCTGATTCACGACGTAGCCAACTTTTACTTGATTGTTTTGGTCGACTTGGTTGTGATGTATTCAGCCATGTGTCTGCTTGAAGAATACGATCAAGGAATAAACTTGACGGGGATGGACGACGACTCATCATTACGTGCATACGACTGAGAATAGTTACAGCTGCCAATGCCTGATGGCTTCCAATGCTCGCGTGTTCTAATAAATTTGGTAAAGGTGGCGTTAAATCACAAACGTCCGGTGGCAGCAATGAATGAGCTAGATGTAATAGAGCACCAAGTAACACAGCAGCACGCACAGAAATAAATGTATCTGATGCAATAATTATTTCAGCCAATGCACGATGAAGTCCACACTCAAGTAAAATATAAACGAGCAATGCCAAATGTAATTCCGTAATATTTGAACTGCGCGATCCGAGAGATGGTAAAATTGAGCGACCTTCAGCAGCAACAAATCCCTCAGAAAGTTTCCAACTTTCTCGTTGTCTACTGGGATCAACAGCAGCCAACGCTACATCAGGTTCATCAGTCCAAATTGGTAACGGTAATCCAAGTAATTCGTAAAGTAATTCTAACACTGCACCACGTACCTCCAATTGATCAACATATAAAATATCAGCAATTGCTTTCACTCCAGAATTGTTATTTGGATGACAAAAATTCATAATGCCAGAATATGAACGCAATACACTTATTAATGCTTGTTTGCTTGCTGTAAATCTCGTATCACGAGTCTCACGAGAACGATCATTAACCGATGAATGAATTTCACAATAAGGTGCGGCGAATGATAATAATGATACGCTATCTCGTGTTTCTGGACTAGCCAAAAGTCTAAGAAGTACACCAACCACTACCTCAACCATTGCCGAACTTAAATCCGACATTACAGAACGTGTAATTGCATTTACACCACCACAGCTTATAAATAATCTTGAATTTAATACGCCTAATTCACACATTGTCCCCAAAAATACACGAAATGATCGATCTTTCTCTTCAATACCGCCATTCGTTAAACTTGCTAATGATCTTGCCAATACAGGACTAAAATGATTTGGTGCCAGTGCCAATATTCGTCTCACCAATCTCAATGCTTGCAATCGTTCCATATCATTTTTTAAATTAATATCCATACTCCGTGCGATAAAATATGGATAATGAAGTTTATTAACAGCAACGACATCCTCTTGCTTTTTAAGCAGATGACGAACTGCTCGTAATACAGCAGCTCGTATTTGCGTCGCTTCGTGAACGAGCCCAACACGCAAACTGCAAAAAAAAAAAAAAATATTTATGTAGATAAACTATATCCAATATTATTTTATATTTATTCTCATCAACAAGTAGTTGAATATTTACCAGCATAAAATATCTCCGGTACTGTATCCATATTCTCCTGTTTCATCTTCACTGAATAATCGTGTCACAGCATTCAAGTAAGCCAACTTTGTCCCGCATGGAACACCTTGTCGTTGACAAACATTTGTCAATGCCTCTGTTATGTTGTTTTGAAGTCCTATAATATAATTTATTCATTTTTATCAATACAACAAAGATGAATTATACAAGAAATAAAATATAATTACATCCAGCTCAATGTGACTTATTTAAAATTTGTATTTAAAAATGCACATGTTTAGTTTAAAAAGGGCAAAAATAAAAAATCAATTTATTAAATAAGTAAGGTTATGTTACTCACCTTTTGACAGATCAAATTGAATGCAGCTATTTTCATGGTCATTACGATCTAAATAAACACAAAAAATCAATGGATAATTATCGAAATATATTGTTAAATTATTTAAATAATAAATTTCATAATATACGTACTACGTAGTGGTCTACTGGTGCGAGCACTTCTACCCCAAATCATCCAACTTGAGATTGCCATTTTCGCGCCGGTCGCTATCCACGATTAAAATTCGTTTGTCTAGTCCATTCAATAAACCACTTTATTGACACGTAATAACGCATTTTTCAATAACTGAAGCACTATAAATGCTCACTAATTATCGATAACACCAAAGTAGCTTTATCAAAGTGTCATACGAATAAAAAAAAAACTGAGGGATGTAAAACCATATAAATCTACACTTTCTTTTTCATCACGTACATACACATATATTGTCGAAAGTATACATACATATATTTTATACAGTATGTATACAAATGTCTATATATATGTACAGCATCGATGGTGGCGCCAATGGTGATGAAAGCGCGCGTAATTTATTTTTGTTTCGCTTGAGAAAAATTTTTTAATGATGCTGCATTAGTATATTTTCAATTGCGTGTAGAGTTCATTGAATAATGAAATATATAATGAATATTAATGTAGTCTGTATTATTTTTATATCTATTCGTTAATATTTAATTTTTATTTATTTGTATAATTATTTATTTATTAAATTAATTAATTTTTTGTTCTTTTTTTGTCTCGACTCTCAGTGACATTTGAAATCTACTTTTTAGTATTCTCATATCATTGTTTAAACTCCTTCTATGTAAACTACTAGTAGTGTGTATTTTTTTTATATGCATAACCTATAAAATGAAAATTTTTTTCTCATTAATTATATATAATCATTGCATTTTAATTATTGTTAATTTCGGTATTCTCGTTTGCACATCGTGTGCTATATATATTTCACGACAATTAATGGGAGTCAATCATATTATAATTTGCAGTAAAAAAATAAATGATGACGAGATATGAAATTGGAATTGAAATTAATTTGCAGTTGAGTGAAGTTTTAAACATTTATTCAGTTATATGAAATACAAAAAATAATATTAACCAATGAGTTTTTATATTACGGTTAACTATTGCATTATTAATCTACTAATGTTAATTTGATGCATGTTTACTAACAACAATACTCGGATCCATATTATTGAGAGAATATGTAATGGAAACTTTGCAATCCTTATCCGAGTGTATTCCTAGATAAATTTTATTTTTGATAGACAAATTCATTACATGTTTTGAAAAAATCTCTTCAAGCGACGCTTCTTCTATTAAGGTATAATATTTTCTGTCAATAATTTGTCTATGAGCATAATTTGATTTTTTGTTGATTGATTTGCAGTCAAAAATAAATGCAACTTTATGATGTTCAATCACAAATATAGCATCACATCTTGTACCTATAAGAGTAAACCTTGCAGATCTCACAAGCCTAAATTTCTGACGCATATTACCGAATAATACGCTAATGACGTCGTAATCATTTCGATAAGTTCTTGTTTTTCTGAAATAAACTCTGAACAAAACGTGAATACTATCAGCTAGAGCGCGAACTCTGACTTCATTGCATGATTCTGCCACTTTTTTTAATGATTCAGCAAACTTTTGAATTGAACGGCGAAAAGGATCTTCATATTCTCTTGTCGAATTAACAAAACGCACAGTATCATCAATTAGACGATGTGCTGCTTTATTAGGTATGGTTAATGTTAAATAACCGTCCCCCAAATCAGTTGGGTAAAGAAAACCGTCTTCATATAAAAACTGAATAAATAAATCGACACCATAGTCACTTATTTCGCTTTCGTACTTACTTTCGTACTCACTATCGCATGACAATTTGGATAAAATTTCAATATCTTTAATTCCATAGTTTTTAACGTATTTTATTGTGACACACTCGCCAGACATGAGTTTTAATATTTTTGGAGTGATTTTGACATGACTGATTCCATCTTTTATTCGGATAGAAATATAATCAAAACCTTGCCTCACACTCCACAAAGATTGTAAAATAGCATAAGGACTATAGATGTGGATAAGACGACCATCTTCCAATGTCGTC
>JAQQBS010000001.1:2398178-2421672 GCA_030347275.1 Microctonus aethiopoides
ACTTTTATTTGATTTATATTAATTGGAATTATTGTTCATTGCCGCTTTCATTGCGAGCACACAGTTGAAGTTGCTGGCCGAGTTTTCCAATCATACAACGCAATTTCCCACTTATGAATGATATAATTATATTAAAATTAATAATTCTCCATAAACTTATTGAAAAATTATGGTTCATGTTATGACGTGGCAAAAACATTTTATCAAAATAAATCTAAACAAAAGTAATACAACAAATATATTTGTATAATTAAAAAGGAGGGACAAAAATTGAACATTCAATAATTTGAATTTTCCGCCGAAGGTGGGTTGAATTAGAGTAATTGACAGTCAATGATCATCAGAAAAAAATGACAAAAATTATTGTCAGTAAGTTGTTTTTACCAACGGCCGAATGAATCTTACCGACTGTCTTTTACATATATATATAAGTATATAATTAAGGAGCGGTTGGGAAATGTTACATACTTCATATCCGCTTTCCCATTCTGCATTTCATTTCTCTCCGAGCCGGTACATGTTCCGGTAACTTTCATTAACACGAGGTAAGTAATTCATTTATTATAAAGAAATTGATAATACGATCGTTTGTAAATGACTTGATTATTAAATACAAGATCATTTGTTTTTTCGACTAATTAATTAATTGAATGAAAAAAAAGCTGGAAGATATTTTATTTAAATAAATAAATCCAATTATATGTGTCGATCCTAACCTCTATTCAAGTGCGTTCAAAGCACCACGTGGTAGAATACTATTATATAATAAATAAACTTAAAGTTTTTGCTTTATAATCAAATATTTTGTAAATAATTAAAATTATTAATTTATTATTTCAGATTACCATCATGTGGTTTCACACGAGTCAAATGATTAACCAAAATCCCAATGCTTTTCTTCATAAGAAGAAAACTATCTACAAATTTTTCTCAACGGTAAAAATCATCAATTTTGTTTATAAAAATATTTTATATATTAATTTCAACGGTTATTATGATGAAAAATATAACCACATTCATCAATGAATGCCGTGATTATCTATAAAGTATTTGCTAACTGATTAATGTCCGTATAAAAATTGAAAATTCAATAAATCAAAAGTAAAATCAAGAATAAACACAATTGTTCTATTTTCACAGGTCTGGTATCGATGAAACGAAATTCAAATTATGCAGCTTGTTTTCATAGGTAAATTATAATCAATAAATATAAATAAATTAAATATTAAAAATTATTCAATCCTATTAAATGATGAGATGAGCAAACCACCAAGATCTCTGAATGCCATGATCTTATATTTGCTACTCTGATAAATATTTTTCAATCCTTATTCTATAAAAAAAAAAAATGATTTAAACCTTTATATAAAAATTAAATTAAAAATTATTTTTTTTCTTCAACAGACTTAAAATTGGAGAAAATTCGTGATCAGCCACGTGGCTTAATGTTACAGGTAAGATGAAATATTCAAACAACATTTACAAAACAATTTCAATTTAAAAAAAAAAGTGTATGATGAGATGAGCAAACCACCAAGATCTCTGAATGCCATGATCTTATATTTGCTACTCTGATAAATAATTTCATTTAAATTATTCACAATTACATTCTCTTTACTAACTGTGCTAACAATACAAATTTCATTTATGCGCAGATAAAGTCAAAGGCGAGGATGTAAACATCACTCTAACATTCGACCTGCATTTTTTATTAGGTAAGAAATAATAGTTAGAAACTTTTCTTCATACTCTATCGATGATATAATATAATAATTTATTTACTTTATGATGATTTCGCTATCACCAAGATCTTTGAATGCCGTGATATTATTATTTGCTACTTCTGAAAATTCATATCATCTATAATGATATGAATATATTAAATAGACTGCGATATGCTAATTATGAATAACATTATTTGTATGCAGATGAATCAATGTCGCGTGGAGGGAATCATTATAATGAAGATCAACCAATAAAATAAAGGTATACTGAAATGAATTAGATTATTTTCTTTTATATTTTGTATATTTTTTTTACCTCAATTTTTAATGATGAAGCTTGATAACCACCAAGATCTATGAATGCTATGATTATTTATCGTATTTGCTATCTGATATTGTATGGAATTAATCAAGAATTTTTTTTTATTCTTAAAGTTCTTTATTTACAATTATATTTTCTTTTCTTTTTCCTTTTTTTTTTTAGATGGAAGATCCTATTGATTTTGGTAACAAAAATTATCGACGATGTTACAGCATGATAAATGTATTTGAATGCTTGAATAAAATAAAAGAACAATATAAATCCAGTTTATTCTTGAATTATTTCCGTTATTTTACGTACGAAATGAAAATAAGTGAGGGCGAACAAGTCATATAAGAAATATCCTGAGATTTTCATGGTCATCTAGCGGTCGAGGCCAATATATTGAGAATCTTGTCTACTGGAAACTTGTATTTGTGAAGGTCATATGATCCACAAATGTATTTTATGTTTGTGATAACTAAACGAGTTGTTCTACTGAGCGTGACAATTTTTTTTTTTCGACACGATTATTTCCGGAATTTTTTTTAAGACAAAATTTGAATAACGAAAAATCATCTGTTCCAATGATTGAAATGACTTTAAATATAATTAGTTCCTTGTCCCTGGCATCACCTTTGCTACAAATGCAATGAAAAACCTTGGCAGAATTCGTATTATTCACATGTTAATATATTCATTCATGGGCAAACAAATATTTTTTTGCAATTAATTCTACGCAACATAAAGCATACAAATTTTAAATTATTTACGTTTTATCATCACGATACCCCTATGAATAGAAAAAAAATATATATATAATTGCCGTTCGGTTTAGTTGTTTTATGAGTGACACACAAAGTTCAAAAGTTCTTTCGTGCCAAGGATTGTAATGATGAATCATACACAGGTATGGAAGTCACTATGAATTATAAGATGTAAAAAAAGAAAAACATCACGTATAATAATATCTACGTAGTTGCTATTAGAAATAATGTTTTTGCTTTTAGGTATATGCAAAAAAAAAAAAAAATAGAAAAATATATATATTCATTCTAAACTTTATGAAAAAAAAATCCATTAAAATTAGAAACGTAATTTTTTTCTTATTAATCTCACAATTATTTTTTTTTTTATTTATCTATAATTCTCTAATATATTTAGTTTATTTAGAACACAGTTGTCAATCATTTTTATATCATTATATTAAACATAAGATGTGATGGAAAACTACAGATGTATGAGGAAGAGAAATTCTTCTATACAATTATCTCTTACAATATGTTTGATTAATTATCCATCAATCATATATATTTTGTGCTTCTCAACCAATTATTATTCTCACTATGTCTATGACTAATGATTGATATTTTTTCTACACCGATATTCAATGCAAAAGAAGAAAATAAAAGAAAAAAAAAACATTGACAAAAAATGAGTTTGAAAAACATGTTACTACACATAGTCTTGAGTATATCACACGTGTGGCATTGACGCACGCACCGAACGAGATCCTGAATATGTTTATGAGTTGTCTCATCAGTATGCTATACTGTAATGCAAATAATGTATTGCCCCGGTCAAACGTATTGGAATGAGTGAGAGAGTTCGGGGAATTAGGAACCTCCAGACCATCGCCATCGGTATAAATGTGACGGTCTCACAGCCTCTCAGTACCAGTTTCACAACTTCATCGTAGCAATAAACACGTATGAAAATGAAGGTAAATATGAACACAAATCACTATTTGTCTTATATTTCTCAATCACAAATTTAAATCATATTTTAAATATTTTTTATTATTTTATATTTGTCTTTATAAATGTTTTTTATTTTATAAATTAAAATTTGTTCTTTATTTTTTATTACATAGGTAGCTGCAGTGTTTTTCATTGCCGTAGTGGCACTTGTTATGGCTGATTACACCACCAAGTACGACAATGTTGACTTGGATCAAATTTTACGAACCAAACGTTTGTTAAATAATTATGTTGATTGCTTGGTGGGCGAAAAAACATGCACCCCTGATGGAAAGGAATTAAAGGGTAAGATTGAACGTTAATTTTTCATCATTCCAATTTGATATTCAATGTTCCAACTAAATTATTTAATATAAATTTATAATTAAATTAAATTAAATTAAATTATTCTTTCACTTTTATTTACCAGAACATTTACCTGATGCTCTTAAAACCGGATGCAAAGAGTGCAGTGAGAAACAGAAGGCTGGCAGTGAGAAGGTCATTCGTTATATCGTCAACGAGGTAAACCATTCACTCTCTTAAAATTTATCGCGATTAACTTTCGTTATTCATCAGTGCTAATAGTAATGTATAATAAACCTGGCCAAACGAGTTATGCGATCCACGCAGTTGCATTCCAACTTGTAATGTTTATTACATCGACACACACCGGGCGGGAAACTTTAGTCCTCCTAAAAGGCCTCAAAGACTTGTTCAACTTTCACACGTGCCCTAGTTTGAAGCATCAAGTCAGGATTACCGATAGGATTACAGTATATCCTGCTGTTAATTCCTTTCTTTCTTTCTTTTTTTTTTTTGTTCTTGAGAAATATCAACGAAACTGAAAATATAAAAAAATGTATTTATATGCTAATATATATTTTTTTTGTTTATTTTAATTTGTTTAGAGACCAGATCTGTGGGAGAGGTTGGCTAAAGTATACGATCCCAACAATGAATACAGAGTAAAATATGAAGACAGAGCAAAACAATCTGGAATTAAAATTTAAATAAATTATTATGGCCTGGAAAAATTTTATTAATCAATTTAGATTGATTTTAAATGTTAGAAATATAAAAAAAAAATTTGGCTAATAATAGTTCACACTTATTATGTTATTCTTTTTTTGTCGTATGGTAAATGTATACTAATTATTTTGTTTGTTGAATAATAAATAATTATATCAAATTAATCTCGACAGCTCGTCATTTTTTTAATTTATTTAATTTATTTTATTCGCGTGTGTATTTGTAATTTTAATTGAATATTCGAGAGCAAAATAAGAGATAAAGGTGCGACTTGTTTTGTATATTTTATATATGAAAAAAAAAAAAGCAAGACAGGATTGTTTGCATTATTAATTAATAATATATTGTATCACATCTTTTTTTTTAATTCTACTCTCAATTGAACGACGTCAGGTAATTGATTATTAATAAGTTATAAATAATTAATACCATGATGATAAATAATAACATACATATATAAAGTGGATATGAAATATGTCTATCACTTTATTAATTATATAACTTGCAGAATTAAGTGTAAATAGTTTGATGAATATCCAATATCATCACGACAGATTGATGTATATAGGTGAAAGGTATTGTAAATATGTATATACCATGTGAAAACCTGTTGAATTCTCTCCCTACATTTCATTCATAGGTTGCGCCAACCAGAACCTGACACTGCGCATCTAAATAACATCGCGTTGTCTGTACGAAAAAAAATATAAGTAAAATTCAACATTGACAACGCAAACGCGCAACAGTTACAATCATGGCAGTGGAAATATTAACAGGCAAAGTATTTTTATTAATTACTGGGGCAAGTCAAGGAATTGGACAACAAATAGCTATAACATTTTCAAAATTATTGGAAAAGGATTCACGAATTTTGTTATTAGCGAGAAATGAGAATGGCTTGAGAGAAACAGCTGGAAAAATTCCAAGTCATGTGTCTGTTGAATGTGTAAACGTTGATTTATCTGTAGCAACTGCTGATGAATTGACTGGTATGATTAGATAATTATTCTATTGACAATAAATATCATATTTATAATTACAAATCAGCTATTAATCTTGAATATTAATATACATATTTTTTATTTATTTATTATTTATTAGGTATCATTGAGAAATCGGTTGATCCGTCTAAATATGATCGTGCTGTTATTGTTCATAATGCTGGTACGATTGGAGATATTTCTAAGATGACAACTGAAATGTTGGACTTTGATATTTGGCGAAAGTATTATGATCTCAATGTATTTTCACCAGCTGTCCTAAATTCTGTATTTATGAAAATATTTAATGACGATAATAAATATAAAAAAGTGGTGATAAATATTTCATCACTTTGCGGAGTGAAACCGATGAAATCAATGGGTTATTACTGTTCCGGAAAAGCTGCAAGGGAATTGTATTTCCATGTAATTATTATTTAATCATTATTATATTTCATAACTAGATATTTTTTACTTTGACGTTATTTAAATGTGTATATTTATTTTTTATTATTAATGTAGGTATTTGCTGAAGAATTTCCGCAAGTAAATGTGCTCAATTATGCGCCTGGGCCAGTAGAAACCAATATGCTAAAAACTGTGGCCGAAACTGCAGTTGATGTGGAATTGAGAAAGTATATGAGTGATATGCGACAAGAAAAAAAACAGTTAACGACAGATCAAACGGTCAATCGTCTTGTTGGAATATTAAAAGAGCAAAAATATAAATCCGGCGCTCATGTGGATTATTTTGATGAAATTTAAATACATATCAGTTTTAAATATAATAAAAAAGAATTTTAATTCAACCTTATCAATGTATAATTTAACGAATATACAACATGAAAATAAATATTGCCAATTGATATTTTTTTTATCACAAATTATGTTACGTCAAATCACAATTTTATCTTGTTCAAATTATTTATCGCTTTCTCACTATTTTATCACATATTGTTTTTTATATTTTTATATTTATTTGTTAATAATTATCAGTCTCGATTATTATGTGATTCAGTTATTGGCTGATGTCTTATCATTTCTGTATCAACCACTATTACTAGTACAAGAATTATAAAAAATATTCCACCTGATAAAAGATAAGCAGGTGATGGATAAATAGGTGGCATATACGCAGAATATATCACTGAATATAGTGAACTTCCAGCCACTGGCAATAATGTTTCTAAAAATGTTGTCAAAGAAAATACTTTACCTAAAAATAAAATATAAAAATATAATGATAAGATAATTGGCAGTTGGAAATTCTAACCTATAAATTTTTTCTCACCCGTATCTTTTGCCGGTGCAGATTTTGATAAAATTGATCGTACTGTTGGAGAAATAATTGCATTAAATATTCCAATACTCATTCCAAAATACATATGCCAAGGTTTTGTTGTAAATGATAAAGTTATGGCGCTTGCAAATCCAGATAATGTACCAATCATTGCTCCAGTTGCGTCTGAGAAACCTAAAAAATAAATAATAAAATAAAATTAATGAAATAATATTTTCAATCACACTCAAAATTAGAAAAAATATGTCTAAAATTATTACCGAAATAGTGTCTGAATACTGATAATCCCAATATTGTACCAATGATCGTTAATATCATACTTATACCAATATAAATTGAATATTGAATTGCATCCCATCCAAGTTTTACATTGGCAAATAAAAATCCTATTCTTCCATGTCCTTCCATCAAAACAACATGTAATGATAAAATTGAAATACAACTCCACAGTAAAATTCTATTCAAACCCAAACGCTTTTTCACAGACGTTGCAAATAAATCTTTAACAAGTTTAATATCAAATAAATATTTCCACTTTTGCTGGAATAAAAATAAAAATAAAAATCAAATGAGTATTCAAATAAAATCCAATTGCTGTTGCTGATAAACAACAATGTCAGCTCTTAAAAACTATAATTATAAATAATATAGAACTCACATGTGTTTCATTATGAATCGTTTCTGGTACATACATAAAAGTATAAAAAAGAGATGAACTATTAAATAGAGCAGCAGTACAAAATATGGATGTGTAACCAAATTTTTCAAATATCAATGGACCAATAAAAGTACCAATAATTAATCCTAACAGATAATTAGCTTGCATACATCCTAAACGCCAAGCTCTATTATTATTATTTGTAATATCAGAAATGTAGCAAAAGGTTCCTATTATAATACCAGAACTTCCACCAAGAAGTCCTGATGGTATTGATGCAAATAAAAATAGCCATGGATTTATATTCCACAGTGTTAATATTGATAATAAAATTAATTTACAAGTTGATGCTGCAAGAAAAATTTACTTTGTCTATTTACATGACATCAATATAAATGCTAGTTATTATATGTGTAAATATTCGATTGTTTGAATAGGATAATAATTTTTACCGATATATCCAATAAGTAAAAGTGGCCTTCTACCATATTTATCACTCCAAGGTCCAAGAAATAATGATAAAAATGCCGCTAATGTACCTTCTAATAATGACTGACACATTAAAATGTAACTTGCTTTTGGTTGTATTAATTTATCCAAATCAAATGCTGCTTGACTACTGCTATTGGTATGAATAATATCACAATTTTCATTGGTTTCTATTATTGTTTTACAAGTTTGGAAGAGAATTAAATCGGAAAAGACAACACCTGTAAAAGAATAAAAAATATTTAATTATATTTCAACATGGAATTTATTTAATTTTCTAAATTTATGAATACCAGCATCATTAAATTAATATTTACTATATTAATCACCTGTCATTCCATAAGCAACGAATGATAAGAATATTGGTGGTTCTACATATGTAAAACGTCGCCATTTACTCACTGGTAAAGTAACTTCGTTATCCATTAGAAAAAATATATTTGTTTAAAAAATTACAACAATTTTTTTAATCAAATTATTTTAGGTTATCCATGTATTTTGTAGAATATTTACCACACGGAACGTAAACTAAAGATAGAAAATAAACCAAAAGATTTAGGTGTGTATATTTAGAAAATATAAATTTCATTATTGTGAAAAATTCAAGTAAATTTTTAAATTTCCTTGAATTATTTTAGGTTATCTATTTATGTACAAATGATATTTGTGCATAAATAGGTAATTATTTTTTCTCTTTTTATATGAATTTGTATGATGTACAAAGTTTATATGCAAAGATCTGACAATTTACCTTTCAGTAATGTACTGATGTCTCTTTGAAGTATGTTCATGTGATATCCACAAATGAACAATAATTATTGAGTTGCATTTCCCAACAATTGAGTGACAAGATAATAATCCTATTTTCTTTGTTGCTGCTCACGCAAAGTTTTCGCGTAATCATTCTCCATATTGAACACTGTACATGATTCATCAAGGCCAATGATCATTAAATCTAAGCAAAGAATTTTTTGATTGATGACAATGTAATGTTGAAAAAAAATAAGCAATCCAAACAAATGATAAATAAATCATGATTATAATTTTTTGATAATTATTGTGCGTTGATAAACAAATATTAACCATCAAATCAGCTGATTGAGAGTTTATCAACAGAGACTCAATGACGTATATGTGACCTAGATGCCATGAATGAAATTAATACATTTAATGATAGACCACAAACACCAGATGAAAATAATTGTTGTGGGAACGGTTGTAATCCTTGTATATTTGATATTCATAAACAATTATTGGATAAATGGAATAAAAAAGAAAGCATTCAAAGAAGTGAAAGAAAAAATTTACTCGAGCCGTTATCATATAAATTATTTTTCATTGAAGAGATAAAAAATATCAACAGCGATTATGTGATAATATATTTGAAATATAAAGATCGATATGATAGTAATGGAAATATTTTTTTAAATGCCGGCGAGCATGTTGTCATAAATATTTTATCATGGTCAAAACCATTTACACCAATTGCTTGGACCAATGACACTTTAACACTTCTAGTTAGAGTTTATTTTAATGGTGTTAATACAAATAAATTAAAAAATATTGAATTGAATACAGAAGTACGAGTTCGTGGACCCTATGGGGATTTTCGATATTCTCGTAATACTTTTAAGAAAATAATTATGTTTGGTATAGGCAGTGGTGTTGCTGCATTGTATCCAATTGCTAAATCAATTGTCAATGATGAATTAGATGAAACGCGGATTCATCTTAATCTTGGATTTCAATCTGTAGATCAAGTTCCACTAAAGCAGGAATTAAAATTACTTACAGATTATTGGAATGTCAATTGTACTATTTACATAACACAAAAAGGTATACAAAAATTATTTATATATTTTATTATTTGGTATAGATAATAAACGATAAATATTTTTCAGATAAAATACAAAGTCTTAACGGCATTTATATAATATATGAGAAAATAAATGAAAGAATATTTAAATCAGTTGTAGATAAATATTTGTACGAAACGACATTAATATTAATATGTGGAAATGACAATTTCAACAAATCGCTTGAAACATGGTCCAAAAAATATTGTCATACAAATTATCATGTTTTTAAATGAATGTCTGAATGTGAATAAATATATCTGAATTAATTACACACTTACAATATGACATGATATATTTTCATTGCAATTTGGACAATTGCCGTGTATACGATCGAACATTATTCGATTTCCAGCCACTGCTGCCAGCCACTAAAAAATCATTTCATTATTATAATGATAAATATTTTATTATGACACTTTGATTCAATCTCATCGTGAATATATTAATATAAAATTTACCTGGTATAAACACAATGTATGAAAATTTCGATGACACTTTTCATTATTGCAAATTTCCGATGGTATTTCACCATCATCCGACTGGAGACAAAAGCAAATGCAACATTCTTCATCACTAACAATGCCAGTGTTAGATATTTTTTCACGTTCATTTACATTTGGCGGCTGTGGTAATTCTGATACATTCAAAAGATTGTACAAATTATCTAGCATTGTTTTATCATCTGACCAATTCTGAAATCAAATTATTAATTATTCCAATTGAATACTTAATAATTCTATTAATATTCAATTACAATATTGCCAGTTTTATTTTACAACTAACCAGAGAATTTTCGCTTATTATATTTTGGCATTCTGCAACCTCTTTGTCGCTACCTAAAGGTTTTATTTCAGGAAGTGATTCAGGATTCAATGGATTTAGTTTTATCAATAGTGATAAAGCAGCGTTCAAGTGTATTCTCCTATACAAATGATACGGTTTTGGATCAGCAGGATCTATCACCCAGCAATTTCTGTAAATATAATTAAAAATTTAATTAATTCAGTTGAATTTTGTATTCAATGAAAATAATTTAGTAAATTCCATTTACTCGTCAATAATTCTTAGATTCTGCCAAGTATCTTCTAGTGCATCCACTCTGGTTTTTAATGTAACTGCGGCTTCAGTAAGATTCGATACAGATCGTTCTAATGATTCCCAATGTTTTAATTTTGGTAAATCAGATGAAACAATCATCCATGAATGATTACCAGTTTCATCTTGTTTTAATTCTATTGCAATATTTTTATACATCAATTTAATGACACTGAAATCTTTGTTAACCCATACAGTAATATCCTGAAATAATATAATTATTAAAATTATAAATTAATTGTCAATTGTAATAAAATTAATTGATAATAATAATCTAATGATTTACAGGAATCAGCACAGTATTTTTCAATTCTTCTAAACGTTCGAAATTATACAAATTTGTATCTATGTCGTGATCTTTGGCTTTTTCAATCAGAATGTTGCTCTGAAATAAAAAAAAAAGTATAAATTAAATTTTGTAATATATTTGAAATATTATATAGATTATATAAAATATTATTACCATAATTCTTTGTAATTGATTCAAAAATGATAATACTGAGGTTGCATTGTTTAATAAAGCTTTTACTTTTGTTGAAAAATCACTACTACATATTGAATGTATTTTACTGCCAAATTTTATCGACGCTTTTTTCATTTGTGGATAATTTGGTACTGTCAAGTTAATTTTTATTCGTGTATTATTATTAATTTCTAAGAAACCACGCCAGGTCATTGGTTTTGTTGAAATTAAAACAAGATGAGGATGCCATGTCAATACATCTTCATATTCTTTTCTCATGATGAAAATTTTTCAAAGTGTTATTTTTCATGGATTTCATAATTTAATTAATCAAACAATCAATCAATCACATGTAGATTTTAATTTTTTTCACAAATATATAATATAATATTTATTATAATCATGATAAACAATACATCAATGTACCAAATTTCACAAGAGAAAATAAAATAGGGTTATCATCACCAATTCATAAAGCATAAGAGCTATTTTTCCCGCGAAAATTCAAACTACAGTAGCGTCATATGCTAAATGATTATTTAACAAACTACATTTTCCATCGTATTTGTTTTCAAGTTTTTAAAGCAAAATTAATAAATAATAAATGCAATTTCGATATTTTATGTTTATATAATACTTCTTGTTTAATTCTACATGGATTTATTATAAGTACACGGCCGAAAATGACCAAGATAAACATTATTTTTTAACTACAAAGCCCTTGGTAATTTCTATTAACTACTATTAATAATATACAAAGTGTCTATTCACTTAAATAGTCTGTGTGTTAGTAAAAAAAAAAAAATTACAATTATCTTTTAAATTTATTCATATTAAATGTCATTCAATGTCATGGGCAATTTATTTGCATTATTTCAAATTTGAAATAAACAAAAATCCCGTCTATGTATAATATCTTATAGATAATATCAAAAATATATTATCGCGATTTTAGATATCACTTTGCACTCTTCACTTCATAGTTTGCAACTTTTTCATCCATCAATTCAAGCGCATAATTAGTAATGCCCTGAACATTATGATTTGGCGATTTGACTGGTTCACCGAGCAGATATTTCACTGGAGGACTTAATAAATCTGTATCCAATTCTGCAGGATCTTGAGGACCAGTAAGAAAACTGACAATAGTCCCCACACCAACTGTTACAAGACATCCTATCATACTGTACCATAAATAACTCACCTATTAATGTAGAAAAACAAAAATAAATTTAAATAAAATAACTTTATAATTTCATTAAAAAAAAATTCTCTATGAATTAAAAAACTTACTCTGTACATAGACCAAGCTTCAACAATTTCTTGTTGATCATCAGTGGTTTGTAAATTATACATTGTTTGATTTATACAAGGACAATTTTCAATTGATACTGATTTACTTTCTAAAATAATTTCTCCTTTGAGCATTGCTATTTGAGCACCTAAACCAATCCAACAAATTAAAACTAAACCAGTAATTGCACCGGTCATTGCGCCTTTTGCATTCGCCCATGGAATAAACATTCCCAATGAAAATAATCCTAATGTTACACCACCCACCATTCCATTAAATGATAAAGCGACCTGGATAATGAAAATAAAATACAAATATCAATAAAAATATATTTATAATTTTTGTTTTAATACTTGAAATAATTTTTTTAAATTACCTGAAGAACTCCACCAAGTCGTTCAACAATGAAAACAAATGCAAAGCTAAGAATTCCGAAGAAAATACTGATCCACCTGGCATACACAGCGCCTTTGCTAGCAGGCACATTTATTTTAAATAAACCTTGAAGAATATCTTCACACGTAATGGCCGCAAGTGAATTCAATGCACTTGCAACAGTTCTATAAAGTAAATAAATATAAAAATTAAATATCTTCACTCAAGATTGGATTTATTCTTTAATTTATTTTATTACTTTCGCATCCATACCCTAAAGATGCAGCGAAAATTCCAGCGACAAATAATCCAGGAATACCAAGCATACTTCCCATCGAATTCATAACATACAACGGTAATAATTGATCTTGACCTGTGACATATCCAGCTTGCATTGGATCACACTCACTGTATGTGCTGTATAACACCATACCAGTCAGAAAATTAATAGTATAAATGAGAATTAATCCAAACGATGATACCCAGAGAGCTCTGCAATAAAAAAAAAACAATAAATAATTAATTGAGTATCAAAAAATAAAATAAACAAATGACAAAATTTTATTTCATCAACTCACTTTCTAACTTGGCTTATTGATTCAACGCTAAGATACTTTTGGACGGACGCTTGATTACTACAAAACATTGTTGCCCAATAAAAAGTTCCACCAATAACAACACTCCAAATACTGTGTCGTACTGTGGGATTTGGATCACTATTAAAAAGCTCAATTCTATCAGTTTGTTCACTTTTGTTCCATACTGATGCTATTCCACCTTCCATAGTCATGCCAAGAGCAAGAACTACGAATAAAGAAATTAAAAGAACTGCTCCTTGAAATGTGTCTGTCATTATAACTGCTTTCATGCCACCCTAAATCAATCAAAAAGAAAAATTAAAAGGAATATTCATCAATTATCATAAATATTTTCAAATATATATCAATATTTTAATTTATCATTCTAAATTAGCGAATGAACTCACCTGAGAAGCGTAAAAAATACACACTATGTAGACTAGAGCCACGGCTAGATAAGTATTCAAGCCAGTAACTGTTGTAAATAAAAAAAAATATTTATCATTGATTTAATAATATATAATTAAATGAATTGATTTAATCATTGTAAAATTATTATTTGTTTATTAACTATTTACCATGACTTAGAGCTAATGCTGGTGCATAAACTGCTACTGAACTGTATAAGATCATTTGAAGCATATAAAGTATACTGGCCAATAGTCTGCAGTGAGAATTAAAACGTAAATTCAAGTACTCATAGCTGGACGTCAGTCTGAGCTTCATATAAACAGGTAAATAAAGTCTCGATGCTATTGGGACAACTAGGATAAATGCAAAGCACGTCATCCAAAATTGTGTGCCCTAAAATAATTGAATATATAAAAATTATTTCAGTACTTTTATTATTTGTGCTTTTTTTTTTTTTTTTTTTCAAAGTAATTAATTTATTTGTTTATTCATAATAATTATTTTAATTACCTGACTATACATCTCGGCAGGATTTCCAAGAAGCTCAATAGCTGTTATAAAACTTGCTGCTAATGACATGGCCATTGGAAATGTTCCCATGCTTGATCCACCAAGTAAAAAATCTTGTGATGTCTCTTGTTTCTTGGCAAAACACACGTAAAATGTTCCAATAAGACACGACACAAGAAGCATTATTCCTAAAACAACGTAATCCACCCATGAGAAAAAATGAATGAGCGATGGATTTTCTACGTCACAATCTTGTTGCTGTTGAGATTGTACTCGTCGTTGTTCAGCTGATGATGCCGATAATGCAATGAAGAAAATAAGCAAACGCAGCCGCATGTTGGAATGATTCCTTTCCTGTTTGTGAATAAATAATAAATACATTTAGTTATTTTGATTCAATGATGAAGAAGAAATAATATTGTGCTATTAAAAAGTGACAATGACAATTGATCATAATCATTGTTCATTTTACCATCAATTTCAATTTGATAAAATGTCATGAGAGAAACATGAATGATTTCTGGTTCAAAGCAGATCAAAGCAAATCAATTCAATCATGCCCCAGGCACAATAAAATATATACTGATAAGTCAAAGAGAAATTTGTTTGAGTAATAGATAAGAAAAATTTGGTTTCCAATTATTGGAAAATTCTATATTAATGATAGACAATGCTATTAAATGTCATCATGTATTATTTACGTGTTATTCACAGTTTATATTATATTTCAAATAACCTCAGGCTTATTCTACTGCTAATCAGGTTGAGAAAAAAAAATAAATCGACTCTTCATATCTGTTGATTGAAAAGATACCTATATAATATTTTTAAGAGTTGATAAATGAAGAGAGACAATTAAATATTTATTTAATTAGTCCAGAAGTTTTAGGTCAAATTGATGAAATAATTTTTTTGCTACACGTGAATTATTATTCTCAAATTGTGTATATTGTTTATGAATCCTATTCATAACTGCAATTATTTTAACAGATTATGCTCATGATAATGATAACTGTAATTAAATATGCTCACCTTGATATTTTAGAGAATGTCACCGGAAATCCGGATTGCCAGTAATAAATATTATCTCCAGACCAATTATTATTTAAAAAATATTCACTCAGTCTCCGATTTTTTCAATCAATAAAAATGTTCGAAATTGCAATTGAATAATCTTGCTAAGTTTCCTGATATAACGCATAAATATTTCTATATATCCAAATAATAAATTGTAAAAATTTTTGAATGAAATTAAATTTGAAAAAAAAAAATTATTAAATAATAATTTGTATTGATAATAATATTGAAAATAATTTCTATTAATCAAGATATATTTTATCTATGAGTGGAACACTTGTAATACAAATTAATTGTACAATGCAATGATTATACTGGAGAACAACTTGATTTAACTGAA
This sequence comes from Microctonus aethiopoides, assembly GCA_030347275.1. Lineage (NCBI taxonomy): Eukaryota > Metazoa > Arthropoda > Insecta > Hymenoptera > Braconidae > Microctonus > Microctonus aethiopoides. Next base: position 2,414,404 of record JAQQBS010000001.1, read on the forward strand.
GTTAAGATTTAAGACTGATGATTTTAATTGTCATATGCGCCTTTATACATCAGTGGTGATGTCCCTTCCATTGGTGCTGTGTCATTCGTTGTTAATAGCTCTCTACATACATTGTGGTATTGTCTTCTCATGAACAATAATAACAAAATACAATATAAATTCCATAATGTCCAAATGACATTATGGAATTTTACAAAAATTATTTCGTCATATTCATTAAACAATAATAACTAATCATAAATTAAGACTGATCATTATCTTACTATTATAGTTTTGTTCATTGAAGTCATTAATTACAATTGTAATTAATAATAATCTTTTGCATATTGTTATATACGAATAATGATATTTATATTTATTTATATGAAAGAAAATCCTGAAAGATCTTAATTATGCTTGACATAATATCCGGACAAATGACAAATTTGACATATTAAAAGTCATTTCTTGAGACAAATTGGATGAAAGTGGAATTAATAAACGAGTTTATAAATGTATTTTTTTTTTTTGCTACTGATTAATTTATTTTATCATTTATTTGATAATGAAAATATCGTAGATTAAATATTGTATCATGTGTATATAATTTTTAAAGATTTGTTACGCTATCAAGATTATTTAGCAGAATGATATGAGAGTTTATCCAAGGGTAATGAGAATATAAACAAAAAATGTAACAATATGATAATAACAAATGAATCTTTTTGTATTCAAATGGTTTAAGCGTCGAGGACAAATGAATTGATAAATCTTTTTAATTTCTAATCTTTTGTATTAAAGTAAATGTTGTGTAATATTTTAAAAAAAATATATCTCCTGAAACGATATTCGAAAACAAATTATTTTTATGTAATTTCATCCATTTTATGCGGTTTATGACGCATTTTTACGCAATTTAATCCCTTTGATAGTTCACATTACAACTTTGTTAATTAATACATTGGTAGTACAATTTAAACTTTGAAAATGTTTTACACAACGTGGATTTGTTCAATTGTAAATTGTATAAATATATGTATCAAGTGTGATAAAAAAAAATGTCAAGATCAATTCGATTATACATCTTGAAAGACTACGCGTAATCATTTCAGAAATTTTCACAGGCATTTTTTCATGTGCGATGATGATGATGTAAAGCAATTGCACGTTGTGAGAACATTATATCAATTTCACGTGACGCTTGGACAATTATTAATCATACTATTTACTCTTTAGCTGACAGAAATCTTCAAACAATATTAATATAATATATTTATTGTATAAATAAAATAATAAATTAAAAATACAAAATTTAAAAACAAATAAATTTGTAAAATTTTCATGGAATTTTTATTAGTTAATAAATTTTGGGATAAGCCCGAAATAAAATAAACCTATATGAGTATTATTTGTGTTGTATTATTATTGACAATAAAACAGAGAAAGAAGGAAAGAAAAAGATTGGAATTGACTGAGTAATAATAAACCGTAACAATTTGAATTAAAACTAGCTTGAGCCAGTCGTCACCAGTTCATATAAAACCCAAAGACGCCACTTGTCGCGTTATATTAATTGCCTAATTCCGAGTAATTGAAGATGATGTTTTTTCTTCGGGCCAACTTTTTGATTCACATTAATTCACACTTCTATATGAATAAGTTTATGTATAATACGTTGCATTGAGCAAATTTATTAACTAGTGTAATAAAAAATAAACAAATGAAAGCCAACGTAATCATTTTTTTTTTTCAGTGATAAATTTTTTTATTGTTCATCTTGAATTTTATTCAAAATTATCACGTTTTTGCATAAATGATTTGCAACAGGACACATATAAACATTCTATGTATATAATATTATGTTTCATTGGAACGATGAATCGATTTTTATCGTCATTCAATTAAAAACAATTTAATATCAATCAATATACTGTATATAATATTCAAAATTTGATATTGTGTATCTAAAATCTCGTCATTTCTTCATTTTTGGCACTTAAGAATTTCGCCGCAGCACAATTATTATTATTCTTCTTATTATTGTCTTTATATGTGTAAATATAATTATTTCCATTAAAAAATATCAATTAAATGTCTAATTATTCAGAAAGAAAAATAATAAATGTTTAAAAGAACAAAAACAATTGTAAAATCTCAATGATTATACGAGAAAATGTGATGACGGAAGTATTATAAAATTTTTCTACTTAATGTACATTAATTCAATATTATAATACTAAATAACATAAACGGAATCAATCATAACTAGATAAAAAATATTCTAGTATCTACAATTGCTTTGTGCTTGTTAAAAATCACGAATTATTAAATATTCTCAATAATAAACAAATATATTGTAATGTACAAATTGGCATTATTTGAACCTACGATTCATTATCTTAAGCACATTTTTTTTGGCCTGACAATTTTGCTATATTATTCTTTGTACAGATCCTCGAGGATCGTAAATAATATTTTAATACTCTTCACAATTTGGCTATTGTTGATTCGTTGATGTACGTATATAACGGAGAGAAATAATTATTGCAAACTAATTAATTAGACCACACATCAATGAACGAAAACAAAAAAAAATATATTAAAAATATTACAACCCCACGAAATAGATACTAATTATTTGATCCCTTAACCATTTTCATTTAAAATATGCAAGTAAATTTGAATAAAAAAAATTTTAAGAAAATCATATACAATTCAAATTAAATTGGTGTACTCTCTGAATTATTTCTACCACAGCTATTCAAGGTATACTCATCAGGCAAAATATAATTTGATGATTTTTTATTAGCATTCTCCCTGCTTTTAATTATACGATTAGCTATAAATGGAAAAAATAAATCTGGATGAATATGTCTTGGTTTTTCCAATCCAATACATTGTAATATATTGCTGACAATCCATCCAATAATAATTGCAATGAGACATCCGATTGTCGAATACCACATATACGAAATTCTATAAAGATAAAAAAAATCTGAATCGCGAGATGATGAAAACAATGTGGAATTTGAATTATTTAAATCTACAATATTCGTAGCTTGATTTAGTAAAGTGGAATTACTACAGCCCCTTATAGACGTTGGTAGTGTATGGGGTTTGGGTCTTGGTCCACCAAATGCAATCCAGATTACAAAAACAAGTGAACAAATAATTCCAGTCATAGCTCCACGTTGATTCGCTGATTGGCAGAGCATTCCTAAGGTAAATAATCCTAAGAGCGGCCCACCAACCGCCCCAAATATTGTTAAACTTGTTTGCAATACATTTCCCAAATACTGAGCAACCATAGCAAGTGCAATGCAAACAAGTCCTAAACTAAATGCTAATATTTTGCTTAAAAACAACGAACTCGATCCACTAATCTCTTTCTTTGTACATTTAGTATATAATGGCTTTATATAATCTTCTAAAGAAATAGCCGAAAGTGAATTAAGTGCTGCTGATATTGTACTTAAACCAGCGCTGAATATACCTGCAATAAATAGACCAGGTAATCCAGGAACTGAAGACATTGTCTCCATAACATAAAATGGCATCAACATATCTATAGATTTAATTCTGTTCGCTGCTAATGGATCACAATTATTATATTTACTGTAAATTGCTAATCCTGAAAAGCATGTCATAAATGACAATGCAGTAAGAATTGGCCAGCTTATCCACATTGCATTTCGTGCGGATTTTAAATCTTTAACTGTGAGTAATCGTTGAACTTGTACTTGATTAACCGCATAAAGAGACAAAAATGTACACAAACCCCCTATCGTAAGATTCCACAATGTGTGTCGTTCAGTTGGATCAAATGAAATATTACCGAATTCTAAACGACCACCAGCATCAGCAATATTCCATATTTCATCAAGTCCACCAACTGTATAAGCAGCAGTTCCAATAACAATTATCAACGATGCAAACATTAATATAGCTTGAAATACATCGGTAATTAATACGGCTTTTATTCCGCCAATACTCGAATAAAAAGCGCATGCTAAACCAATGCTTAATATACTCGTTAATCGTGATAGTCCAGTTGTAGTTTCGAATGCAAGAGCAGGCGCATAGAGAACCACTCCTGAATACATCAATATTTGTATCCATAATATAAAACTGGCCAATAATCTTGTTTCCACACCAAAACGTTTCTCCAAATACTGATAAAAATAATTGATAAATATTTTATGTATTCATTAATCATGATGATTTCATGTTTATGTCGTAATATTTTGACATACCTCATAAACGCTAGTTGCTTGGAGTTTATAAAATACTGGTAGATATCCATAACATACGAGTGGTGTACCCAGTAAATATGAGAAATTAATTATCACAAATTGCGTACCAAATACATAATTCTCAGCTGATACACCTAAAAGTGTTATTGCTGACATGAATGACACCATAAGAGCAATTCCAACTGGAATGACTTTCATTGATCGATTGGCTGAGAAGTATTCCTGAATAAAGAATTAACATATTGGCCTTGGATAATTTACAGTTTCATAGGTATAAATTAACAATTAGAAATTGTATTGTGACATGTATGTAATTATTGTCTATCGTATGATGTCATTGTTTGTATTAGAATTCAGATAAAAATAAAAATATCAAGATAGAGAAATAAAAATTGCTCAATTGTCGTTCTTGATGATGTGTCATTTGATCTTTTATTAATAAGTCAATTACCTCTATTGTCTTTTGTCTGCCTCCAGAGAATCTGTAGTAAATACCAATACCTACACTGATGATTATCATCAATGCAATGACAATATAATCCGGCCATGATAACGTCATTGCAAATATTCAATCTAAAAATTCAAGAATAAAAATGAAAATATTTCAATTAATTTATTTCACATATTGAACATAAAATTATATTATTGTATTCAAGAGTATAATAACAATAATTTATTTTTATTTTTAATAGAGAGAGACAGAAAAAATATTATTTACCTTTAGTTGTAAAAAGAAATAAAAACAAATTGAAAATATTGATGGAAAATTTCACTAGGAATTTTTACACAAAATAAAAATATAATTTTCCAATGCGAAGACGAAAAAAAATATGAGCACAATCAATGAGAATTATTATTACTGACTATATATTAATATTTATATTAAGTCACCATGCACTGAACAAGAATTATGTCTCTATTTGAATAAAATATTTATTTTATTACAAAATCTTACATAAACATGCACTCTTGTTGATATGTATACCGGTAGAACTAATCTTACTGAATGCCAAGTTGCCATAATGCCTCCAGACTCCAAGTATCAAAATTCAATCAACCTTTGATAACATAACCTATATGTTTTGTTTTCAACATTTCCGCCATTCATATCACAATTTATTCCCGCTACGATAACTACAAATATAATCTATATTATAAAGAAAGTAAATGGAGTATTATCAAGGCATTATTAATAACAAATATATATTTTTTATATAATTGATAAATAATATTAATTATTTGAAATTGAATAGTTCCCGCTTTATATGTGTGTATGTTTATGCTCGCATGATTTATTTCTCTCTGCTCTAGCGGCCGATTTCAACACTAATCTGGAAAATTTTCAAAGATGAGTTACCGACAAAGAGTTATTCCAATTTGAAAACAACCGTTGATTTAATATTCTTTATGCTATATTTTCATGTGATTCGACCAATCTCATATCTCGTTATTTAATTTTCTGCTTCTCCATTGGCTCTGAAGATTGATTGCATTAGCCAACTGACCAATCCTGTGTGAAATATAGCCACATACATGAGAAGGTTTACAGATCATCTATTATGTCAGCTCTTTCAACAGACCAATCACATAACTTGTAATCTTAATTTGTATTTCATAACTTCAAATGAATAATATTAACATTGTAAATTATGAATTCGTATAATTTTTGCTTTTATTTTTTATTTTTGAATAATAGATGCCATGGAATGAATTGTATAAGTAACTAAATCAAGAGATACAACAGTGTCAAATTATTATTTGTTTACATTACCTATTTACAAGAATATACATTTGAACAACTTAGTTTTTCATTTTTATTTATTTATATATTTATTCATTTATCAAATTATTTAATTTTTTCTTTTTGCGTCTTGACTCTCAGTGATATTTAAAATCTTTTTTATATTTCCATATCTTTGTTTAAACCGCTTCTATGTAAACTACTAACAGTGTATATTTTTTTTCTTTATATGCACTATCTAATAATTGAAAATTTCTTTCTCTCATTAATTTTTTACAATCACCGCATTTTAATTATAATGCCATTTTCGATATTCTCGTTTGCATACTGTGTGTTACATATTCCACTACAATAAATGGAACTCAATCATATTATAACTTGCAGTGAAAAAGTGAAAAGTACATGATGACGTATATGAAATTTGAATCAGAATTATTATTCAATTGAATGAAGTTTTAAACATTTATTTGATTTTTTTTTATCATTTAATTATCATTAAATACAAATATCTTTATCAAAGTTCGACTGAGGCTCACGAGCAAGCTTTATCTTCAGTGCGAGCCCTGCCTTCTTTGCATGACATTGCCAAATCTTTTAATGATTCAGTAAACTTTGTGATTAACACTGGACTATGATTGTAATATTCATTTACTTGAAATTTTTTGACGCTGTTTGAACTTCTTTCAGGCTACGTTTATCATCATCAACATTCAATACAATGGGTTCGCTATGTTTATCATATAGATCTCGGCTACTCCTTTAGCGATGTCCTTACTCAAAGTTCTACCCATCCCAGATGGTGTAAACAACTCTGTCATTGAGAGAGTTTTATCAACATAGACGGGCTGGTTGTAATGCCGATCACAAGATAAATGAGTTTCATCAGATAATTCGATTTTCTACGAAAATGAAATGAAACTATAGACCTCATTTTTGAATAATCATTGCAAGAAACATGTATAAAATTATATTATTAATTCAAATTACCGTAGTATCAGATGTTTGTGTAGGTTCATTTATACCGTGGTATTCAATTTCTGCGCGAACTGTCGCCGGTGGTGTTTGACGAATTTGCTGCAATTGCTGTTGTAATTTATACAATTCACGCTGCAATTGTTCAATATGCTGACGTTGCGCTTTAATTATTTCGTCACCAGGTGGACTTGATGGATCATCATGTTCACTATTATGTGGTGATGAGTCCATTCGCGGACTATAGGGTTCATCTTTTATCGGTGAACCGGGACTTTTGGCGTGCGAACTCGAGTCATCAGACGTCAATGGTCCTGGTGTATC
>JAQQBS010000001.1:2421898-2518882 GCA_030347275.1 Microctonus aethiopoides
AATTCTACTTTTAAATCGCTCACTTTCATATCTTCCAATTTGCCAAGCGGCCTCAATGGCGGTTGTTCTGATGGATTGGCAGGAGGATACTTCATAGAAATTCCTGACTTTGCCCTCAGAATAGCATTTGGTATACCTGAATTTTTGTGAGAGAATAGATTAATTCCACGATAGAGTTGATTAGCCACATTAATTTGGCCGAATTTTCGTATCATTGCCATGATGATTTCTGTAAAAACACAACAAAATCATGAATGATGTAATCCACAAAATGCAAATAGAAATCTAATAAACCATATTAAATAATATTGCTAATGTATCCAGATAACTAACCTAGAAAAAACTTAATGGTGCAGCCAAATTTTATTAATTTACAACACTCAGTAATCAGTATAACTATTTTATTCCAAACTCCTATAACACGTGATATAGTGATATTGTTAATTGATAGCCGATTGCTAGACTGCTAGTGCGCGCTACCCATGTGTCCCTGGCGCATGCGCGTTGAAACATGCTATGGACATCATGATTTGTCCAGATTCTGAACGCGCCAAGTAAGTTAGTTTTAAAAGTAGCCAATCGACGCAAATTTTTTTTTTGTACACAAGAGATATCAATTCATGTGAATAAACATGTGAATAATATGGTAATGCATTACACATTCATGTGTATATTTTACTTTGGGGGTTATAATGAAGAATTGAGAAAAAAAAATAAGATGAAATAAAATAAAATAAAAAATACATGTGTTGATAATAGTATTTTTAGATATTTACAAAATTTATGTCGACCATTTGAACACTCGAAATACCTGTACTGTACTAAAATACTATGTGATTTATTATTCGCCTCGGCTGGTTGGTAAATCGCACACGTGAAGCTATGTCGCCACAAATGCATTCGTTAACGCCATCTTGTATATAATTTTGATATTAAAATAAAAACGTAATGGCTGTCGAATTTTGATTGCACTATTCTGTAGATGACGTGTAATGTGTATGCATTTTAGACATTAATAATATCTTGCAAGCGTTGGTGAGTATTTGATAAACAAATATTAAAAACATTTGTATATTAATATTGATAGAATCAATGAAATATTACTGGTTTTTTAGGTTATCTCATTGTTACAACAGCTGGTTGGTTGTCCTCAACATCAAAACGATAGAGTAAATCCACTGTGAATTACTTGTTTGCACATTAAAAGAAAGGCGGGTGACGTGTCTGTGTTTTTATTTGCCTAATTATTGAGAATAGTTGGCAAAAATGAATGCCTTTAAGCGAGACAAAAAAGAGGAGGAAGATGGTAAGTTATATCATTTGTAAATTAGTTTAATAAATATTCTCTATTTATCCATTTGTCAGATGAAAAACACAATCATATTTCACTTCATAATCTTACTGTCTTACTCTCCAATTATTGACAAAAAAAAATTAGCAAAGCATTTTAATATTGAAGATTGATAAATTTTTTGAATATAATTAATCATTTTCATAATTTTTATTGTTTATTCAGGTGGTGGAAACCCATTTCAAAATATAGAAAAAACCACAGTACTTCAAGAAGCACGAACTTTCAATGATACACCAGTAAATCCTCGTAAATGTGCACATATTCTTACGAAAATTTTATATTTATTGAACCAAGGTGAACAACTTGGTACTACAGAAGCAACTGAAACATTTTTTGCAATGACAAAATTATTCCAATCACGTGATGTGATACTCAGACGTTTAGTATACTTAGGTATTAAAGAATTGAGTTCAGTAGCAGAAGATGTTATTATTGTAACATCAAGTTTGACAAAAGACATGACTGGAAAAGAGGATTTATATAGAGCAGCTGCTATTCGAGCTTTATGCACAATTACTGATGGTGCAATGTTAACGGCAATTGAAAGATATATGAAACAAGCAATTGTTGATAAATCACCAGCAGTAAGTAGCGCAGCATTAGTGTCTTCATTACATTTGAGCAATGTCTCTGGTGATGTATCACGAAGATGGGCAAATGAAGCACAAGAAGCATTAAATTCCGACAATGTTATGGTACAATATCATGCCCTGGGTGCACTATATCAAGCACGAAAAGCAGATAAACATGCAGTGATAAAATTAGTAGCAAAACTTATAAGAACAAGTCCAAAGAGTCCATATGCTGGGTGTATGCTCATTAGAATGGCGTGTAAATTGTTAGACGATTCAAATGAGGGTGGTGAACTTTTGACATTTATTGAAGGATGTTTACGACACAAATCCGAAATGGTAGTTTATGAAGCTGCACATGCTTTAGTTAATCTTGGTCGCAGTAGTATTCGTGAGATTGCACCAGCAATAAGTGTTTTACAACTTTTCTGCGGCTCTTCAAAGCCCGCATTGAGATTTGCTGCTGTTCGTACATTAAATAAAGTTGCTATGTCACATCCCGCAGCAGTAACTGCATGTAATTTAGATTTAGAAAACTTAATCACAGATTCAAATAGATCTATTGCCACACTGGCAATCACGACACTGTTAAAGACAGGCGCAGAAAGCTCAGTTGATCGTCTTATGAAACAAATAGCCACATTTGTATCTGAAATTTCGGATGAATTTAAAGTTGTAGTTGTTCAAGCGATTAGAGCTTTGTGTCAAAAGTTCCCGAGGAAACATTCAGTGTTGATGAATTTCCTCTCGGCAATGTTGAGAGACGAAGGTGGATTAGAATACAAAGCAGCAATTGCAGACACAATAATTGCTGTAATGGAGGGTAATGCTGACGCTAAAGAAGCTGGATTAGCTCATCTTTGTGAATTTATTGAAGACTGTGAGCATACATCTCTTGCAGTTCGTATTCTTCATCTTCTTGGACAAGAGGGACCAACTTCAAAGCATCCTTCGCGTTATATTCGTTTTATTTACAATCGCGTTATTTTAGAGAGTGCAAGCGTGAGAGCCGCAGCAGTGACTGCATTGGCACGTTTTGCTGCAGCCTGTCCTACTTTATTGCCAAACGTTTTGGTTTTATTATCCCGTTGTCAATTGGATTCTGATGATGAAGTTCGCGATAGAGCAACGTATTACTGCACAATTTTACAGAATAAAAATGATTCATCCGTTTTGCCATTGATACATCCACCATTACTGTCTATTCCAAGTCTTGAACGTGCACTACGCAATTATACAAACACCAATATGATCGAACCATTTGATATATCACAAGTACCAGCAGCACAACCTATTGAGGAGCCATCGCCCGCTGAAGTACAATTGACAATTAAACCGACTCAACCAAGATTGACACGTGAAGAAAGTTATGCTGAAAAATTATCAGCTGTACCACAATTGGCATCAATAATTCAAGGAGCAATGCCATTTAAATCATCTCAATTAATTGAATTAACTGAATCAGAAACGGAATATAATGTTAAATGCGTAAAACATTCATTTAATGATTATCTCATTTTACAATTTGATTGCGTTAATACATTACCAGATCAATTGCTTGAAGATGTTAGCGTTACTGTCGATGCACCCGAAGGTTATACTCTTGTTCGTGAAGTACCATGTGCAAAATTACCGTACAATGAACCAGGAACAACTTATACAGTTTTATTGTATCCTGATGATGTTCATTTAAGTCCAGCAACTATTCCAACTACTTTACGATTTATTATACGCGATTGCGATCCTGTAACTGGACTTCCTGAAGCTGAACAAGGATACCAAGATGATTATATAGTGAGCAATATTTTTTTTATTATTCAATATTTAATATGATTATATTTATGCACATTTACTAATTTATTTTTTCATTTATTTGATTAGTTGGAAGATCTTGAAGTGACTTTGGCTGATCAAATGCGCGGATCAAATTCACGAGGAATTGATATGAATGCTGCATGGGAAGGTGCAGAAGCGCGTGGATTTATCTGTACAGAAGAAACATTTGCTCTTGGTGCAAATGTAACAACTCTGGAGGCTGCGGTTCAAAGTTTAGTTGGATTTTTGGGCTTAGAAGTTGCTGAGCGCAGTGATCGAGTTCAAGCTGGTGCAACTTCACACATGTTACTATTACATGGATTCTTCCGGGGTGGAAAAGAAATTTTCGCACGTGCTAGATTAGCGTTATCTGGTAGTCAAGTCACCATGCAATTGAGTATTAAATCACAGGATCATGATGTTACATCGCTTGTTCTATCATCTGTCGGATAAATGAACAAAAGAATAATAATTAAATTCATATTCATTGATGGAAAATCATAGGATTGTAAATATTACAAAAAAAAAAAAATAAATAAAATTATATACTATTATATATTATTATTATGTCACAGGATTTCACGAGCAATTAAAATTATTTCATAAATATTCTCAGTCGCTGTCGTGATTATTTTTTATTTTTAGATACATAAGGATATCAATAAAGATTTATCGAATATTTATTGATTTAATTTTTTTAATCTTGATGTATGCATTCTTATGAAAACTATTATCAATATTTCATTTTTTATTTTTGTTTTACAATAAGATAATTTCATAATAATATTTCAAATTATCGGAAATAAGTCTTTTGTGCAATTTGTATTTGCTATATATATATAAATATATTTAAATTGTTATAGCGAGATCTATATTATCAACCGTGTTTTCCATTTCGTGTAATCCGCGTAGTTGTTGGACACATACATTTCAGTATTTCACTACAATTTTTTATTTGGTTATTTCAGTGTAAAAAAAAATGGCCGCGGTACTAGATGAGATCGGCAAGTCCGCTGAAAAATTAATTGATGAAGAGCAAGACGATATTGTCGATGATGAAGACGGAAGTTGTTCTATTGACGTAGCTAAAAAGAAGAAAAAGAAAAAAAAGAAGAAGAAGACCGGTATGTACCATTTTATAACGTATTTTTATCGGGTGTATCCCGGTTCTTTGATGCGTGTACACTGCATAAAAAAAATGTAATGATAAATTTAATCTATGTTAAAAATTATTTTTAACTTCTTGAATTAGTAAAGAATCATAAAGAAATCAATTCATTCATGAGGAATTAATTTTTATGTATTTTTATCATTTTTTTTTATAAATATCAAAAATTTTGAGGTTAATGGAACGCATGAAAATTAACAAATAACATATAAAGTGGTAGATAAAATATCCTGCAATAATAAACTATAATTTTGTTTTTCTGTGTTACTATTGTATTAATAATAAATGATATTTGTTGTTAGGTGCTGCTGAAAGCGCAACAGATGCTGCTGATGAGAGGAAAGATGATGAAAATGACGAAGTTGAAGGTAATATTTATTTAACATTCATTAATTTTTGTAAGATAAAAAATTTGGTATAATGTCTTGATTTTTATTGTTGAAGATGTTGGTGATACAGAGGAAGCTAAGAAAAAAAAGAAAAAACGCAAACCTCGTGGTGGAAAAGGCACCAAGCAACAAACAAATCCGCCCAGTATTCCAATAGCAGAATTGTTTCCTGATGGAAGTTTTCCAGTGGGTCAAATAATGGATCATCCATCGGCCGCTGGAGTCGATGATAGAACAGCAAAAGACAGATTTACAAGCGAAGAAGCTCGAGCTCTTGATAGAATGCATAATGATATTTACAATGAAGCTAGACATGCAGCTGAAGCTCACAGGCAAACAAGAAAACACATTATGAATTGGGTGAATATTAAGAATTTTAATTTTACTTATTAATAAATACAATTTTATTGATAAATAATTCACTAACCTTTTCTTATTTTACTAGGTAAAACCGGGAATGACAATGATTGAAATTTGTAATGAGCTTGAAAATACTGCGAGAAAATTGATTGGCGAAAATGGATTAAAGGCAGGTTTAGCTTTTCCAACTGGCTGCTCAAGAAATCATTGTGCTGCTCATTACACGCCAAATGCTGGTGATCCAACTGTATTGGAGTACGATGACGTTACTAAAATCGATTTTGGTACTCATATTAATGGACGAATTATTGATTGTGCATTTACACTTTCATTCAATCCAAAGTATGATAAGTTGATTGAAGCTGTTCGGGATGCTACAAATACCGGAATTAAAGCCGCTGGTATTGATGTACAATTGTGTCATGTTGGTGCAGCCATTCAAGAAGTAATGGAATCATATGAAGTGGAAATCGATGGAAAAACTTATCAAGTTAAATCAATTAGGAATCTAAATGGTCATTCAATAGCTCCATATCGTATTCATGCAGGAAAAACTGTGCCAATAGTTCGCGGAGGCGAAGCAACGAGAATGGAGGAAAATGAATTTTATGCAATTGAAACATTTGGATCAACTGGTCGTGGAGTTGTTCATGATGATTCTGGTTGTTCACATTATATGAAAAACTTTGATGCAGGTTTTGTCCCATTGAGATTGCAAAGCAGTAAATCACTCTTCAATACAATCAATAAAAATTTCAGTACGTTATTTTCTTTATCTTTCTTGATCCTCTGTTTATTTTTCTCATTCAGATCTGATGTAGCAGAATTTAATTCTATTGTCTTGTTTCAAGGTACATTGGCATTTTGTAAACGTTGGTTGGATCGTGTTGGTTGCACAAAATATCAAATGGCATTGAAGGATCTTTGTGATAAAGGTGCAGTTGAAGCTTATCCACCATTGGTTGATGTAAAAGGTTGTTACACCGCTCAATTTGAGCATACTTTGGTGTTACGTCCTACGTGCAAAGAAGTTATTTCACGTGGCGATGACTATTAATATTTGTTGATGTATTTAATTTACATTATTACGATGTGTGAGTTATATATTACGTGGATGCTATTGATAAAAAGAAACTCAGAATCGAACTGTTGAGTCTCTAAATATTATTGTATATCCAACGTGCACGTATTTTTGTATGCAGTTGGCGAATTCAATTGGCACATATATCGTTACTTTGTGTTTATCGCTAAGTTCTTTGTACACAATTCATTTTTTTTTTCGTGCCTTTCTTTTTCGTATCACAATCCTGAATGATCGATAGAATGAAAATGGCGTTATAAAATAAATAACAGGAAAATTAATACATTGAGTTTAATTCCAACACAATAATTTCTTGTGAATGTTAATATTCACAGAAAGAATATAGAGATGAATAAAATATATCTTTTTTTTTCTTGCTTTAATTTCAAAAAATGAAATATAACAATGTTTTTCGATGAAAAAAATTGTTATATTTCTGATTAAACTAATTACAATATTAAAAATAAAATAATTTGTTAACTTAGTAAATAACTGCTGGATAATTTTGGTCTTATGAAGTATATGGTACAAATAAGATTCATTTTTTTCTTTATTGAGAAGAAGTTATTAATAATCTAAATGAGATAAAATGATGAATGGATTAAAATTCAAGATTTTTATACGCATGCTCTGGAGCAAAAAAAAAAAATCAACTTAATTTTTTTCTGCTAGTTTATCTTACATATTCGATTGGAATCTGCGCACGTGGTCCCAACATTAATTAACTTTCCTCCGAAATAAAAAAAAAATATTCGCGATTATTATTATTTTTTTTTGCATTCACAACGTGAATGCGATGAAATAAATGTAGTCATAAGTCATCTTATGAATTTTTTTCTCCACAAGATCTCACGATAAAATATGTTTTACCTGTACTTATTTATGCGAGTATGAATGAGCAATCGCAATCGAGATGGTAAAATTGTTCTATGAATTTTAATGCGTGATATTTTATATAAATAATCTGTATAGACGCAACCTCATTCATCTCACGACCGGTTTTTTTTTTTATCTCCCATCCCGAACACTATATACACAGCCACAAAGTGTTTTGCGTATAGAAAAAAAAAAAAAAATCGAAAAATCAGCTTCAAACTATCGTCAATTTATGGTTGACACAAAGATGATTTTTAACTCTTTCTATCCCACTCTCTATTTTATCTCTCAAGTGAAAGAGACAGACAGAGAGTATGTGTGTGTGTGTAACGATTTTATCATATAGGCAATTGGCTTTTTATTATATATTTCTTTTTTATTTTTCTTTCTTCTATTCATTGCGAATCCGTGCGTGTCCGTAATTTAGCTCTCGCGGTTACTAATGGATTTGGCGCTTCAGCAACTGGTGGATGTTCCTAAAATAACCAAGAAAAAAAAAACAAAACAATAGTTAGATCATCATTTATTCTGTAAATTAAATGACTATGCAAAAACGTCATATGAAATAAGTATAATTGAATAATTATTCACCATTAGCTCAATTTGTCGCGCTCTCTGCTCAAGAGCTCTCTGCAATGCTGTCCTTGGATCATCTTTCCAGCTTTCCTCACGATTTTTTTCAGCTTGTCGTCTCACCGCGACTTCTCGTCGTCTATCAAGTGCTCGCTGAAGCTCACTCTTCTGATTCAGAACGCTTTTACCACTTAAATAACAATAAATCAAACATAAATATACATATAAACTAAATAAATTACATAATAAAATAATTAATTTAATTAACTTACATTTTCTGATTAAATAACAATTCTCTACGTAGGTCTTTGTGGTTATTGTCAAATAGGCACGGGTTATAAGGCTTACGGGGTAAAATTAGGCCATCTGGACCCATATGAGGAGCAGGTGGAGGCGGTGGCACTCCCATCATCGGAGCCATTTCCTTTCCTGAAACGAAAAAACAATTAAATTCAAATAAATATAAATTGATAAATTTCAACTAATACTAATTAAATAATACAACACGTATTATTAATTTAATATCACCACAATAATTTCTGTCATCAGTGTCATCATTTTTACCCAATTGATATTCAAGTAAGGCAATACGAGCCTTCACTGTATTTCCTTCGCACATTTCCACGAACTTTAATGCAGTTGTAACTGCATAACAGTGACTGACATATCTGGCATACCAGGTCGCTTAAATCAACTATCCAAACGTAACTATATATTTAAAAAAAAAAACATAGGGTTTCGCGCATACTAATCGAATAGAGAGAACGGAGGTTAAAGCATGTGGGTATAAATTTCAAGGTAAACTGCAATAGGTGTAGGCGATTAAAATATTCATTTATTTTATTCATCAATAAATTCTATCAAAACTGTCAGATATATTTTTTTTTTCGCTTCTATCACTGCTACTATATTTGAGCTATTGTATTGCAAGAATTATTGATAGATAAATAGATGGGTAATAATTTATTTAATATGATGCAACAGGATATTGATGAGGAATGGAATTTAAAGGAGACAAAATTTATTGCTTTGACTTTTGATGGATATTTGTTACAGTTACTGGATGTGACGGGACTCACTTGTATAGAGAAAGGAGGTAGATGAGATAGCTATTGATAATGATGTCTATGAAGTTTCTTTGATGATCAACATCAACTTGTCAATAAACTATAGCTTAATATATTGTACATATTGTTACTAAAAACAAGAAAGTCGCTGTCGTTTTATTAATGTCTTGGTTTTTATTGCTCTATGGCAATGTCATGGTTAATGAAAAAATTATGAAAAAAAAAAAAATACAAAATTATACCGAATGTAACGCTTTCCCCCTGTTAACACTTCCCAAAGAGCTAAAGCTGTTAAAGTGTCGTGACGACTCTCACACTATATATTTAAATTGAATACAAAAAAATAATATATGTTAAACTTTCTGATCATAAAATAAATATTATTGATAAAATTGTATCATATAGAAAATAATTATTATCATTAATTTCTTAGATATTATTGTGAATATTTATATTTATATATAAAATTATATTTCCGTTGGTTATTTGTCGCTTGGATGATTATCGATTGGATATCTATATCATGAAGATTGAATTTTAGTTGAGAAATTGGCAGGAAATTGCGATGGAACCCCCTATGGCAAAATATCTAGCGTTTAGTCATGTGTTCTTATTTAGTTAGAGTATCAAATCAAGCTAAATATACATAACAAATAAATTTTTAAATTCATATAACTCAATTAGAATATTTTAAATATAATGTCTATAACTTTTCTGATTTTCCAAAATAAATTTACTAAATTAAATAATAATAAATAAGTATTATTAATATTTTTAAAATGATATTTAAAATAATAAAAGTGATTAAGTAAATAAAAAATTAGAGAATGCTATGGAAGGAAGAAAATTGCCGAGAAGTAAAATGCAGGTTTCGGATGATTCGCTTTTACGAGACGAAAGTGAAATTCTCGAAGTAAAGTTTAATTAAACGAAACCAGCTCCATTAAAAAACATGGTTAAGATCCTGGAAATAGATTTTTATATATATATTTTCTTCCTTTTTTGTTGCACTGTAAAATATAATACACTTTCCCGGATCAATTGATATACTACTTTATAATATAAATACACAAGATATCGACTATTTACCACTACAGGATACACGTTAATTATAAACCTATCCTTTTATAAAAGAGAAAAAAAAAATAGAGAGAATTAATAACAAAAGAAAATGTCACGATATGAAATGTGATATTTTCGTGGTTGGCTCAAATAACGTGAGAAAGCTAATGGAAAATATAATAACTAATACATATTACATTTACAAATATACTTGAGGAGTGAATATAAATTTAATTTGTAGGTTAAAACATTAAATTAATGAAAAAAAAAAAATTTACTAATGAAAATTAAATTCATTCATTAAATTTAGTTGATGTTTTGACGCCAACAACCGGAAATCGAATGAATTCCTTTGATATCTTTTAGTTCAACGATATTATATGTATATGAACATTTGTATTATTGTTTCTTTTTTTTAATAGCTGTTAATGTTTTTAATAAACTTTGTGAGTTGTCACGTCGACGCAATAATAAATGCCATGTTCCCTTTGGATGAGGATGTAATTTAAAGAAATGAATCTGACAATTATTCCCCTCATGATAAAAGGTCGGGATCTATCAAAGAATTAATAAAAAAAATTAATATTTAAATAAAATGACACAATGAATGACGTGTATTTATATTAATATATTACGACAAATAACTATTACATAAGTAGAAATATTATATTTAAATATATTTTTATATTAAGTAATAAATTGTAAATTATATTTGTGTTTGAATGTGTCGAAATTGACAATGACTCACCGTTTGTCAAAGACTCGCAGCTGTCAGGGTCCGTTTTAATGCCGTTAATAATCACCTAGAAGCAATAAAAAATAATATAAATACAAATAATTAAACTTCATAAAATTATAATAAACAATTATATAAATATAAAATTATTAAATTTTTCTTTTTATTTCTTCGCAATCAAGCAGTAAACAAATGATTATTTGTCGACTCTGTATGTTTGTGTATCGATTTTTCTCTTACAATTTTTTGTGTTGAATGAAAACAAAGACTCGTTTGTCATGCGCGCATGTTGTATTTGCGGCTCAGTAAACTTTTCTTCTCTACGTAAATATACAAACATATACACAAGCTTGTATATAATCAAGATTTATATTTTCATACATTCCTCTGAGTTCGCTTTGTCAAAAACGTATAATAAAGAAAAATAAAGCTAAAAAAAAAATAACGATAATGACAAGGCAACACTGTATGATAATAAAAAATATTTTTCGTAAAGATAATTAGTTGGTCAAGTGTAATAAACTTTACAGAATGAATTCACGTGGCCAGTTTATTATTTTTTTTCACATTTTGCTCGTTCAATAATTTATAACTTCAAATTTTGACGTATGTTTTTATGTATATATGTGTTTATATTGTGTGAGATGTGTATTGGATTATTATAAGCTTATTTTATAGAGTGATAGGAAGTATAAAACATCAAGAATGAGGATGAGTTTGGCGAACATGAATTTAATTGCACGCTCAGATGCGAAAAACGAAAGTTCACTTTACTTTATCCTATACTACTACTACTATTATTATTACTACAACTATAAAATCTTGTATACATTATAGTCTAGAAGAGAGCGAGAGGAATTGTTCTTAGATACTTAGACTACATCATGAAGTCTTTGTTAAAATAAAATTAATAAAGTGCCATGGCGCAAAATAAAAGTTGAACATTTTTATATTTTATTATCAAACCTTTAACGTCAACTTTTGTATTAAAAATATTTTTTTTGACACTCATCACATGACACTTCACTACAAGTTGATAATAGATTTTGCAATGTCACCAAGATTATATTTTGCATACAAAAAAAGATGAATGAAAAAAATAAAAAATAAGAATCAATTTTAAAAATTATTTTTTTTCTCTTGCTTTTAAAAAGGAATTGTAATAAATAAATACAAAGCAATTGAGTATTTTATCCGTTCAATCACAGATGCGATAATTATAATATATGTGTTGTGTATATACGTGGAAAAAATTAATTGTGAGAACAATTGTTAGATATACTGAAATAAATCGTGACACATGTACACTATGTAAAATATTGTATATTTATCAACAACCCGGAAGGAAGCACAAGCGTGTACTAATCTAGCTGTATTATTTTTTTTCTTTTAATTTTCAATCTACCCACAACTACACATTGTACAATATAATATTCCATGATGTATTGTAAATAAAATATAAATGAAAATACGAATATAAATTCATATTAATAATCAACTGCAGTAAATTGAAATAAATGTGTTAAAAATAAAAGAAAAGAATTACCATGAGAAATATAATAATATACACAAGATAGCAGCGTTATCAAATAAAAATGACACGATAATTATATATACATGCAGTGCATGTATAATATATATACACTAAATAAATAAATATATACATACATATGCATATACGTCAGAAAAATATATTTTTGTATTGAGCGTGTAAATAATTATAACTGCGTTAAATTTACACTAAAAAAAAAATAATAAATTAAATATATATGTTTAAATTTTTGTTTAAAAATTACCGCACGATGCACCTGTCTGTTAATGATTTAGAATGAATTTTTTTCATAATTCTCAGCGAAAAATTAAATAAATCAAAGCTATAAAAAAATATCAACAGAAATATTTAAATTTAATTTACAATTTTTTTTTTCTCTTCAACTATTTATAATGATAAATTCTTGTACGATAAACAAACAAACAAGCACTAAAACTTTCACATGACTGTCATACATGTACGCAATATAATTAAATCAAACATATATATATATATATATATATATATAAATAAGTAAATATATGAAAATTGATGACTCAAAAATAAATCAACTAATAAACACATTTGAATTTAAATTAATGACACTTTCACTACATCCAGACTAAGCAGAAATATCAAACGTTAGGTAATATATTTCAAATAAATTAAAAACAACATAACATATGATGTAACATAATGAAACACTACGATTTAATTTAAATAATAAATTTATCACAATTAAAATAACACTCACTCATGCAATAATTTCGTAATAACAATTATATATTTTTTTTTCGTTTCTTCAACTTCTCCTATATTTTTTATTACATTTATAAACTTTTAACAATTAAATAATTTTTAATACCTAATAAATAACGGATATATAAACACACATATGCCAAGTCTATCAACAAGTGCTTACAATATTATTGCCACCACAAGTCACACCAGAATACTAATAAAAATTTGCACACGTATATAATATATAAGACGGGAATGCGACTTACTCATCAGCTATGTGACCTATGTAACGGTTTCCGTCCCATATATATACACATTTTTATTTATTTCTCACTCGTTTACACACTGCAATACATAGATTTTCCTTGTCGACTTCTTCAATAAATAAAACCCGGTTTTTTATCATCAACTTGCTGATAAATATATATTAGAATAATTCTCAATTTTATATATTTAAATACGCATATACATATGTATAAGAGCAGGTAAATACCTTTGTATATGTATATGTATATAGTATATATATAACTTGTATATACAGTAAATGTTTCGCGTCAGTGCTAAGCAAATAGTAAAGAGAAGAAATTTAACCGTCAAAGTATATTATACATATGTCGTGCATCGCCTCACATGCAATGTACATTACGAATATGTATGTGTATATTTTTTTATTGCATCCTCACTACTGTAGTCCAGACACTGATATGTATATATATGTAATATGTATTTATGTATTTGTATATATGTATATTTGTTGCATATGTTGGTGGGAAAATGTTGAATGAAGACTTGCAGGAAGTCGTCAATTTTATTTCATTATCATTGTCGATAAGGTTATACACAAGTTGAAGGGATTGTATATAGTGAATAAAATATATAGATGGAAAATTGTTGAGAGAAATAAAATTTTTGAAAGGATTTTTATATTTGTTATTAATGTGTAATTTTTATTTATCAAGAGTTGAAGATTAATTTAAAAATTTTTATTTTATGTATAGGGAGCTGTGAAAGATTATTTTATTGTTGATATCAATGATTTTTATTATTAATTAATGAGATTGCAATGGGTATAGTGAATATAAAATTATTGAGAGAAATAAAATTGGTAAAGAATTTTATAATATTTTTAATTAATGATTATAGTTTTTATTGAAAGTTGAAAATAAATTTAAAAATTTATATTTTGTAGTGTATTCAATGAAATATTAATTTGTTATTATTATATTATTATCACTCATTTTTATTATAAATTGTATGAGATAGCAATGAATATAGTGAATGAAAAATGATTGAAAGAATTAAATTTTGAGAGAATTTTATAATATTTATAATTAATTATGTGTAGTTTTTATCAAGAATTGAAAATTAATTTAAAAATATATATTTTATAGTAACCAATGAAATATTAATTTGTTATTAATATCACTCACTTTTATAACAAATTTCACAAGATCACAATGAATAAAATGAATAAAAATTAATTGAAAGAAATAAAATTAATGATATATAATTTTTATCAAGAGTTAAAAATAAATTTAAAAATATATATTTAATACTAACCAATGAAATATCATTTTATTATTAACATCACTCACTTTTATTAAAAGTTCAGATTGTGAAATGAATATAGATAAATAATTAAACCAGTTAATTGAATGATTAATTAATTACGATTGTGAAATATTGATATCGAATGAATTTCATTCGTTAAATTATTAAATGGTGTAATAGTGAAATTAAATATATATAATTGAAAAATTATTGTGTTATTATATTTTTTTCATTGAATAAAATTGACACGAGTGTCGCACGCGCACGTATATATCACACAGTATGAGAGCGTGTCAGTGACTGAATGTTAAACCCAGGAAAAACATGCTCTATACGTCGTCGACGAATTCAACCACGAGGACTTTCACTCCACTCTAAGTGCACACTACCACCACCACCACTGTTGTTCCTCATATAATTTAAAGCGATCTGACTCAATCGACATCAACAACGCGATGCATAAACTGGCAATATATAGCGTCAATTTATATTTATTATTTCACTAGCAAAGAGAATTCTCTAACAGGTGTGTGAATAAAATTTGTATAAAATTATGACTTTCATTATCATATCATAATTATTAATTTCTTCTATTATTTATAAATATTAATAATCCAACGATTTATTTCGTAAAGAATTTACAATATTTTATTTTCTTCTGATGATTTTAAAAAAAATTGTTTGTATCTTCAGCCAATTGACGTCACAATGAATAAATTTGTCATAACATATAAATGATGAATTATATTACTGGCAATTATTTAAATTGCATTCACACGATAAATGTATATATATATGTGTATATATATATATATTGTTCTTATTTTACATTTAATTTAAAAGATAGCTGATGGAAGAGACAAAGCATTAAAGTTAGCAACAAGTCAATCGGAAATCCCGTAATGTAGTCACGGATTTAGTTGTGCGAACAATTGTGTGCTTTCTCTCTACAGTGACAGACAAACTACTCTCTGATTAACAATTATTTACCATTGATAAATTATATACAGGCATATATATCAATTCATTTATTTATTATATATATTTATTTATTTGTTATTTATTCATCATATTTATTTATTTATTCATTATATATATAACAATTTATTTGTTTATTATATATATGTATATTTATTTATTTGTTATTTTATTTATATTAAAATAAAATATATTAATTTATATTATTATTCTTTATTTATGAATTTTTTATTTTTTATTTGTTATTTATTCATCATATTTATTTATTTATTTATTCATTATATATATATAACAATTTATTTGTTTATTATATATATGTATATTTATTTATTTGTTATTTTATTTATATTAAAATAAAATATATTAATTTATATTATTATTCTTTATTTATGATTTTTTTATTATTTATTTTTTATTTATTTATTTATTCCTTATATGTATATCAATTTATTTATTTATTATATTTATTTATTTATTTGTTGTTATATATATTAAAATAAAATATATTAATTTATATTATTATATTCTTTATTAATGAATTTATTTTTTATTTTTTATTTATTCATCATATTTATTTATTTATTCATTATATATATATATATACCAATTTATTTGTTTATTATATATATATATTTATTTATTTGTTATTTTATTTATATTAAAATAAAATATATTAATTTATATTATTATTCTTTATTTATGATTTTTTTATTTTTTATTTTTTATTTGTTTATATTTATCATATTTATTTATTTATTCATTATATATGTATATATATATATCATCCACCATTATATACACATATATATTGGTAAATAAATTAAATGTGTTGATACACTTGCATACGGGTAAATTGTTCTAATTTAATTTAATTTTTTTTTTTTTTTTGCTGGCTTTAAATTTATTTTCTGAGATCGCACGCTCGAATGCATCAGTTGATATAGATGCATGGACATTAATATATTTTTTTCTATCAATAAATAACAACAATGGACAGGGTAATATAAACTTTCAGACCTCTAAGCTATTTTAATAAATAGAAGTGACTGTAATTTTGTTTCCGTATCACCGCGTTCAACTGTGAATATAAATACAATATTTAAACTTTCTTCTCTAATGACGTTTGTTAGAATTTTCTTTATGTATCTATACAACAATAAATATCTATTTAGATATATGTGTATATGTAGATGCAGGTATATGTATTTTATGAGAATTGTAATTTAATGAGCGATAGAGTTTTACATTCAATATAATTGAATGTATAACAATGATATAAAATGAATATTAAATTTTTTACGAGTTATTTATTGAATTCAAATGTTTGTCTTTATGATTGTTTAATTAATTATCATATATAAATCATCGAAAATTAAATTAGTTAATTAATAAACACAAATACGTCAATATGAAATATAACAATATATTTTTTTTTAATTATTACTTTCGCTCTTATTTTTTACGCTTAATTATATTTACGTTATAATTTATTTCACGGCGATTATGTTAACATGTGTGTCTAATAAATATAATATGTATGGCGCAAATTGTTTAAATACGCTATATATATATTTATTTGTGTATAATCAACACTGTGTAATAATAAAACTTTCATTTTTCACATAAACAATATAAAATAGATAAAGGAAGAATAAGATATATAAAATAATTGTCAGGTGAATATTGTTATAACGTAAATTTTCACTTCCTTATGATTGTCAAACTTTAACAATATTATTTTTTATTTATTTAATAATATTCACGCGGGTAAAATAAAAATAACGAGAAAGTTATTTAACAGTTTCTGCAGGGCCTTCAGGGCTAATTGATAATGATAGAAAAGCTGTTATCGATCTGTCTGGCATGCAATATTCAATAGTACTCGATCGACTGAACCTTCATAAATATATAGATATATATATATATACATATTAGTTGAAAAAAAAAAAAAAATCAGTTCGCCGTAAACCGACAATCTCCGGTGAGAACGATCGACGATGGGAAATTGACGAACTGTAGTACTATGTATTTGTACCTGGATAAATATATATTTTCAAACTATTGCCACCGGAATATTATATATATGTATATATCGATTATTTGTTTATCTTTCTTGAGAAATTTAGCTAGCAATATTATAAATAAAAAGAATTTTATTTACGAGATAATATAATAATGTTAAAATATATAAAGAAAAATTATTTGTATTTATATAAATAAGATTTATTAATTTATATTGTTATTCGATATTTGTATTATTTGTTTTTTTTTTATCTTTTATTTATTTATTTATGAAATATGTCAATTTATTTTTTAGCATGTAGATATTGAGATAAAATATATATTAATTTATATTATTCTTTATTTATGATTCCTTTTTTTTATTTTTTATTTATTCATCATATTTATTTATTTATTTATTTATTTATTAAATATATCAATTTATTTTCTTTAATTTATATTAAGATGAAATATATTAGTTTATATTATTATTCTTTATATATGATTCCTTTTTTTAATTTTTTATTTATTCATCATATTTATTTATTTATTTATTGATTTATTAAATATATCAATTTATTTTTTTTAATTTATATTAAGATGAAATATATTAGTTTATATTATTATTCTTTATATATGATTCCTTTTTTAAATTTTTTATTTATTCATCATATTTATTTATTTATTTATTTATTAAATATATCAATTTATTTTTTATAATTTATATTAAGATGAAATATATTAGTTTATATTATTATTCTTTATATATGATTCCTTTTTTAAATTTTTTATTTATTCATCATATTTATTTATTTATTTATTTATTAAATATATCAATTTATTTTTTTTAATTTATATTAAGATGAAATATATTAATTTATACTATTATTCCTTATGATTCCTTTTTTTATTTTTTATTTATTTATTTATTTATTATATATATTAATTCATTTTATATGATATATATGAAGATAAAATATATCAATTTATATTAAATTATTATTTATTTCATATTTATATAAATTTCTATGTTATGTGTTATAATGAAAGATAAATATTCATGACACGGTTTAATAAAGTTGGTCATGAAAGAACCGGAATGTCATTTGCCTGTGTATATGTGCGTATACATATTCAAGATTTATTTTAAAAATTTTCTTAGCGGTAATTCCACGCAAATATATACATAAATATTGAATTTTTTCGGCAAGAAAAATATACGTATATCCCCACACAACTAATATAATATAAAATAAGTTGGATTATTATTTTTATATTTATATATAATTTGTATTTACTGAAACTAGTTGGACATTTGTTTCTCCTGTCGTGCATGCGCTTCAACGACACGTTTGAACAGGTTCGTACGGGTTCTAACAAGTTTTTCCGCGCGGATTCACTCGTATCGTCGTGACGACTTGTATATATGAATCTCGGTGGTCGTTCTCCCATATATACATACGTATACATATGTACATATATATATATATACATATGTATAATAATCTATGTAACTACATACACATAAGCATCATTTCTGTATACACAAACCAAGCAAAACTAAACGACAAATATATCTATACCTAATAATATACGAATGGATGTTTCTAACCTAAAATAAAAATTTTTTTTCACTTCGACTCATTCTCGTGCTTGAATGAAAACGTTTGTTCATGTCAATTGCACTTCATTTGCGCTTATTCAATATGTGTTCACATGCACCCAAAGGTTATATATAAAGCACAAAAATAATAAATAAAATTTATATAATGTATACATATATAAAATTTAAATTAGTATATTAATATGGAATAATATTTTATTTAAGTTCAATGTCTTGTGAATGATATTAATTAAATGATAAAAATTATATTTTCAACATTTATATATATAAATTCATTGAATTCACTAATTAGGAAATAAAAAGTTCATATGTAACTTGTTTGGAATGAGAGCAATTAAAAAAAAAAAACTGGTCAACAATGTTGGCATTGCAATTTCTTGATTTGTTGCTCGCGAGGGCAAATAATAAATACGGATTATTTTGTTTGTTTGTGCTTGTTTGCTTTGTTAAATGT
Organism: Microctonus aethiopoides; assembly: GCA_030347275.1. Taxonomy (NCBI): domain Eukaryota; kingdom Metazoa; phylum Arthropoda; class Insecta; order Hymenoptera; family Braconidae; genus Microctonus; species Microctonus aethiopoides. The sequence goes on from JAQQBS010000001.1 coordinate 2,441,832, forward strand.
TTACAAATTAAAATTGTGAGAAAACCTTGTGACGATTATTTCAAAATAAATATACAGGAATTGAATTAACTATAAATCAACTATTATTTATGGAAAATTGATTTTGTATAATACATATGTATATATCTATTCTACTTCCGTATATATATTTATATATAAATGCTTGAATAGCCAATAAAAACGAACTTTTCTAAATATATCCGCATTGATTTCTCTTTTCGTTTCAGAATAAATCGGACGTTTTATAGAAAAAAAAAAAAAAATATCCTCTTATCGCAATCAATTATCCTCATTATAAATGTGATAATCCAACGTGGATAATATCATTATTAACAATTATATATGTGTACCCATACCTGAGTTATCAATTTGATATGTGATTACAGTATACAAAGACAACCGATAAGATTCACCAGTTATGGCTAAATAATTTTCTTTTTAAAGAAATACTAAAATAAATATTTCATGGAAATATAATCGTGCGATATTTATATTTATGATTGAATTATCACTGGAGAAATTAAATAGCCAACCGGATGAACAATGATTTATGAGAATAAATAATCAAATAATTATAAAAATATAAAGAAAAGAATTTTCTATATTTATCTTGTTGAAATAAATTATTTGAAATAATTCGCAAAAATAATTCAAGGTTATATTTTAATTTCTTTTTTATATGAATTCAAATGTAAATTAGTATTACGTGTTTATATATCTACAATGATGCGTTTGTTTCATTGCAAAATACGTAGAAGAAGTAATAGAAAATTATATATTACACTAGAATAAATTCTTATCATCTCAAATAATGACTTTATTATTTTTTTTTTTTGTAAATAGTACGCACCCAAGAATATGTCATCAAAGTGTTCTTTTATATTCTTGCATGAGAGTGAATCGGAACGAGGTTAAAAAGAATTGAACGTGTGACTGTATATTTGCAGCAATGTCGACGTGACTGAATCGAAAATTGGAAATGTCGTAAAATCTCAACTAACTACGTGGCTTATCACTGTATTACTGTTCACTCAGCCTCTATTTCTTTCTTTTCCTTCAATACAAAGTAATAAAAAATTGTAAAAAACATCAATAACAAAAAATATACCCAAGCCGCAGTTACATTTTTTTCTTTTCCCATGAATCTTTTTTTTTTTCTTACTATCCGTCGACTAGAAGTACTTCCTTATACTCTATCGCATTGAATGCTACATTCCTTTGCGATTACGATAAATATATACATGAATAGACTTACAAGTAATGACTTAGTTGGTGATACCGTTGGTAGAAACAAGAAAAAAAAATCTGCAAGCTTTTAAAATATATTTCTATCATTGAAAAAAAAAGAAAAATAATTTAAGCATCAAAATTTATTAAATAAAAAAACTAATTCATTTTTTAATCTACTGGAATATTCTAAGTAAACACAATTGTATATGCAGGATGCTGTTTTATAATTGTGTGCTAACGATGACAGCGTGGATATATTATAGCAACTGATGAGCAACTGACAATTGAAGGAATGTATATAAATATGCAAAATAATTTTTTTTTTTCGCATAAACAACGCACGAGAGTATTATTTCCTTCACTAAAGCTAAATTAAAACACTGTTTATATTGCAGTAAAGCAGTATAAACATTTAACAGAGAACTGGAGTCTTGAACATACGTCACGTTAGCTATAAGTATATATAATTATATATACAATATACTATTCTGAATCTCGTGCATGAACTCGTTTTCTCCCCCACACAACTGCAATATTCCACAGAGATGAAATAAAAAATTCCAATTGATATAAACTCACTCTTCAGAACTAAATTATCAAAATGACGAAATGAAAATCATAAAAAGAATTTTTTTTCCTCTACAAGATTGGAACGTCAAGTATTTGTGTGACTCATAATGTACTGATATATACTGTCTGATGTACTCTCAAAGCCTACTCATCAGCCTGTGTATCTGCAACTGTATATGTGTTTGAAAAAATATTAAAAAAAAAAAAAAAAATTAATAATAAAAATAAAAAGACTTAGAAAAATGAACCTGTAATGCCCGTAGGATCAAATGACGTGTCTCCCAGACACCTGAAGGCGTAGACAGTGTTGTCTAGAGAGAACTGATCTACAGGGATACTCTGTAGTATTTGAGAGAAATATATGTTAAACCCTGAAGGCGATTTAATATATACATATCTCATTTTGTGTGTATGCGAAACAGAGATCGTTTCCTATATAAAGTGCGACCTATTCTCAGAATTCAATGATGTATTGTATATCCTCATCGTATCCGGTCGCTTAATACATGTCAATTTTAGTTTGAATTAAGCTTTGGAAAAATTGCTTGATTGTAAAACCACAAAAAAATTTCTGTAAAAAAAAATATCATTTATAGTATTTAACTATTATGAATAGAGATAGATAATAGAAGAATATATATATAATAAAGCAGCTGCGTCATCCCATTGATTAACTTGAGATGTCTACGTAATATGTATATAAATGTATGTGTGTATATAGGTATAATTTTGTATCTACTCGACGTTTTCTCTGTTGGTCTCCCTGTGTGCGTTGACATGGTAGGGCCGCGTGGACCTACCACCATGCTGCTTTGTTTGCAACCAGTCGCCGCTCCTGCACGTTCACCCTCCACACACAAATGTGCAATATGAACTATCACTGTCACTTCAAACTCACTTTTGTCCCCATCAAAACCAACACATGCAAAATTTGTAGGGATATAATGTATATATTACAGCGAGAGGAAAATATATATTAAGATAGAGAAAATGAGAGAAAGAAAGTAAAGAGAGCGAGAATGAAAAAAAAATAGTGAGATTTAAAACTTAGAGAAGACTCAATGGATCCCCTTGGATAAGAAGTGATAAAAGAAAATGGCCCAGGCTTTGAATTAAAAATGATTTATAAATATATATTTAAGTATGGGTTTGTTGAGGGATTAAGATGGTTAATATTTGATACAACTTTTGGCTGAGGCTGTATTTACAGCGCATTTTTGTAATGCGAAATAAAAGTATAAAGATAAAAGGAGAAGAAAAAAAAATACTATGAGCATAGGTTGTTGTATATAATCGTGAGTGAGGCAGGTGTATAAGGGTGTCCCTGACCGCTATGCAAGATGCTGAGTCTCGTTACCTTTTTCACTTAACATACCTGTGTATGTGTATGTGTGTGTGTGTGTGTGTGTTTATATAGAAAGATGAAATACACTGCTGAAGAAATACACTTGGATGAATTGTTTAATTAGAATAGAAATATTTGATTTATGTATATGAATATATAAATATTTCTATTTTATTTCTAATTATTTTCTTTTTCTCGATTTTTCTTTTGCATATTGACCGCATTGTTTTACGATAATTTATAGCCTCATTAGTGCATTGCTATTGTTATTGTTGTGTGATGAATAATAAACATACCGTATTGGAAATTTTTCCAGGCGCGTTGGTGATACACGAGGATGATGAAGACGATAATGTGGAAGGCACTTTTTTGATAGCGTCGTCGTTATCGTTATTGTTTTTATTCTCTTGTAGCACCGAGCAAGAAACTGCGCCGCCACTTGCACTCCTCACGTTGTCTCGTCCAATACTGACCGCGTTGGAGTCTACACAGTTGCGAGCAACCTCGGCCGTTGTGATCGACGCCTCATCCCTTCTCTGATTTTGCTGTTGCTGCTCTTGTTGGTGAATCTTCTTGAAAAATTCTGATGAATTTGCAATCATTTCCTCCTTTTCATTTTGCATGACAATACCTGATGATGATGATGATGATGATGATAATGAAGTTATTGTTGAATCATTATCTTTATTGGTATTGAAAATTCGTGGTGGATCTTGATCTCGATAAGTTCTTCGTTGGCTTTTTGATATTTCGCACATTTTTTTATATTATTTATTACTCGATTTTTCTTTTTCTACTTCACCACGCACTGCTTCGCTCGATTACTTTTACGTCACGCACTGAACAATCCTCCTTTTTTTATACTTTTTTATGTGCCTCTCCAACAACGACGATGTGGAGGAAGATGATGATGATGATGGCAACGCCAACGATGGAAGGTAGAAGAGAATGAGGGAAAGAGTGCAAAGAATATTTCTCCTCTTCTGCTGCAGGAGCACCGACCTTTGAATGCAACGAACCATTAGGATAATTACCGGCTTCCCAGGGTGGGAAAAAAAAAAAATAAAATAAAATCTTTAAACGTCACGGCCTCTTTTATATCTCTCAGACGTGATTTACCTGGGTGTGCAGAGTCTCAACTATAAATGAATAATCTAAATTTATATCTATGTGTATATTTATGTATTAAATATATTTAAATTGTAGAATGTGAATAAAAAAATTAAATATTGTCAAATAAAAAATATATAAATAATAAAAATAGCAACAGATTATATCTAATGTCTATAAACAAGAGAATTCTGAGAATTTCATGATAAAAGTGTGTTTTTATGTATTTAAAATTGAAATATTCAACATATATGTATATATAATATGTATATATATGTTAGTAAAAGAATTTTAACCACGTGTCATGAGCCACTGCGAAGAACGAGTTGCCTAAACGACAGAGACTAAAAAAAAAAAAAACTGCACACACAAAATACACGCGAATATAAAAGGCGTGAGAAGAGGTATAAATAAAAAATAAAATATAAAAATTTTGTATACCTATATACAACCCAAATTGTGATAGTAGGAACAAACCAGTCTTGGACTACGATTACAGTCTGAAATATAAAAATCCCAGACAAAATAAAAGAAATCAAATAGAATAAAGAAAAAAATTTATGTATAATTTTTTGCATGATGTCATACTTGCTGGTTAGTAAATATATGTCACTGTTTATTGATACTGATTATCAGAAGTATTATAGTTGGATAGATATGAGTATCATTATATTAGATTTGGAATTTGGTCGATAAGATTTAAGACTCGATTTAAATCAATGGATTATAAATTATAAGTATGAGTATTTTTACTTCATCTTTAAGATGATTGAATTGTAGGTTAGGTCGCGTAGGAGATAACACAACAACTTGCAAGGACGAGGTGCTTTGTACTATCTTTTACAGACACCGACAACGGGACGAGTAAAATACGTTTAGGGATTGAAAGCCATGCGTCACCCACCAGGACATCTGTCGCCTTTTACTCTTGTCGTTTTGGCCGTTGCGTCCCTATTTTCTGTCCCACTCTAACTTTGCCCTTGTGACGACGCCGCCACGGCCGCCACGTTTCGTATATAAAAACCACCGCTTCAACCCCTCGATCCATTCCCTTTCCTTTTACAAACCACCCGGACATATATTTCCCACACACTTGGCGTCTTTTCCATGCACACAGAGAGAGAAATCATTGAAATAAATATGGCGCCACTTTGCGAATGTACGAAATGAATTTAAGCGCGTGCGTGAAAATGTCGCGCGGGAAATTTTTAAATTCATTGGTTTAAATATTTGGGGTTATGTTTAATAATAATATTTATTTTTTTAATTAATTCAAGTGATATTAATTAGTGAATATAGAATGAAGGCACATGATATGCGTGTTTATATGGAAAATGATTTAATAACATGTATTAATGCGTGATGATGAAATAATATATAATTAATGTACATTTGATTATCGATGTGTGTGATTTATGCATGCAGAATGTTTGGGCGTTTGAGAGTGTCGTTAATTATTAGTCATTAGATGTTATATGATGATAATAGACTATTTTGATAATTATTGTTGCATAATATCTTTTTTTCTTCTGAAAAATACATGTCGTATTCGACTTTTTTTTCTTTTCAAATTGATTATGTGGCGCCATCTTGATTTTGTATGGTTAAATAATACGTGATTTTCTTTCTCTCTTGATTTTTCGAGTATCGAATCTCAATGTGTGCATTTTCTATTTCTGCGTTCTCTCTCTAACTATTTGACGATTATGAAACGATAGCCCGTGTGTGGCTGTGTGCACGAGAAGTTCCCAATTCTTGAAGTATACTGCCGAATTCCTGCTTTTTCGTCTTTAACCTCCTTACGTATTTGTCTTTGAAGAAATAAAAAATAATAATTGTGTTATAATGCAGGCTAATCTATGGAATTTAATGACGACAGTCAAAGTAAGAAAAATATTTTATAACTAATTATTTATTAATTTTATTATATTACAGTTTGTTAACTTTCTTAGTTTTAACCTCATAATCTCCTTCGGTATTTCTTGAAGGACAGCTAAAGTAATTATATTAAATGAAGTTTTATGACTAAATCATTAGTAAAAATTAGGTTTCTAGTTACAGATTTTTATTTCACCAAGTTTGAGATTGTATTTAATAATTATTAAGTTAAAAAAATTACTCCAATTACATTTTTATTTTCATAACCTCACAAGGTTATCATGTCGTTTTTTTTATCGTTTAAAATTGAATTATTTTTATTTTACAGCCTGCGTGTATTAAACGTGTCATCAATCCAACATTATCTGTAATTCAACAAAGAAGATATGCCAGCACAATTGATGCTGATATTGTAGTTATTGGCGCTGGACCAGGTGGTTATGTAGCTGCTATTAAAGCAGCACAACTTGGTATGAAGACAGTATGCGTTGAAAAAAATCCTACATTAGGTGGAACGTGTCTGAATGTAGGATGTATACCATCAAAATCCCTTTTAAATAATTCACATTATTATCATATGGCTCACAGTGGAGATTTGAATAATAGAGGAGTAGTTGGTAAGTGAAAATATGGTGAAAAAAAATTCCTGACTAATTTTGACAATATGAATGATTATTTATAATTTATAAACCAGTCAGCTGTTGAATAAATTGTAATTTTATATTTTAGTTGGTGATGTTAAACTTGATCTTGACAAGCTTTTAGAACAAAAAGATAATGTTGTAAAGGCATTAACCGGTGGAATTGCTGGTTTATTCAAAAAAAATAAAGTTGAATGGGTAAAAGGTCACGGAAAAATTAGTGGGAAAAATCAAGTGACTGCTTTGTCGCCTGATGGATCAGTTAATACAACGATTAATACCAAAAATATTTTGATAGCAACTGGAAGTGAAGTTACGCCGTTTGCAGGATTAGAAATTGATGAGAAACAAATTGTATCGTCAACTGGTGCATTGTCTTTGAATCCAGTGCCAAAAAGGTTGATTGTTATTGGCGCTGGTGTTATTGGTTTAGAATTGGGTTCAGTATGGCAAAGGTAAGTAAATTAATTATACAATTTAATATTGAAATAAAAAAATATACTTTAAATATTAAATAAATAATTTTTTTTATAGGTTAGGATCGGAAGTAACAGCTGTTGAATTTATGACGAGTATTGGTGGTGCTGGTATTGACGGTGAAGTTAGCAAAACAATGCAAAAAATAATGACAAAACAAGGTTTGAACTTTAAACTTGGAACAAAAGTCACTGGTGCTGAAAAAGTTGGTTCAGAAATTAAAGTTTCAATTGAAGATGCTAAAGATCCAAGCAAAAAAGAAACTTTAGCTTGTGATGTGTTGCTAGTTTGCGTTGGTCGAAGGCCATACACACAAAATCTCGGTTTAGAAGAATTGGGAATTGAAAGAGACGAGAAAGGCAGAGTTCCAGTCAACAACAGATTCCAAACTGTTATTCCCAAGTGAGTAAAATCCTATGTATCTATTTTTGCATCTCATTTTTTTATTTATGTCTTGAATTCTTTTTCATTTGTAATTTTTTTTTTAGCATTTATGCAATTGGAGATTGTATTCACGGTCCAATGTTAGCGCATAAAGCTGAAGACGAAGGAATTATTACCGTTGAAGGTATCGCTGGAGGTAAGAATAAAATTTTTCATTATTTATTACATTAATCGTTTAATCAATTATTTAATAAAATTAATTTGACTTTCTAGGCGCAGTACATATCGATTATAATTGCGTACCAAGTGTTGTTTATACACATCCGGAAGTAGGTTGGGTAGGAAAGACCGAAGAAGACTTGAAAAAAGAGGGTATTGAATATAAAATTGGTAAATTTCCATTCATGGCTAATTCAAGAGCAAAAACAAATCTTGAAACCGATGGATTTGCTAAAGTTTTGGCGTGTAAAAATACCGATAAAATATTGGGTGTTCATATGATTGGTCCCGTTGCTGGTGAACTTATTAACGAAGCTGTTTTAGCTATGGAATATGGCGCCAGTGCTGAAGACGTTGCGAGGGTATGCCATGCACATCCGGTAAGTAAAAATATCTGCAATTGAAAATATACTTTTTTTTTTCCCTCTTTTTTTTTAATAAATTTTATTTATTTATACATATAATTTTTCTATTTTCACAGACATGCTCAGAAGCTTTGAGAGAAGCTCATCTTGCTGCTTATTGTGGCAAACCTATTAATTTTTAATTAGTATTCTTCGACTCCCGATGCATTCAGCGATCGAAAAATTCATCTTAGCTTGTACCTAGTCTGCTGAAAGAAAGTATTCATAAGAACGTAATATTACTGCACTTTATTGAACAGTGTTTCATTGTACAAGCGTCCACTTGAATTTTTATTACAAGTCAAGAGTTGTAAATAATATAAACGATACACGATCGTCGATTCGGAAAGAAAAGGAGAAAAGGTATTAAAAAAATATATATATATCCTTTTCATCATGAACAACGTACCACCAATTGTCGTACGAATATTGTATTTATTAAAATTAAAATTTTAAAACCAAATGAAGTATAAAAGAAGTTTATTATGAAATCATTATGAACAAATTACTGAAGTGAAGTCTATAACGTAGGTACTCCCAATTCTTTTTTCTTTCCTTTTATCTTTTTTTATATTCGTTAATTCAAGGCTTTAACCTTAAATATCATCCACGACTTTCTCTGAATATTTCATATTAACGGTACTTTTTTTTTTCAACAATTATTTTTCAAGTACTCGAGATGAAAAAAAAATTTTTTTATGCCTCAATAAAACGATGCTCCACTTTTTCGATTCATTTTTAAAAATCCTATTCAACGGAAGAATTAAATATCATATTCTTTTAAACAATTGATATAAATTAGAGATATATTACAAACACAACAATATTTTTAATTAAAATTCTTTAACCTCCAAAAAAATTGTATAAAATTTCTTATAATTTCATGAACAATTATATATCAATGATACACTTCTATATAAATTAATAATTAATAATTATAAATCAACATTACATTCACGTTGCTTAAATATAATCCTTAAACCTTTTTTAAATCTACAATTCCTAAAAAAAAAATTTAATTTCTCGCGCCGACATTATCAAGAACATGCGCAAAATCTCGCCGCCATTGTTGCGCCGCACTCGACAGTGCTGCCACGCGTGTTGCAAATATCACACTCATTACCTATAGTACGAGCGAAAATCTTGAAGTAGCACTTGTGTGCCTGCTGCAACACACCCAATGTTTGTGTTTTCGAATTTCTCGTGATACCCGTGAACATTAATAATAGTTAATCGGCATGTAGACGTCAAGTGTTAACCACTAATAATGTGGACGACAACGAAAACGACCAAATACGGCGTCGGTAAGTAAAAATCATTCATATACTCCATTATCATTCCAACATTCAACCCCCTGTGAAGTATTAAATCATCTGTCAAATGTCCATTCAATCCCTCGAAATCAAAACCCATAAAAAAATAAACAAATAAATTCTCTAACCTAATTTAACTTAACTCAATTTTTTCTCTCAATAATAAAATGTCAAACGAAAAGAAAAAATTAACTCACTAGATTAAATATTATCATTTAATTATTCATTTGTTCTAATCCAATATATAATAATATACATTTTTCAGCAAGAATGTACTTCCAACAACGCAAGTCAAGTTTAAAAAAATAATGACAAATAAAGAAAAAGAAATGAAAAATGAAAAAAAGAACGTGCTCTCTCCGTAAACGTGAACATGCCGCCGCTTACATGCGCGCGCGTCTTTGCATGTGTTAGTTTTCTGTGAAGTCCATTCATACATTGATCGTATTTGAGTATAGTAGAGTTTTATATATGTATGGACCATATACATCCATACATGCAAAGAAACGGAATGGCTTATATGTATGGATGGTCAAGAGAAAAAGAAAAAAAGGAATACGCATTTGATAAGGCAACAAATGGACTTGAGTTCCCCTAACCTCCAGCTTTGCATTTTGGATACAGTACAATACTGTACATGAACACAAATCAGCTATCCCTATAAAGCTTTTATACAAATAAAACCCAAAGGCCTGCACAAATGTCCTTTCTTCACGTCGATATATTCTTCATCTTATCAAAACAATTTAAACAAATGTGTCATACATATTTATCACTACATTCAATGCAGAATATAACTCGCAATTTCTTTGTGCAATGCCAGGAAAGAAAAAATGAGAGATACATATATTTGTTTTAATAATATAAATAAATATAATTTTCTTTATATTGTCATCAATTGAATTTATTGTATTTCATTTTGGTATGTATCTCTCTGGCATTTATGAATGGGAAAACGATCGATTTTGTCGTTCATAGTTTATATTTAATCCGTGATGCATGAAAGAGAAATAGATATGTATAACGTATTATTTAAATTGAATTGAGAGAGAAAGAACATGAAGAACGGATCAGGTGGCACTTGAAATAGTATCCACTTAGAGAGTATTACGCGCTTCAATAACCGCGGGAATGCTTCATGTTAGTTAGTCTGAAAAAAAAAAGGAAGAAAATTGATGAAATAAAACGTAAAAAAGTCTTATGAATTTTTAATGTTTTTATAATAATTATCGCAACAAATGACATTATTGATAGAGCGATATTGTATTGATAAGGTTGAAAAGACTGATTGATATGTTGAATAGTTATTTTATTTATTTATGGATGAATATTGGATATTTAATGTTATTCTTCTTTCAAAAGATACATACTAAATAGTCGGTTAATATTTTAGGTTAGGGATAAAGATATTACGATAGTTCTATTGGGGTTTTTTATTTTTTTTTTTTTTGTGTTGTGACTTGTTTATTATACAGATTATTTTATCTTTAGTTCGTGTATGATGTTGTGGTTTAATTATTGATTGTCTTTGTTGTTCGTGATGTTAGTTGGTGTAATAAAAGATTTAGGTAGCACGCGATGAATGAAATATAGTAATGAAAATAATTTTTATTAATAAATATTGTTGATGTACAATATTTATATGGATAAACAGATGTGGATTTTGTGGTGGAAGAATATAAATAGAAAATACGCAATAGTGAATTTATGTTTAGGAATATATCAGTGTTGTTAATTTGAGGTTATAGAGTTATAAAAGTAAATTTGATGGGAAGAATTTATAAATGTTAATATTTAGTTATGATCTGCAGTTTATGATTTATATTTGAAGATTATTGTTAGGTTATATTGGGATATTATTTGTTATATGTATACCTATTGTGAGAATAATTATTAATGAAAAGTAAATTTAGATTTGATGATATTAATTCTAGGAGTTGTTTTCTTTTTATGAATAATTTATTTATACTTTATTTTTTTTTTATGGGGTATTCATGTTGAATTTTATTACGTTTTATATAATACGAGAAATGTCAGTTATATTTTTGAAAGCTTTTCACGTTTTTTATTTCATTCGAATTATTGAATTCAATATAACGTTCTGTCAAATATGTTGGAAATGAGAGAAGGAATTTTATTTCCCTCGTGACTATTCTGTGATTTTTCTCTTCCATCACACCATGTTTTATCGTCCCACCAATACAATTTTATATTTATTTTTCATATTTCATAAACACGAAATTCTCTCAAATAATATATCTAATAATACAAAAATTGAATAACAAAATAAAAAATACTATAAACTTTATAAATAAATACAACATTTATATCTTTTCAATTAGTGCTAAATATACGTAAATAAAATTGCACTCTCTGCAATATATATTTACTACAAAGCAATTTAAAAATTTTTATTTTATCTCTCTCAACAAAAAATTCAAATAAATAAAAAAAAAAAATAATTATATACACATGATATAAACAAACCTTTCTCTTGTATTATTTTCTCTACGTCTCAAATGGATATTTAATAAAATACTATCACTTGCATAAAAAAAACAGTCATTGGAAACTCTCTCCAATAAGATTGCTCACAATAACAACCCAAGTGTTTAAAAAATAATAAAAAAATAAATAAATAAATAAATAATCAAAACATCACAATTAAGATTCTCCTATAACATTAATTAATCATTCCTCACCCATCTAATTATTATTTTATATTTATTTTCCTCCCGTTATCGTATATATACATTCTCTCAATATTATTCTTCACTTCCATTCCCTTTTTAAAAAGTAATATACGCAACGTGTGTGTCTACATATAATATAGTCACCCGTATATTACAATTCATTCATTCTCTGTCTTTGTTAATTTACATTCACCTCCACATTCACTTTCTTCGTTATTACTACACACACACATTACACATATACCAACAAAACCCTACGTTATATATTTCCCCTCGTGCAAATGTTTTATATACTAAAAAGGGAGAGCTATTGATTCGATTCCCCGGGAAAACCTGGGAAAGCATTACGTATATATGATGGTGGTGGGCATCTATATATGAATAAGAGAAAGATATAATGACACAGGGTGAAGACATCCCCCTCACAAATATGTCGTTGGTTATGGTTGTCTCGCCTTTGTTCGACAGAATCACACAAATATATAAAAGCCTTCTCGTCAAAGCCTATAATATATATATATAATAATAATAATAATAATAATATAAATATTTATTATTAAATTAAATTAAATAAAAAAAAAAATTTTTAATAAAAAAAAATTTTTTTATAAAAAAATTTTAAAATAATAACAATAAATAAATAACAATATATATATATATATATATATATATATATATATATATATATATATATATATTTGATTTAATAATAATAAATATATGAATATTTATTATTAAATTAATTAAGTTAAATTAAATAAAAAAAAATATTTATTATTAAAAAATAAAATAATAATAATAATAATAATAATAATAAATAACAATATATATATATATATATATATATATTTAATTTAATAATAATAAATATATAAATATTTATTATTAAATTAATTAAATTAAATTAAACAAAAAAAAATATTTTTTATAAAAAAATTAAAAAATAATAGTAATAAATAAATAACAATATATATATTTAATTCAATAATAATAAATATTTATTATTAAATTGATTAAATTAAATTAAATAAAAAAGAAATTTTTTTATTAAAAAATAAAAAATAATAATAAATAAATAAATAATAATAATAATAAATATATGAATATTTATTATTAAATTAATTAAATTAAATTAAATAAAAAAAAATATTTATTATTAAAAAATTAAAAAATTAAAATAATAAATAATTAATATATATATTTAAATTTAAATGTATATATGTATATATATGTTTATATAAAAGTGTGATGTGTGAACTTTGCACTGAAACGATTGCCTTTGTGATAGAAAATAAATTTTGCTAATGATGACAAAGTTATAAATAATTTTATAAATTATATAAAAAAATTGTTTTATTTATTACTGTCAATTTTAATTAATTTAATTTCATTTTTTGACAGTTGTTAATAATAATATATGTAAAATTTTATAATTACATTTGTTTTATTAATTTAATGTAATTAATTAGTTGGGTTAATATGAATGATAATGTAGTTGGGGTTTTGAATGTGGGCGAGAGGTTTAATTTAAAAAATAAATATTAAAAAAATAATAAAGATGATATTATTTTTTTTTATTATTTCTTGGTGGAAAACACGTGTTTTAATGGAATATACAGTTGTCTTTTGGTGTATGTAGAGTTGAGGTACATGTATGGATATAATGCTAAGACATATTTGAGGATTGAACTGCAAAACATCATCAGAATCACTGGCATATAATTGTATTTATCTTATATGTATAATACGTGTTTATATCGTTGAGTATAGCAGGATGCGAAACAACCATTCTCCCATACAGTCACTGTTCACTACTACTGTATATGTATGTATACCGAACTACGTCAGAAGCATAAATGCTCATTGAGATGCATCTCTCGTGTGTCTCTGTAGCTATCTACCGGAAACCTATGTCATACACACACATATTATTGTCGTTGGGCATCCGGTGTCCAAAGTCCATTTAGTATTTCAATTTAATATTTGTCTTCTTTCTCTATTGCTTCTATTCAATCTTGAATTAGTTTAATTTCATTTATATTATTTGTTTATTTCTGGTCATTTGTGAATTTTTCATTCAATGTCAATTATTAATTAATATTTCTTTTAATCTTTTGCTTCTGTTTTTTTTTTGTATTTATAGCCGTGTACAATTGGCGAGGAGATACACGCTATGGACTGCCATTGGAGATTGGTGAAACGGTACAAATTTTAGAGGAATGTGCAGGTAATTTGCTTTGACTGCATGATGATTAAAGTAAAGAGAGAATAATAAAAAAGAAAAAAAAAGATTTAGTAATTTATTTATCTTTTTCCTTTTTATTTATTTTTTTGTATGTTTATTTATTTTTTCTTTTATGTCACAGGCTGGTACAGAGGCTTCTCGACGAAAAATCGCGCGGTGAAAGGAATATTTCCAAGCTCATATATTCATTTGAAGCCGTGTAAGATTGAAAATGAAGGACTGTTTGAGTCTGTGATTCCATTGGAAGATCCAGTTGTACGCGAGGTGACACTAGTTCTTCGAGAATGGGGTGGTATTTGGAAAAGACTTTATGTGGTATGTATAGTAAAAAAAAAAAATTTTTATCTCTTATATAATTTTTTTAATAGTTGCCAAGATTTTTATTCATTTTATTATTTTTTTTTCTCTTTTGATCTATCGACGTCAAAATTAACGATCGGGTTTTTTTTTTCTTTGCCAAGTTGAATAATCGTGAATCATTCAAGTCGTTATGTTGCTTATCTTAATAAACAATAGGACGTTTTGTGGCCACGTAAGTCGAAGGTTCAAAATTTTAAAGTCCAATTGCAGTATAGAAAAAAAAAATTATTTTTATTCGTAGTATAATTATGAATGATAATTAATTGGACAAATGATTTAAATGTCTTATTTTTTTTTTCTATGATTATAGGAACGAGAAATTTACAAATTCAATGCATTACGAAAGGTAATGAGAGAATTATTGGAATGGCGTCGACAGCTGTTAGGTGGTACACTCACCACCGATCAAACACGAGAATTAAAATTACGAATCATCAACAAAGTGGACTGGGGAAATCGGTGAGTCAAATTGCCAAGTATATAATATGAATAATCGATATTATTTTATGTATTTTATGTATATGTAAAACCAGCATTTTAATATTATTTATATGTAAAATGGAATAGCGATATTTGTTTAATTCAACAACATTCGTAATTTTCCCAAAATACATATTACAATGTCTTTATATTTATTTCTCTCATTATATATATATTTTTTTCGATTTTCTTTGCCATTAAAAGCAAAACTAAGTAAATAATATCTCAATTAATGCGCACGCAAAAAAAAAAAAAATAATTAACTTATACTAATTATTGTCTTATTCATCTGAATAATTTCAAAAGTAAAATGATACGTTGAAAAACGCATTATTAAAGTTATAATTTTGTAATTTTGCTTTGTCTCATTTATTTATTTATATTATAAATATTTTAAAATTATCATTCTAGTAGGACACATTTAAAATTCTATATATTTAAATGCTTCTAAAATTCTCTGAGCAATTCGATATTGGAGAGGTTTTTATTTTATCTTCTTTCATTTCCTTTGTGATTATACAATTTATAAAAAGCATTTCTATTAAACTATTTCGAGTTATTTTAAACTTCATGTAATGATTAATAACAAACGAGGAAAATATTTTCAACTATATAGGGAGATAACTGTTAAACTGTATAGTAATGATAAATCTCAATTGGTTCA
The DNA here is from genome assembly GCA_030347275.1 of Microctonus aethiopoides. Taxonomy (NCBI): domain Eukaryota; kingdom Metazoa; phylum Arthropoda; class Insecta; order Hymenoptera; family Braconidae; genus Microctonus; species Microctonus aethiopoides. The sequence continues at coordinate 2,457,845 of JAQQBS010000001.1, forward strand.
TTGCGTTTTATCTCCTTGTAAGGCATGTAGTGCAAACCGTCCAGGGCAACTACAGTTTTCTACTTAGCTTTTTCTCATTTATTTTTTCGCTATTTTTGCTGTGTTGAATAGATAAAAATCGTAGTAAACGTTTTCTTAGAATGAGCTCATGGTCTCTACTCTCTCTCCCTCTCTTAACAAAACAAAGCTATTATTCACAATCGTAAATCATACGGAGATGTGAAAAATTGAAGGAACAAAACGCAATAATAAATAAATTTAATGAACATGAGAGTGTGCATTGAAGGACAATCGTCACAGTTGTATAGTAAAGACTATTATAATATTTATTAAAAAATTTTGCTAATTGGCACGAAATGAAATTTTATATATTCTCATTTATTTATTATTTAATATTTCGTTTCAATAACTATTTCTAAATGATATCAGTGATTTGATAATTAATATAGTTTATGAGGCGGTAATGAATAATTGTGAAAATGATATGAATACAAAAAGTTTTATAAATCACCAATGTCTATACTGCCCTGGACGGAATATCTGCATTTGCATAGACATTATTTAATTAATTTTAAAACAATATTTCAAAGACTTAATAATTTGTTTCAATTTAAAAAAATTTTAATTGCACCAAATTCATTTTTGTCTTCATTTCAATTATTTTTTCTACTACTATCACTACTACTAATAACACTGCTGATCGAGATCCAATATTCAAATAGATAAATCGAGCAAAATTGTACTTTAATCTTTTGTTGTTATTTTTTTTCTTAAATATTTGAAATGTTTGGTGCTAAAAAGCTGATAATACTCAATTGAGAAATTTTTTTTTTCCTTTTTTAACTACCAAATCGATAGCACAAAATACCTCGAGTGCCGATTTGAAAGGCACCGCGAGTGACATATCACAAAAAAACTAATATTGAGGTAATAAAAAAAAAAAAAAAAAGGAAGAAAGAATTTAAATTTCCGTGTCCTTGCTGAACTTTTCAATTTCCGGATAAATTGGCGACATTTCAAGTGTACTTGGCGCCGATGGTACTGATGCTGGTGACGCACTGCTGCTAGAACCAACATGAAGACGACGACAAAGTTCTTCCAATACTTCAGTAAATAACATCATACTGATGTTTTGGCCAAGCAAATGAAGCAGCAGGAAATCACCGACCTAGAAAGAATAAAATACAATTCGTATTATATCATTGCCAAACAAATCAACTGACAAAAGTCAAATACAAAATAAAAAAAAATTAATTATATTATTACCTGCGTTTCTCTAATAAGAGCATTAGCTGCAGATGGTGTACTAAACTTGAAACGTTTCTTTAATATTGTTTCTCTTGTGCTGGGCAACAGAACAACAGCCATACTGTAAAGTAATGCTAATCCTGATAGAACTGCAAGAAGAATAAACCAAAACCACAAGAAAATAAATATTTTCTCATGAATAATATTCAATGCAAGCACACAAAGTGCGTCCAACTTTTGTATTGTTCCAGAAGCACCATATTTATGAAATGTGCATTTAGTAATACGTGGGAATATTTCAATCATTGGATCAGTACGATCTTCTTGATTCATTTGACTGAATTTCAAAACTTCTGTGCCATATGTCAAAAATGCACCACCAAGAAATGTGTCAAGGAAAAATATATTTCCCACCTAAATAACAGAAACAAATTTAATAATATAACTATCAAATTCATTGACTTATTATTAATAATTATAATATAAAGATAAAAAAAAAATATATAATTAATTACTCACAACATTAATAAAGTTCATGGCTTCACAGAAAAAATAACCAGCTGCATAGCTGTTGTGCAAATGTAATGTTTCAACGATATATTGAACAAGCTTTGACGCTCTCGCTTGTCTCTCTGATTTACTATCCATATTAGAGCCACGCATACCATCTGATATCATACTAATTTTTCCTTCTTCCCATTGTTTCCACATCCAATGAGGCATGTAAAATAAAATACCTTGGAAAAATAACATAAATGGCACCCATTGATAATATGAATGATATTTTTTTTCTCCATGATCTATTCCAAGTCCTGGATGAGAAACATGAGTACCAATTGGTTTATTCAAACTTCCTGGCATTGTGTATGTATAAGTAATCCAGCAAAAAGTATTTATTACATGCTCGTGCTTTTCATCAGCAATACAATTTATCGGATGACCTGCAACAGATAAATGACTTTATTTATAATTGTTTTATACAAATATAAAGATCTAACCAAGATTAAATATTTAAAAAAAAATAAATAAACTGCAATTTTACGCTATGTTTTATTCGCATTGCAATGAGCAGATGGTAAATAGCTTATGTATAGTTGAAAGATATATAAATCAACAAAAACATATGTGTCATGATCTAACCAACTACAACAATTATTTACAAACTAATGTCGTTGTACTTTTAATATTTACTTTACTCATTCATCAGCTGATTCATTATATTTTTTTTTCTTCTTTCTCTTTATCTTTTAATATTCATCAATATGACAAGAAAATTTATTCAATTGGATAAAGTATATGAATATATATACTGAAATAAAAATAGTATGAATAATGATAAACTCACCAATCAAATTGTTCGCTGTGACGATGATGCAACTCGCGAATAAAATAGCCGATGTAATTCTGTAATGTGCTCTGAAGACCATATTATCGATGACGGCCTTGTCTATTAAATACCTGACTTTCACGAAGCCGGCGACAGCCGACACGAGACCAAACACTGTCATTCTAGTAACGCTTCAGTGGCTCTGTAAAAAAAAAAAACAAAAGAGATAATTATCAGTGTGATTAACTACATTGTCAATCAATTGTATTGTAATATTTACGTATGTATTTGTTTTTTATCTGTACATTTATATTTTATTATTTACTATTGACCGGAAATGTAGTCAGGTGAATTTAGTTATAATCAATGGAATGAAAATTCTTTAGTAATTTTAATGAGTATAGTAAAAAATATATTAACAATGAAGACAATCTTTGCATTGTAGCAGATAAATGACCAAGTTAGAGCATTGCTGGAGCTCTCTTTATTAGTCAATTAATTGAGTTCGGGTGGGGCACGTGCCGTATATATATATATAAATAATATACTCGAGGTCAATCACCAACTTAGATGGACCCGAGATGAAGTGTCTCTCATGATCAGAATATTTTTTTATGGACATTGTGATCATTCTCAATATTTTAAACTAAATTGATTATTTGTTTAGAGAATTAATGAATTAATGTTTTAAAGCTTTAGTTGTTGAGTTGTTGCAATGGCCTTCTGACCATTTGAGTCAATTGACACGAATTTGTGTCATCTAACTATAGTTCCTAAAGACTTTTACAGGCAAATAGGCAATATTTTAAATGTACAAATATTTTTCAGCGTTGATAATTTTTTTTTTTATTCTGGTGACTTTTTTTTCTTGTATACTCAGGTGATTCACGTTTGACCTGTTCGTTCAAACGAAAGAATGAAAAAAAAAAAAAAAATTCTGCGCCCATCTCTCGCGTCTTCGGGTCTTCGACCCTCTTTCGTCCGTCCTCTTCGAGCTTTCTCTCTTCATTCGTCCTCTGGAATTTCTGTTCTGAACAAATACACGACCTATAGGTGAATCGAATCCCAAAAAGAATGACTAAATAAAATTTAAATAAAACTGGATGGTATTTTAATTATACAAATAAATATATTCAAACTTTTATTTAGTACTATTTACGAAATTGAATTATAAAATTTCTGGAACTAATAAATTCTCTTGTTAACAATTATAATATATTATGAATAAATGAATATATAAATTGTTTCATATACCTATGTACATATAATATTTAATCAAAATAATACAAGATAAATTTATCTCAAAATATTTAGCATAAAAATTCATGATTCAAAAGGTTCGCTTTCATTTTTATTTTCACATTCTTCAACATACAATGCTCTTGAGACTGTCGACAATATCGACATTACTATTCCTTCTCCTAGCAGCATACATACTCTACTAATACAAAGGAATATCTGCCATTATATGCTCGACAAATCGATGAAAAGAGCCAGGAAAAAAATAATTTTAAATAAATAAAAAAAAATTACATGAAATAAAATTCTAAACAAATGAGAAATATAATTTGTACAAAAATATTTAAAGCATCCAGGAATTTTTATTTGACTAAGATGTCTGTTCATATACCACTATTATATATCCACATATATATATATATACATATTATATAAATATATATATATATTGTATATACGTAATCATTGTCGTTGGAATTATGAAAATTTAAATTTGCGAGTGTGCATCATCGCGCAGTTGAAATTTCTGCCGGATGAGTTGAATAATGGTCATTCATTTCATCTACCCGACAAGTGAACACACACACACACACATATATATATACATATGAATAATAAATAAATTGATATACATGTATAAGAATAATAAATAATGAATAAACCAAGTAAAGTGCGATTGTTGGCATGAATTCTTGGCTTAAAGTCTTGGCACTTTTGTGGTGAAGTCGTTGAAGAAGACACCACCTTCCATATCATCATCATTCACTTCAAGACATCACGATCATAATAAAAAATGCGATCAGTGACCGCGTGTGTATGTGTATGTGACACGCCACAATGATAAACGTGATCAGCGTACGAAATATTAATCGTTGAGAATTTTTTAGAACAAAGGAAATTAAAGCAGAAAAAGAAATAAAAATAATTTTATATACATATAAACTTATACGAGCTTTATATGTATATTATTTTTGGTATAGGTTATTTGTTTATCTATCTTGTTAGACATTTTAATATTATTACATTTATGAAATTATTTATATTGTTTTTATCTGTTTGATTATATCTCACTATCTGTATAAATGGCAGCTTAGTGAAAGGACAACGATCTTTAATATTTAACACATTTGCTATATGGCATTTATAAAGGGGAATTTTTAAGAGAGGCATGAGAAATTTTAAATAATATAAAAGTATTAAATTAATGTACAGTTAAGTCTGCAGAAAATATAGGAAAGAAATTATTGAAGCGAATGAAGAAAAGAATTGTTTTTATTTTTATTTTATCAATGGGGTTTTAATATTATTCATTATTATTCCTTGAGTATATATTATATATATATAGTATATACTCATTTAAAAAATTATGCAGCAATAATTGAACAAAATTAGTTAGAGATGATCTCACGTGGGAAATAAATGATGTTTGTTGTCAAAGAGCAGTTATTTGTCCTTCAAATTATTTTATTTTATAAAATGGTTCTGTGAGGGAAATAAAATTCAAGGTAAATAGTTTTGGTATTAGTTATCTGAATTCAATATAACTGTCTATATAATGTTTTACCCTCACAGTTGTGAGTTAGTCAGGCCCTATTTATTCTTTTCAGTCCCTTCTATTATATTTTCTCACATTTTTCATTTATTTTTTTTTCCAACTTATCAAAAGTCTCACACAAACTTTCAGCTATTTTTAGCATTTGAAAAGGTGCATGGGACTAGGGTTTCTAAAGTACGAGTGAAATATAATCTATAATTCAACGTCAGTCTACTGAGTTTGCTGTTGCATCAGAAAATTTTTATGATTCATCCATTCTAGAGAAAGTTTAACAAAATTATACTAATGTAATATATATTTTTATTTAAATTGTAAAATAAAATATTGTATGAACTTTTAGTTATAAATATTATTATCAATCATACAATTACCATGTTAAATGAGTCAGTTTATGAAAGAAAAAAAGTCAAGGGTGATTTGCACAAGAGTTTAAAAGAGCAAAGATGAAAAGTAAAAGGTTTAGTGAAACTTAAAGGAAACCAAGTGGCAAAGAAAACTTACAACTACACTAGTGCACCCCACCGTAACGCGTTTGAAGGGGATTACATTACCAACAATTGTGTATGTACACCATGTACATAGATAAAATAATAATATACTGTGTAGAAAGTACGTACACCTTTAGCTAGAGGCGTAATGTGAAATATAAACTAGAGTTTATTTATTTATATTTACGCAAAAATATTATCATCGCTCATTGTGTGAATGATCCAATAATTTTACGACTTTTTTGACACACATGTGTTGCAAATATTAAAGAAGATAAATAAACTTTGTACATAGATAAATATTTAATTCACATTATTTAATGCATTATCAAATAGTGTTCCAGTTTTATATATTATTTTTTATTATTTCATCTATTTATTTTTCGAAGTTGAATAATAAATTAAAACTAAATAAATAATCATGAATATGATAATTGCGTGATTAATATAATTATATGAAATTGAATTAATATTTATACACATGGTATCTGTATAAATACAAATAAAATTAACTGGCATTGCGATAAGTCGTTTGATCGGTGTAGATAATATAAAAAATACAAAAGGTTAAAATAAATAACCGGCTGTGTCTTTCTTTCTTTCACATATAAGGCAGAAGTAGCAGTCGCCTGTTGCGGCTTTCAGTGTGCATTTAGAATTTATTATTCATATATACGCAACACACACATAAACACATATGTTTTATATGTGTAGAAAACAAACGAATAGACAGACAGAAAGAAGAAGACAATATTTTTTCCAAGTTCAACACATGACTTTCCACAATTTTCTTTCATAAAAATAATTAACATAAATTTATCATCAATTCTTTTATTTTTTTTTCTATCTTCATTCGCTTCTTTGTCTCATTTGACAACATCACTTTATTTGTTTAATAATATTACGAAACAATAATTCAGCTGTTTCACACACAAAATAAACAAATAATTATTATCCAATAAAATATTTTTTTTTATAACACACGTGCTCGCACAATTATTTTTATACATAATTCACATATTAATTTAATATTAATTATCTCACCTAGTGAATTTTCCAAATATTCCAAATAAAAATATACAACTTTGGCGCGCACTCACAAGAGCGAAATAATAAAATTATCAATTGTAACTTAAGAATTCGTGAATTAAACGCGAATAAAAAAGCATTGGCAGTGGTAAATTATCATAATTAAAAAATAAAATTAACTAAATAAATTAAAATTCTCCAAAGCTTACTTTATTTATTATAACATGTATATAAACACATATATATGTATATGTGTATATACGATGGAAGAAAATTTGAGAAAGACGCGTTTCGCGCCAACGCAAAGGGGCCTGATCAGCGACTCGCAGGCGACTGACTCGTGGACTTTTTTCTCTCTCTGACTTACATGGGCCCCACCACCCGCCATATTGTAGTGTAGTAGTGGTGGTGGTGGTGTTGTTGATGATGGTGGGAAATACCAGGTGTACAGTCGACCTCCAAAATTACCACAGGACCATAATTTTTTCTCTTATTCGATTTCTATTATTCTCCATTGCCATTTTTTTATTTTCTTCCATTGCTTAATCATTTTTTTTTTTAATCCATGTTCAAATAATCCCGCGTTTTTTTTATTTATATTAATGAATAATATTATTAGCATTAAATGCATTAAATCTTATTGTTTTAAATTGTTTATTGAGGATACACAATTGAGAATATGCAGATTATTATAATGAAATAATAACAGAAGGGTGTGAATATTATTTTAGAATAATTTAAAATTCAATTGTCTGGTGGTGTACCAACATAAATTTTATTTATATAATATGCATACGTGAATATTTTATTTTAAATTATTTTAAACAATTATATATTTATTTATTATGCTTTCTTATTATATTTTTTATTTAAATGTTCATAATAACAATTGGATATAATTATTGTTAGATGTTTTTCTAGGGAATATTTTATCACTCTAGTGACACTTTGCGGGTGGTCATGACTTATAATATATAAATTGTGCGCAAAACGACATTGCGCATGAAGAAACGGTTGAAACAAAAAAGCATCATCTAGACACATATTACTAATTTGTATTTTAATATATTCAATTTGATACAATGTAGTACATGCAGTATACATAAAAAGCAAGAAAATAATTGAGAATAATATAGTAGAACTGATTAGCAAAGAGGATGACGATGAATAGTTAGTTCGAACTAATGTTAAAGTGGGTAAGTCAAGAGGAAATTGTCTCTCTCACAAGGGACACGGCCACGATTCTCTTCCATCTCTCTATCATCGCTCTCAGCGTGCGCGTCACTCGTACATATACATTTCTCTCTTTATATATTATCTAGCTCACTCTTTTCTCAACCAACAAGAGTCTTGTGGGCGAGCCAAGGTTTTCAGCACGGTGAATACTCCGGTAACCATGCTAAGAACCTGTTCCCCCTTTGGATATAGGGTCCCGAGACTCCCGAGTGAGCATTACAAGCTCTTTAAAGTCTCTCTTTCTTCCTTATACGCCGTTGAGGATCGTCTATACCACCACCACCACCACCATTACTAATACTACTACTGCTTTAACATTTGCTTCAACTCCATCTTCTTCTTCTTCTTCTTCTTCTTCATCTTTAAATGTTAAAATCTCTCTTTCTCTTCCACATTATTTTCCTCTTGCACATTCATTCTTGTATATTCTGCCTCAAGCTCTTCAGTCAACGTATAATAATACCGGCATTTTCTTGTCGGCGTAATACGTCGGCTCTTGACTTGGTTCGCGTCTCATGTCTGTACCATCCATTCTATACACATATATTCTGTGTACCTTTTGGAAAATAGTTTGTGTATAGGGATCATATGTGTTTATGTCTTTAGATACTTTTCATGATAATTAAAACGTCTGTTCTCCAAATCCCGTTTATTTCTTCTTCATTTTTATAAAGAAAACGTCTCAAAATTCACGCAAGAATTATCACGTTTTCAACATTTGAAATCTTGCGTTAATTATGAGACACCCTTTATATTCCGCCATGATTCTTTTTCTTTGTACTAGGGATTTTGTATTCTGTGCCGCGCGGTTACGCGCTCACAGCCGTAAGGGCAAACCACACTATAAACCAGGAGGTAAAAAATTCCGCTTGCGCCCGCGTGCTAAAAACACGTTTTCATTTCTTAGTATATAATATATGTATATACTAATATTTTTGATTGTGTTTGTGACTTACACATTGAGGGAATATATAAGTTTGTTCATGCTCATGATATCTGCCGCCAGGCCTGGGGAAATACGTTGCCACGATGATGGTAGTATACATATATGTACATGTAGTCACGAGAATACTTCGCAGCTACTGGCGATGCGCTTATTCCGCTTCATGTGGAAGAAAAAAAAAGGAAGTAAAATGAAATAAAGAAGATAGGATATATATATAAAAGAAATAAAAAAGATGGTTGCGAAAGAATATAATGGAGATGGTTTAATGAATGGCGAGCAGAAGAATCCGTTGGTCTTAATAAGTGCTTTACCTGATGGGATTTAGCTGGATAGCTAAAGATGATGATAAAGGTGGCTTTGTTCGTATATATAAGTTAAGAGGTTATGTTCTCAGATTTTATGCCAATGATTTATAATTTTTATTTAGATTGATTGATATCATATATAAGTATTGATAATCGATTTTTCTTTTATTAAAGAACTTATATATAGGGAATTATGTAGATTAATAATGTAAATTTACTTTGATTGATATTGATTAATTGATGAATTAATATTTGATGGATGAGTAATTTTTTTTATGTATTACATATATATGTTTCAGAATGAGGATGAAAAAAATTATTATGAGAATTGGTCAAACGTGATGGAAAAATTATTAAAGGCTCAGTTTTATATATAAATATATACATTTAAAAATATATATACATATGTGTATAGATATATACGAGGCGAGTTTAATCACGCCCCACTTGCTCTAATTGAGAACACCGGGATTGGCATTACGGGATTTGACCCTGACATCCATTATCTCAATCCTTTTACTGCTGCTGTTGGTGCTATGATGCACTGCTGTATCAGACTATAATGCATTGTATATAGACACAACGAATTTCGCTTTAATTTATATATACACATAACGGCAGTACGTTCTATGTAACGATATAGTATTATATGAGCTACCATTTAACATGTAACTCATCATTCAACGAATGCCATAAACCCCAAGAGAGGATTTCCATGTTATATATTTTCTCAGGAAGTAAAATTAATAATTCTTTTGTATTACAATCCAAATTTCAATTTCATTCATCTTGCTGTGTCATAGCAACAAATTTTGTTGTATATATTTAGATAGTATACATATATCTAATATTTATATAAAATTGTCAATGTGAATATAAACTGCTAAGTTTTTAGTTGATAATTATTTTTATCTTTCTTTGAATGATTTAATAGTGTGAGATATCAAGATTTGTCTTAATTCGCATTTGCGAATTGTTTATTGCTTCGTGGAATTGAGAAAAGACAACGTGCAACTTGCGAGGTTATGTGAGACTTGCATGTGTCGAGACATGATGATGAGGTCGGTGGCATTATCAACAACGATGAAACACAACCATCAACTTCGTTCTTCTCTCGTGACGCCATTGCATCGTGATCATAAATATATGTGTGTATAAAACCAACCGGTTATATCGTTGTCCAGTTGCCCTGCTATGTTTCATCTTGTCTCTTTTTTTCTTTATACTTTTTACACACTCTCAAATATATATATTGAAAAATAAAATGTTGTGTGTATTATATTTCATGGCCTTCGACTTTGAGCTGAAGAGTATAACCCAGCATTTATTGTCCACTGTGGATAGATGATGTATACATGCTTCAATATTTATATATATTTATCTGACATGTTGGAGGAAGCATCAACGCTATTCATCATCAGAATCAAGTGATACACATTTATTTCCGGATGACTGATGCAGCCAGCATTATGTGTGTATTGTCAGTGTAACACTTCTGATAAGACCCAGAACGATAATGGAAAAGGAAAAAGAAAATAAAAATTTTTTTCTGCATTTTATGTCGTTAAATTCAATCAAGTGTGTATTAGAACGATATATTATCTATGAGAATTATAGCTAGCACACGTTGATTATGATTCAATTAAGGTGTCAAATATCACGTCGTTGTCGACGTCGACTTGAGTAGTCAAGAATAAAATTCATGACGTGATCAGAATATGAGTGGGTAGATTGTATATAAATTAACGTGATTATGGTATTGAAGTTGATATCGTTGGGTTTGTTTTTCTCTGCTGAACGTTTTTGAACGATACTGCGAATTTACTATTTATAAATTATTTTGAGATCATGTGCAATCAAAAATATAAAGCAATGTTTTATAAAAGTATAACTTTAATATTCATAACATCTTTTATTTTATAACTTTCTTTTCTGAGAAGTGTTGATGATTGTAAATATCACAAAAAGTTTAGTAATAATAATATTTATTAAATTATATATTTGTTTAATTAACGCGAAGTAATATTATATTTGTTTATAAAAAAATATAAACCGAGTTAAGAGATATTTTTATTATTAAATTACGAGAAAAAAAGATTGCTAAATTAGGTTTGTTTTATATTAGGAAAGAAAATCTGATGATGTACACAATAATATTGCAAACATTGTAGATTATATTTATCATTCATTTTTTTTTAATAATATTTATCAGAATTGCACAGGGAGCTGAATTAGAAATAAAAGGAGGAATGAAAAAAATATAAATAAAGTATGGCATAGAAAGTCGACAGGTTCGTGTAGATTGTAATTATAGCAGACAAGTTTTGCTACTGAACAGCAACCCTAACCACAAAACATTCATTATTTTACGGCGTATAAACCAGAATTAATTATACATTGATTGTAAATTATATTATTGTTGTATTAGAAATCATATAATATTTAAACAAATTATAATTGGCTGTGTAAAAAATAATTAATGAATTTCAATTAATATAATCAAAAATCAATTATTAAAACACATGCACATGAGATAATACATTTTGTTGAGAAAATATTCTCACTGCAGATATTTCAATTCTGCAAAACTATTAATCATTCAACAGCCTGTGCATATATACTTTTTATTTTTTGAACTGGGGAGATAGGAATGAATATTGAGTGGTTATATACAACAGTAAAATATAGCACGAGGCTATGTGAGATTGACTATCACTCTACCTCATGATCATCGATGCTGATTATAGTTTATATAAACCTCAACAATGATTATATACAATAAAAACTGTATTATTAATTCATATTTCACCAACGCTTAATTTATGAATAGAAATATTTTTTTTTCTAAATTTATTTTATACATACTCAATTGATGTAGATGTATTTTAAACATTTTTATATTGAATGGACAAATTGAATTATAAATTATATTGAATACCAACTATGTATAACGATATCACGTTACAATTTACAATCAAATTGATAGTTTTATTGTTGTGAATATGATCAAACTGGTCTAGATCTGTTGAATATTCATCAATATTCATACAACATTGGAATTTTATTTATATGTACATGTATTAAGTAGGATTTATCCATGTAAATTGTAAATGATTTTAAATATTTGAGGTTATGTGTGTGTTTGATCAAAGTCGATGAAAAAAATATCTTCGATAAGTTTTGGAAATGATTGGAAAGTCTAAAAATAATTAATATATTAGATATATCTGTCTCCAAGCATTAAAGTCACCTAACTTGGCAAGCTTTGGTCAACATTCCATCAACTGAGTATGTGTGTGAAGAGAGAGGGACCTTTTGGCTTCATCAGTCATGGCTTAAAAGACTCATGGGCCCCATTCAATACCTGAGACAGATAAAAGAATAAATTATTCTTCTCAATTGCACAATTAATATTGAAAAAAAATTTATACATATATAAATTAAATCATCAGTGTAGAAAATTTATAATAATTAGGATTAGTTACTTTGGATGTAATGAATTATTGTAGTTCTTTCAATTTAGTTATATGTAAAATTTATAACGTTGCGCCAATGGGTTTTCCAACACTGTTGTGTTGGAGGATGTGGGCGTCGTGCACACCGGAAGATTTGTTGCGAATCCACCTGGAGACAATGAGAGTAAGGAGGATGGAAAGTGTTGGTGATTCTGACCAATGTGGTGTGTGTATGCATATACCAAGAGTGGGTTTTATTTTTGTTTATTTTTTTAAGAAAGACCACAGCGTCAATTCCCAAGAGGTATATCTCCAACGCGCGCGGGGCAATCGCAAAAGTGGCCGTGCGCCATTTGCTGAATGCCTCCAGGGGAATTTTCGGAATGGCAAATAACCTACAGGATCGATCCCACAGACCCTCTTGAGTAATGAGAAATTCCCCAACCGTGTGAAGTACACGAACGAACTAGCCAACAAAAAAAGTAAAATAAAAATAAACAGAAAAAATTGTCTACTTTGTCTTGGTTATTCTTCAGCTATATGTATCTATTCTAGAACAAAGATATACATAAATTATATTATCAGGCTTTTTATTTATAATTATAAATTTAAATCAAGTGGATCAGATCATCAACTTGTTTTCTTTATTGTTTAATTTTTTTAGTTGTCGAGAAAATTTATAAATGATGTTGTTTTGTAGATTTAATTTAAAGTTTGGTTATGTCGTTTATTTTTTTTCTTTTTAATTTTCTTTGTTTCTTTATTGACGAAATGTTTATGTATAGAAACGGCTGTTCTTGTTGATTTATGATATAGTTTCCAACGGACAAAATTTCATTGTTCGTTTGTGATTCCAAATATGTGTTTCTATTCACATTTTTATCCCTCGCGCCAAGCGACGTTCAGAGAACAGCTTTGTATATACATTTTACCTGCATTCCATTGTGGTGAAAGCTCATGTAGAGGGGCAAATAAAGACCATATATATATATTGAAGACACTGATGCATATATTGTCTCTCTGTATATATGTATGTTTATAATGCATGTATGTGAGCAACTGAGCAGTGGTCCAACACGCAAACCATGTCGAGTTTCCTCCGGATTTGAATGCATTGGGCGTGAAGTATTTGGTCAGGATTATGAGAACTTGCATATAATTTGTCGACGTTTTAAAATAACATATTAATGCTAATTTAATTTACTGTCTTGCAGAATAATAATTAAATGACGTTAATATATATGAGGAAAATGCTTGTATACAAATTTCGTCATGGTATTTTTATTTTTTATAATGTTAACTTTGAATATTTTATTAATGACAATAATTGAAAGTAAATTTTTTGTCATTTTGATTTCAGGAAACTTGGTTTGGATTTGGTACCACGTCAGGGTGCGCACATGGTGGATCCAGAGACAATGTCAATTGTCGAGCTGTATCAAGTGGTAATTATCATTAATTTATAATGATAGAAAAAATTATAGATATTAAATATATATTTAAAAGAAAAAATGTAAATGAATAAAGTCAAAAATTTCGAATTAAATTTTAATTTTTAATTATTAATTTATTTCTTTTTGCTTTTTATTTATTGATATTATATTTTTTTTCAGCATGTCCAAAGCGCAGAAAATTCTCAAGGTGCTTCAGCACGTGGTACACTGCGTCGTAAAGAGCATAAAAAAGTTCTCACACATCATTTATACTTTTGTATGCGTGACTTTGGTCATTCAGTTGGTGAAGACACTGAAATATATTTTTCCCTTTGGGATTCACGACGTAGTGCATACCTCAGCGAAAGATTTCTCGTAAGGATATCCAAAGAGGGTTTCTCTAATTACGTGGAGAAACTTCACAGTAATTGCACGATCTTTACGGACCTTGGTAATGCTGATTTAAGTCGTGACCTATACGTGATTGCTCATGTAATGCGGTGTGGCCGGATGTTGTACTCTGATTCAAATAAAAATAAAACAGGAAGTGCTGTTTACAGACGCCCCCACGGTGTTGGTGTATTATCACTTGCTGATGCATCGCAAGATCACGCTGAGGAATTAGAAATGACATTTAAAGTTTATCAAGGCGAAGAAAAAGAATTTCATCAATTACATGAACAAATAATACGAAATAATAAATGTTCACCATTACCAGGACAACCAAATTATGGAATTGTTGTGTCACTTCGTGTATTACATGGTGAATTAACGCAAGTACGTGATGAGCATCCGCATTTATTTAAAAATGTTTGTTTAACGAGAAAACTTGGATTTTCGGATGTTATAATGCCGGGCGATGTGAGAAATGATTTGTACCTGAGGCTGGAGCGAGGTGAATTCGAGCGCGGTGGCAAATCAACGGGAAAAAATATTGAGGTAATTAAGCGATCCAATTAACAACCATTTGCTTTTAATTAATATTATCGTCAACACAATTCTCTTTACAATCTAAAATGATCAATTAATTAATCGCATATTTTTTTTTCTTTTCTATTAATAATTTAATTCGAAATATTGGAGTAAGAGTTTTTTTTTTCATCAGGTAACAATGTTAGTGCTCGATGCAGAGGGACAACCGCTTGAGGAATGTTTATTTGGTGCTGCTGGTATGGAAGGAAGCTCCGAGTATCAAAGTTTAGTTATTTACCATCATAATAGTCCGTTTTGGGCTGAGACTGTTCGATTGGCGGTGCCAATTGAAAAATTCTACGGAAGTCACATACGATTTGAATTCCGTCATTGTTCAAGTGAGTTTATAGTTTATTATCAACAAATATTTAAATGAAATTAATAAATTATATTATAACTTTTATTGTTTAATATTGAAATTATTTTTTTGTTTTACTTTTTATTTTTAGCACGAGAGAAAAATGATAAGAAATTATTCGATTTTGCATTTGTACGTTTGATGGAGCCAGACGGCGGTGCTACTATTCAAGATGGCTTGCACGAACTTTATATATACAAGTGTGAGGAACGTGCTAAATTGGATTCATTGAGTTATCTCTCGTTGCCTGCAAATGCAAGAGAACATCATTGTCCAGGAGTGCCTCCATTCACTCGATCACCCAAAGAAGCTGTATTCATAACGACTCTATTGTGCAGCACAAAATTAACGCAAAATGTTGACTTGCTGAGTTTGCTACAATGGAAAACACATCCAGATAAAATAGCTGAAGCATTAACGCGCGTATTGCGCTTGGAAGGTGAAGAGCTTGTTAAATTTCTTCAAGATATTCTCGATTCACTTTTTGCAATGTTTCACACTGAAGATGGAAATTCAACAGCGCACTCGGGTCTAGTCTTTCAAGTTCTTGTTTCTATATTTAGTTTACTTGAAGATCCTAAATTTGAACACTTTAAACCAATGATAGACGTTTATATTTCCGGTCATTTTGCCGCTGCACTTGTTTATAAAGGACTTTTAAGTAGTGTACAACATTGTGCTGATTGGGTTACTGCAGCAGAAAAACAAGAACCAATTATGAAGTGTTTTCGTTCGCTTGAGTATCTCTTTAAATTTATTATACAAAGTCGATTATTGTTTGCTCGAGCAACTGCTGGACAGTATGAGGATAGTTTTAAACATGATCTTTATCGAGTATTTGCCGCATTGAATAAAATGTTGACATTACCATACGAAATGGTTATACTTTCACAAGAGGCATTGTTGCTATCGATATCAGCGGTGTTTGAACAGCTCATTGCTGTATTACCAGTACTTGAAGTTGCTAAATTAACATGCACAATGTTAGATTCTGTATCGAGAGATCCACCACCACAATTAATGCAAGCAAAATTAGTGGCAATTAAAAAGCTCGTAACATCAGCGCTATTTCAAGATGATGAAAGTCGAAATCTTCTTTTAATTACGATATGTAAACACTTGAGTGTACATTTAGCAAGAAGAGAAGAGCTCAGATCATGCACTGATATTCTTGGTGAAATTCTCAGCTTTTTATATAAACGTGGCTGTGATACAAATAAAGTTAATAATTGTATTCATCATGATGTCGAAATTTTATGCTTATCAATTTTTGATGTTTTGATTGAAACAATATTAATTATTGTTACTGCTAATGGTCCAGTGTTGGGATGTCTTGTTGGTTGTCTTATTGGACTTTTACAGCAGTTGGATGAATATCATTATCCAAGATTATGGGAAGCACTTACACCAAATGGCGAACGAAAACCATTAAAGGATTTTTTATTACGAATATTTCTTGTATTACATGATTTAATGCGTCTTGAAATATTTCCGCCAGATTGGCTAGTAATGCGAATGCAGGCCAATAATATTATTCTTAAATCACTGGAAGAATTGGCGCAACCATTGGCATTTAAATTTTTACATGTAAATTTTGATTCACAACTCTGGTCAACTTATTTTAATTTAGCAGTGGCATATCTTACTCAGCCGTCGCTGCAGCTTGAACAATTTTCCGAGGTTAAACGTGAAAAAATTGTTGAAAAATACGGTGATATGAGAGTACTAATGGGCTTTCAAATATTGTCAATGTGGTCACATCTTGGTGAACGTAAACTCGAATTCATTCCGGGTATGGTAGGACCATTTCTCGAGGTAACATTAGTACCTGAAAGCGAATTAAGAAAAGCAACGCTACATATCTTCTTTGACATGATGGAGTGCGAACAACGCGCACGCGGAAGCTTTAAATCAGTTGAATCGGAATTAATTGATAAATTGGATATTTTAATAAGCGAAAATAAAGGTGATGATGAATATCGCCAATTATTTAATACAATGTAAGTAAATAAACAAATAATTTTTTTATTTATACGCATGTATACGGTGGAAATAACATAATTGTAATTATATTTCAAATGCTTGTTATTATTTAAGTACTAACTGCTATATTAACTTTCTTATCTGCTGCTACCTAGGGAACATCTTAGTGCCGTGTAAGTTTTTAATAAGCGTGAATAAACATTAATCTAATGATGTTTATTTATTTTCTCTTTTGATGTTTAATTTTTTTCTTAATTTAAGGTTGTTAGATCGTGTTCAATCTGAGGATCCAACGTGGAAAGACAGCGGAACCGCGTTTATTACCTCAGTTACACGGCTACTTGAAAGACTATTGGATTATCGGAGTGTTATCCAAGGCGATGAGAACCGTGACAAACGCATGTCATGCACGGTGAATTTATTGGTAAAAAAATATACATTAAATTGTTTTTATTATTAATTTTTCTTTTCTTTTCTTCCTTTTATTGCTTAACCCACACAGATGTATACACTCACACACACACATGAATGTAATCTTGATTAATGATTTATAAATCATAGTAGAGCAAAAATGATTGATTAAAAAAAAAAAATACTGGAGTGCAAATCATTGTGATAATTGACCGTGAATATTGTTAAGCCACGTGACGCTCTATACGATCACGATTGTTTTGCATGTAGATATCAGAATGAGTCTATAAGACTTTGTGATCATAATTGGATACACACACTCGATAAATTAACATGGCCGGGGTGTGATCGGAAAATTGTTTTTTTTTTTTCTAACGCGTGTGCAATTTTAATTTTATTATTTGTTAAATTGATTGTGAATAAATATGGGACCTATTTCAATGTTTATACAGAATTTCTACAAAAATGAATTCAATCGCAAAGAAATGTATTTGAGATACATTTACAAGCTTCATGATCTTCATTTAGCAGCTGAAAATTATACAGAGGCAGGTTTTACTATGAAACTTTATGCCGATCAACTCAATTGGGAATCAACTTTATTGCCGGCTGATCATACACACGCACAACAACCTGAATGGCAACGTAAAGAGCATCTCTATCATCAAATTATTCATTATTTTGATCGTGGTAAATGTTGGGAAAAGGGTATACCTCTGTGTAAAGAGCTGGCAGTTCTTTATGAGACTCGTTTATATGATTATCGAAAGCTCAGTCAGATTTTGATAATGCAGGCTAAATTTTTGGATAATATTTTAACACAATTGAGACCTGAACCGGAATATTTTCGAGTTGGATTTTACGGATTGAGTTTTCCACTTTTTGTCCGGGTAAGTTGAATATGAATAAATAAATTTTTAATCACTTCCAGTTCAATGAAATGTGTATTTATATTGTAAATCGTCGTGTTATATTTTTAGAACAAGCTGTTTATTTATCGTGGTTTGGAGTATGAGAGAATTGGTGCTTTTACACAGAGACTTCAAACGGAATTTCCAAGTGCACAAATACTGATGAAAAATTCACCGCCAGATGAAATGATTATCACATCTGAAGGCCAATGTTAGTAATTCAAATTACCAAGGTAGAAATAAAATAAATTTACAATTATTAATATATATTTAATTCACATGTTTTAGATATTCAAATTTGCAATGTCAAACCCATTCCCGAAGAGAGCAGTTTAGCGTGCACATCAGGCGAAGTTCCAGATCGTATTGTGGCATTCTATCTCGTAAATGATGTACGGAAATTCACGTTTGATCGGCCATTACATCGTGGATTGGTCGACCGTGAAAATGAATTCAAATCATTGTGGATTGAACGTACAACTTTAACAACAGAGGCAAAACTTCCCGGTATATTACGTTGGTTTGAAGTAATTGAAAGGCGAACCGAGCTACTTGCGCCAGTACAATACGCGTGCGAGACAATGCAAAATGTTGAGACTGAATTACGAAGATTGGTAGCGCAATATACATCTGAACCGCAATTAAATATAAATCCATTCAGTATGCGATTGCAGGGAATTATTGATGCCAATGTAATGGGTGGAATAACGAAATATCAAGAGGCATTTTTGATACCAGAATTTTCACGACGCAATCCCGATATGGTGCCGCATGTTAATAAACTTAAAAATTTAATACTGGATCAAATGAGCGTGCTAGAATCAGGTTTAGTACTTCATGGACAAATAGCACCTGCAGGAGTGCAACCATTACACAAGAGACTGATTGAAAGATTTACTCAGCTTAAACAGAGCTTGGGTCCATTAGCTAGACAGCGCACAATTCATCAAGATAGTATTATTAATTCACCATTACCGCCATTACCAACTAATGAAAAGCAACGACCCGCCACATTAGAAACTGCTGGCTCAAGAATTTCACACGGTGACAGCGATGGCATTCCAGACGATGAGGGATTTTATACAAGGGTAGATGGTGCTCCACCACCAATTCCACAGCGTGAAGTTCGTCCACGTTCGGTGGGCTATGGATCAACGCCACCACGTCCAACTCATCATAGAACACTAAGTAAACCCCTCAGTCCTAAATTACCGTTGAGACATTCATTGCCAACGCCAACTGATGGCACAGATCAAACTAATATGCGAAGCTCTTGGAGCGAGCCTGGACCTGAACAAGCACCGCCTTTACCACCGCGTGGCTGTACCCCGGATAAACGTGAATCAAATTCAAATTCAGTTGCGCCACCAGCACCACCGAAACGTTTAACTCATAAACGTAATACAGAATGGAGCACTGAGGATGACGCTGATAATCCAAATGACTCTAATGATTTGAGAGACTCGGGAATTTCCACTACAAGTTTGTCGGATTTTCAATCTCATTTATCGAATCTTAATAATTTAAGTTACGAAGATTTTGAACCGAGATTGAGGAGTAATGATATTATGAATATTTCACCACCGTCTGTGATAAATCCACTGAACGTTTCTTCAAGCAGTTTCTCAGTTGCTACATTCCAATGCACACAGAATTTATTGAATGAGGTGAATTGACGGCAATTTATTTATTTTTTTTTTAGATTATTTACTTATGGTTTTTAAGAATGGAAATAATATTCTTTTCTATTTTTTCTTTTAGTCAAGTCCACCGCCAATCCCTCCGAAAGCCAATCAGGATGTACCATCAGCACCCTCCACATTGGAACGTGCAACGAATCGAGCTGGCCATACGGAAAATTATTCTGTGCCGAAATTACAAACACTCTCAGTCGCAACAGACGGCGAGAGTACGATATAAATTGATACAAAGTGTCATCTCCTAGTCTTAGTTGGTAGTCATGATATACGGAATTTATAATTTTTCTTGCACGCAAAAACGAAAAATAATTTACAATTTTACGTGTTGGAAATGATATATATATATATAAATATACTTATAAGAAATAGTTATTATAATAATCGTAAACTATAGATTTTGAATTAAATTTCGCTGCATATATATTCGCTTTGTTTAAGCGATTAAAAGACAAAAAAAAAACGGATCAAATAAACGCCAATAACTGGAGGTTATGTATTACATACCTAGAGAATAGAATTATACGTATTATCATAGAGAACAAAATCTAGATCAAAACCCGAAGCAGAAAATCGTAAACATTTTCCTCTTTAATATGAAAAAAATAAACGAATAAATTATAAAATTAAAATATTTCTCAATGAATCGACATCAGCGTTCTTCCGGGTATATGAATCTAAACTATATTTTGTAATTTATTTATATTTCCGAAAAAGAAAAAAATAATAAAGAATAAAATCATCTCTTCTTAAATGGTATTTGTCACGCGTGATAAATTTCATGTGTGCTGCAATAAAAATAATTATAATAAAAAAAGTCAATGTATTAAACAAACAAACATATTAATATCAAGATTTAAGATATATATAAATTATGTATTTTGTCATGTTTCTTCGTATAAATATATACAAAAGTTTGAGTATTATCTCGCATAAGTGCGTCACGTGGTGAACTAAAGTTCTTGATGATGAATAAAATAAAAAACAATTTGTATAAAAATTATATATAAAAAAAAAAAATTAATCTTAATATAAAAAAGTGGAATGTTTACATTGCACAATACACAATTAGATCACTAATATTTTAAGTACGTGTGGGAGAATTTCACAATCATATCGAATATATATATAATTAATAATACGTGAAAAGTGATGAAAATGAGCAAGAGATCATTTGTTTCCCGGGTAAATCCAGTCATTGCAAATTGTCAATCTTATATAAATAATTATATATATAAAAGGATACATATTAGGAATGTTTTTGATGCTATTATATACGACAATTGCTCGATGCACCCGGTTAATTTAATATTAATACAATTCGGAAAAAAAAAACATTATAATTAAAATAATTTTAGGCTTATACGAACAGGCACTCCACACACATAACCTAAATCAAATATGGCTTACATATTTTTCTTTTTTTTTTGTCATCTAAGTACAATCATGGCCATTGCTTAAAATATAATTGAACAATTGATCTTTCATTCTTTTCTCTTTTATCAACTATAATCTTTAATTGCATGTAAAAAGTGGCTTAAGCCTAAGGTATGTATTTTGTACGGTATTTTCCATGTAGACGGAGTCCTTCAAACCGGTGTCTCGGCATTAATATCCTTCCTGCAATTGAATATGCCATAATCTATTAATTTAAATGTGTAATTCTGTTTCTACTATTATTTTAATTTATGGGATGGGATTTTAATGGATTGAGTGATAGTAGGATATTAATGAGCTTACCTCTTCACTGCAATAGTCCATGAAAGGAAAAAAAATATGCCATCACCATCATGGAAGTAAGCAGAGATCATATAGAGAAAATATACTGTGTTAGCTCAGAATGTTCCAACCCCACCTTTTAAGAAGCATCAAAATAATATGTAAAATAAAATTAAAAGAAAAAAAGAAAAATCGTGATATTTATCAAGTTAATAATTTGCAAATGATATAGAAAATGAGTACAAAGTATAAAATATATTCAATTAATTAGTGACGGAATAATAATATAAAAAAAATATATAAATAAATTAAAAAACCCCTTGGACTTACTCTGTTTCTGTGATTGTTTGCTCGTAATGTTGCTGTTGCTGTTGCTGTCTCAGTGCGGCTAATTCATTGCTGTGATGAAGATCGTGTGTTAATGAACTTGACAATATTCTACCGCTCATTGGTAAAATATATTCTGGTGAATCTTCCAATACAGTTGGTGTTATTTTTCCACGCTTTAAACTTCCGTATCTCTCTGAACCACTAAGATTATCATGATGCGAGCCATGAATACTTTGTCCTCTTTTCAAGCTTCCATAACGCTCTGAACCACTGTGATTATCGTGATTTGAATTTTGTGAATGATGACTTAAACTCGAGCCAAGAATACGCGATGACATTGAAAGCATATAAGGTGTTGGTGATACTGTATGATCCTCCTCAGCGGTATATGGAAACAAATATTTTTCATTAATATGATGATGTTTTTCTTCGCTTTCTGAACAATTTTCATCCGGGTGCATTTTTTGCGGTGAATTTATATCCGGATATGGTAATGGATTTGGACTTGATGTTTTATTTGATGCTATTTCATTGTCAGAAATTGTTCCACCTGACCATTGACTACCTCGTATATCTACATTTGTTGGTAAATATGCTTCAGGCAATTGTGAGCTCCATCGTGGAGCATAAATTGGTTTAATATTTGGGAATAATTCGGAATTTGAGCAGAGAATATTTAAATGATCGCCTGGATTACTGTGAATATTCGGTAAATAATTGTGTGATACTGGCTGCTGTGTAGACACTCCCATATTTTTATGTGATCTTGATGCAACATCTTCATCATCAGAACTGTGCGAGCTTGCGAGATCTAAACTTCTACCGCCGCCACCTTCTGCTTGTGATCCATCTGAATCAGATTCTGAATCTCGACGTGATCCTCGTGGTTCACTTTGCTCTTGACGCGAGTGCAAAGTTGAATGATGACTACGCGATGATAAATACGGATCACGATCACTATTATAATTGCTCGTGGACGTTGATGTATGCCTTAAATGTGTATCACTACGATAAGGACTTGAGCCAGTTTTATTTGTGCTTCGTGATGTTGTGCTACTTGTTGATACACCAACGTGTACACGTCTACACGTAGCAGTTGCATTGCCATTATATGTTGTTGAATATGCCAATGCCGAGCGTGATTGTCCATTGATATTTTGACTACTGCTACCATTTGCCAAACTTCCTTCCAATAACGGTCCCTTCTTTCCAAAACATCGAAGCAGACTCAGGTACAAATTACGTCTAACTCTTCCATTTATAAAGCAATAACCTATAAAACTGAATGAAGCATGAAGAATTACAGCGACGCTGAGTAAATATGATAACATTGCTGAATTTTCCGATGCATTTAATACCGCTAAAGTCCATGTTGTTCCAAGTAATGGTAATGACGCAACTGATAGCCACAAAAGTGTACGTAAATTTCCAAAACCCATAATATGTTCTTTTAATGTAAATGCTGCTTTTACTGACATCATTAAAATGAAAAAATTAATTATTACTGTAATGCATACTGGTCCAATCAATGACCAAACCACAGTCTCATAAATTGATAACCAACAGAAATAAAAATTTCCATATTGATCTGCGCGTACACCAATTGTTAATCCAACAATTACCGCTGGTATTGCATATCCAATTGTATAATAAAATCTCATTTGTCCATGATTAACGTCACGCATTTCTGTTAGCATACGATAAAGATGCACCGAATCGACTAGAGTCCATGCAAATGCACTTAGCCATGCATAGTGTAATCCAATTGCTGTTAATTTACATGGGAATTCATTAGCTACCAATGGTCCACGAGCTTTCAATGCAATAAAGTATAATAATTCAGCTATCAATACACAAAGAATTAAATTCATGTGTATACTATTGGAATTAGTTCCGCCGCCACGTATTAATCCTAAAATTAATAGAGCTGAAAGTAAAAGCGGTAATGCCAACATAAATGCACTGTAACTCGTGACGTCTTCGAGTAATGATGGCTCTGGCACATATTCAAGATCAAGTACATCAGTTAAAACAGCAAATGTAGCTAATTGTAAATTTTTCACTTCAAGAATTACACCTTGACATGAACAATTGACTATTTGTCGGCCTGAATTATCAGCCATCTCCTCTACTTCTGTTGTACAACCAATTCTACTCCATTCACCAATGTCACGTACAGTACTCCAATGTACGCACTGGGGATTTGCACGAATTTTTGCGCCATCGTCTTCAATAATCCATAATTGAATTTGCACTGGTGATTGAAGAGAATTTTCAGACGACAGTGGTTTAGAACCATTATCAGACGGTACTAAAATTGATACTGTAACAATTGGTGATCCAACAGCGACTTCAACACCCCAACGTACAGTCACCGAGTCATCAAATCGTCTAGGTAATAGTGCGCCCAATTCACGATATTGAACGTAGCTCAATACAGCCTTTTCATTATTATTATCATTATCTCGATCATTTACTTCGCCATGACTCAACGATTTAATTCCCAATAAACTTAACGGAACTCTGATCTTTGAGTAAGGATCAAATCTGCTAGGATCAGCCATGTAATTGTTGTACTTTGGAAAGCTAATGTAAGGCTCACGATGAGCTGGTGTAGTGAGAAATGCTGAGGTATCAGGTAAAATTACACGTCTATCAGCTTCTAATGGTCTTGCTGTTGATAATGAACTATCTTCTTTATATTCTGTTACTTCATAGCCGAATAAACTCTCGGATGTGACGGTATCCAATCCCATTACTACATTAACATCGACAATTTCAAATGGATCAGTGAAGGTATTGTGTTGTGCACCAGTGAGTACTTTTAAATATTTTGCCATTGCATCGAGAATTTTATCCGGACTATCACCATTCAATGATTCAATTCTTTCCCAATTATTAAAATGTTTTTTACTGAGTATTGCACCGGCTATTCCAACTAAATGCGGCACATAATCTTTATCCTGATTGTGTGTTAAATGCAAATCAGCAAGAGCTTCCTCATATTTTAATAATGCAATTAAAAGTGATTCGGCAACTAAAACATCTGCGCCATACATATTTTTAGTTATATTCACAGCGCTATGAAGATCTTTAGCCATTTTGACAGCAATATCTCTATTTAAAGTTAAATCGGCATTTTCAAGTGATGCCAATAAATATCTTTGTTCGACAAATGGCGCAGATGTGCAATTAAATAAATCTGGCGGTTGCCATCCGCTCATTTTATCATCACACAATCGTGAAGTTTTGCCTTGTGCTGTTCCTGGACAATCCTCAATTGCCGTTATTCCAAATTTAGTTCTTGGCCACCACAATCCTTCAGCATACGACCTTGGACATCCGTCATAAACAACCTTACATCCCTCTTCAGTAACTTCAGCGTATGGATTTGGACAATCGGTGCAGGCTCTTCCTATCACGCCATTTCTACAACGACATTGACCAGTTTCAATATGACAACGTGGACCAAAGCTACCAGTTGCATAGCACTCGCATGGAATACATTCCTCTTTACCCAATGGTTGATAATGATTTTTCTTACAATAACACTCGCCAGTTGTTTTATTACATGATGGATCATAACCTTTTGATTCATCACAATGACACGGTCCGCAAACTGGTGATCCCCACCATGTTGCTGGACACGGTTGATCAACTCTCACCTCACAGTATTCTCCTGAATAATCTTCACTGTTACATTCACATTTGTATCCACGTTTAGATGTAGAATTAGCTACACAAATTCCTGAATCACTGTGACATGGATTTATATCACAAATTGCCTCGCAATTTTTTCCAACACGTCCGCTATTACAGACACAATCGCTTGATTCCCATTTTGTAATACAAGATGATTCCTCAGGACACGTGACACTACATTCATTATCAGTTGCACAACCAATACCAACATTTTCTTGTACTGTTGGATGTTGTAGTACACTTTGATTGGTGCCAATACGTAAATCTTGAATACAACCTTCGAAAAATGGAATTTCTGTATTTAATGATTCATCCGGTCCACCAAGAAGTGTTCTACCAACATAAAGACCTTGAAGTTTCGCTGGAAGCGGTGATATTAATGGTCTTAGTCGATAATTTATATCTAAAGAAACAAATCCACTTTGCCAAACAATTTCAATTCTGTGCCATACTCCATCGTTAATTGTCGTTGGTGTTTTTATTATGTCAATGCCATCCAATGAAGCCTCGAATTTTCCATTCTTAAGATAAAATAATGCTGAACTATTTTGTCCTATTTTTATGCTCATTATAAATGCATTATTAATGCGCGTGCGAATACTTAATGCAGTCATCCATGGCAATTGTATGGGTCTCAGTAATGGATTGAAACTGAGTACACCGTCACCATGAAATCTCCATGGTTTGTTGACTTCATCAGTGCATTGTGAACCCGCATAACCTTCCTCACATTCGCAAATATATCCGGACCAAATCTCACGACATTTTCCTTCATTGTAACAGGGATTTGATGCACAAAATGCACGTTTCTCTGGACAGCCAACACTCGTTCCATTATCTGCGACAAAAGCATTTAAATCTATGAATTTATAGTCAATATACAAGTCACTTATGCATCCAACGAAATTTTTATTTGTCACTTGAAAGTCTGATGGTATTGCGGGTAAACCACCGATTTGCATTGGTCCTGTAAGATCCAAGAAACGATGACACGTTTCAGTTACAGCACTGCAACGTGATTCAAGAATTTGTTGAGCAGTTCCGGCGCATGACCATTTTTCTCCCAATCTATCGCCATATCGTAAAGCTAAAGCAATATCACAATTATCTAAAGCTATTGTCACTGTTCTATTGATGTAAACAACTTCAACTTCGTGCCATTGACCATCCGATACACCACCAGGAATTTTGGCTGATGCTTTAGTCACTTCATCGCCCAATGAAAAGCTAAATTGTACTTGAGAATTAACTATTTCCAACGCTATAAAATCATGTTTTTCATTATATCTACCGTTGTAGAGTAAAAGACCTTCAGTTGCTTCTGTGGCAAATTTTAATTGTATATGAAGTCGATGTCGTTGTTTTAGTGATGCAAATGTTAAAAATGTGGTTGGATTAAAGCTCCGTGCTCGGAGTTCGCACAGTGGGGTAACACTGTCGAGTGGAGTAATTGTACAACCCTCGCACGTAAAACCACCTCCTGATTTAGCAACACATTGAGATTCACCTTTACAAATATCATCGGTACAAATACCATTGTCGAGTGACACTTCGCAATTAATCCCAGTGAAATTTGGATTACATACACATGTATAACCGCTTTCTTTGCGTTGACATGTTCCACCATTTTTGCATGGATTTGAATAACACAAATTAACTTCCATATCGCATAAATATGCCTCTTTACTTCCGGTAAATCCACTCGGGCATCGGCAAGAAAATGTTGTCACTGGATAAATTGGTCGAAAAAGAATTGTATTACTACTCGCAAATCCTGATGCATTACCGAATTTTAATATCGTCACGCATTCCTCAAAATTTAAGCATGGTTCACGTACACATAAATTGTCATCGAATGGCAAAACAACAAGAGTTGATAATCGTGCTAAAATTCCACGATTAAGATAAACACGTTCTTGAAGATATTGTGGCGTATAAAATTCATCATTATTTCCGGGCTCAACTTTTCTCGCTGAAAAACTGACATTCAATATTTTCCCGTGTACATCTGTGTCTTCTTGAACACTAAAGATAAATATATTATCTCTTGGACATGGAATAATTGCTGATAAACCGTCCATAAAATAATTTAATAAAGGACTCAAGAATGCCTCGACTGTCATGTCATCAAGTCTCACTGTAATGGAATTGTATAACATTTTGTCAGTGATCAATCTAATTGAAAGTGTCATTGTGGCTTTTGCTTCGTTGACTCCATCAGTGACAGATACTTCCATTGTTGCAACACGCGGTACATTTGTATTCAATTGCGGCGACAAACTTATTTCACCTGATGTTTTATTTAATGTCACGAGTTTTGCATTATTTCCCGCTAAAATACTGTAAACAAGTTTGTCAGTGACATCAGCATCAACTGCGGGAATTTTTCCAATTGGAGCGGTGGGGAAAAAGTCCTTGAAATTATTAAATATTATTTGAAAGTCCTTGAGAACAGGTGCATTATCATTAACATCCGTAACCATTACTTGAACTAAAACATCAGAACGTAATGGCGGTGATGCGGCACGAACAAATAATTCAAATTTTTTCTTTGGCGATTCATAATCCAATTCTTCAAGTGTTATTAATTCTGCACGGTCAGCGCCTTGACGTGTATTTAATGAAAAGCTATTTGCATCCTCGCCGCCAATTATTGAATACTGAACAATTGCATTGAGACCTTCGTCCGGATCGTGCGCATAAATTTCACCGACGGTAGAACCTGTTGGTGAATTCTCCGGAATATAAAGAATTATTTTGTCACTTTCAAAAGCTGGCGGTGAATCATTGACATCTTCAATTTTAATTATAATTGGAACAACTGAAGAAAGCATTGGCATTCCCCTATCAACTGCCATAGCTTTCAATGTATATCTCATTACAGATTCACGATCTAATTGCTTGGAAGTTCTTACAATACCCGTAGTGGAGTCAATTGCAAATGCCCCATCGCCATCATCGTCTAATGTATACCGAACTCTGCCATTTAATCCCATATCAGCATCAGTAGCCGACACTCTCAGCACAGCAGTGCCCACTGACACATCTTCCGGCACATTTCCAGTGTATTGAGCAGCCTCAAACACTGGGGCATTGTCATTCACATCAGTCACTGATATTTCAACATCTGTTGTGTCAGACAATGAAGGAACACCACCGTCTTTAGCTGTGACAGTTAAAAGATATCCAGACGAACGTTCTCTGTCCAGTGGTCTTGTTGTGGTGATAGCGCCAGTTTGTGGATTAATTGTAAATTCAGCAGCTTCAAGAATTTCACCGTCTGTTCCAAGACTATAAGTAACTTGTGCATTTTGTCCAACGTCCGAATCAGTTGCGCTTACAACAAGTACAGTTGTTCCTATTGGTGCGTCTTCAAATACAGACACTGAATACGGAGCATTTTCAAATATTGGCGCAAAATTATTTGCATCAGTAATATTTACATAAACTAATGCGGTATCAGTTCGTCCACCTGAATCTGCGGCAGTGATAGTTAAAACAAATCTTTTTTCTTGTTTATAATCAAGTGGTTGTGCAACGGTAATTAAACCTCCACCATTTTGAGAGGTAATTGAAAATCTTCCTCGAGTATTTCCTGCAGTTATATCGTAATGTATTTTTGCATCTTCATCAGGATCTGTTGCAGTAACAAGTGCCACAGACGTTCCCGGTGGATCGTCTTCTGAAACAGCAGTTTCATAATTTTTCGGCTCGAATTTCGGATCATTATCATTGACATCAGTAACTGTGAGAACAACAGTTGCACTCCCGGATCTTGGTAATTCTCCCGAATCTGTGGCAATCACCGTAAATTGATATCTTGAACATTGTTCACGATCAAGCTGTTTTGTCGTATGAATCCAACCAGTTTCAGCATTAACAGCAATTGGAAAATTTTCCGTTGATGCTCCATTAAAATCTCTCGCTCCAATAGA
Organism: Microctonus aethiopoides; assembly: GCA_030347275.1. Lineage (NCBI taxonomy): Eukaryota > Metazoa > Arthropoda > Insecta > Hymenoptera > Braconidae > Microctonus > Microctonus aethiopoides. Next base: position 2,488,124 of record JAQQBS010000001.1, read on the forward strand.
ATATTTTATTAATGCATTTAAACCTTTATCACCGTCATAAGCTTGTACTCTCACAATTGAATGACCAATTGGTACGCCCTCTGAAACAGTTTCCTGCAAAAGACTGGTAAAAAATCTCGGTGAATTGTCATTAACATCATCGATGTGAATTAACAATTGTGTTGTATTTGATCTTGCTGGCGCGCCGCCATCTTGTGCCCTCACGACTATTCGATAAAGATCCGATGTCTCGTAATCCAATGGCTTCACCAGAGTAACATCACCGCTCAACGAATCAATTGAAAATGTATTCTGAGTATTACCACCAATTATTGCATATCTTATAGCAGCATTTGCTCCATTGTCAGCGTCAGTTGCTCTTATTTTTGATATTACCGGATTTGTTGTATAATCCATGTCTTCCGCAACTGTTGTTGAATAAGAACGTTCTGAGAATTGTGGATAATTATCATTATCATCGAGTACTCGTACAATCAATGTTGTAGATGCACTTTTTCGTACCGACGATGGATTCGCAAGATCAATTGCGCTTATAATAACAGTATAAACCTCAGTTTTTTCACGATCTAATGACATTCGTGTTGTAACAACCCCGGATTTAGGATCAATTCTAAATGTTGCCGAGTCTTCAGTAACAGAAGTCATTCCACCGCCCGTTGTCGATTGAATGGCATACTCAACTTCAGCATTTCTACCAAAGTCTTTATCTGTTGCCTTTACAGCAATTACCGTTGAACCGAGCGGCACACTCTCACGAATCGGCGCTTCGTACTCGGGCCATTCGAATGATGGGGCATGATCATTGGCATCAAGGACATTAACCTGAAGGGTTGTCGTACCAGTTCGTGGTGGAAAAGAATCGTCCACAGCCAATACTTTGAAATAATGAAGCTCCACACTTTCACGATCGAGTTTAGCACGAGTCGTGACTCGTCCGGTCGTTGAATCAAGTAAAAATAGTGCACTTGAGCGTGCATCGAGCAATGACATCATGGAATAATGTACAGTGCCACCCTCAGGATCTCTAGCTCGTACAACAGTGACCAATTCACCTGGCTCTTTTTCCTCTTCAACTGCCGCTGTATAAAGACCATGCTCAAAGAATGGCGATCGATTTCTCAATTCACGTCTAACTCTTCTTCCTAAATCAGTATCGTCCAATTGTTGATGATGAAAAACAATTTTTAAACGATGCTCAGCGTCCGCCATATGAGTTCTACCACAACGTAATGTCATTGACACCGAGATCTTCCATAATGGATCAATAAGACATTGCTCAGACGCTGATACAAGATCGCCAGCTGCACCTTCAACGAGAAAACGTGAATCAGCAACACCGCCCCAACGTGTTTCACAATCTTTCACCGCTGTATGCGGCAAAAAATCACGTAATGCTGCAACTAATTGTGATGTACGTAAACAAATTTCCGTAAATTTATCAGTGCTTGGCATTGCATAAGACGCTAATGTCTCTGCCATCCATCCTTTTGTAGCAGCTAAATCCTGATTTTCATTACCACAACCGGTAATTAATACCCTCAATGGTAAGCTGTAATAATCAATATTTGGTCTACCAAGTCGTGAACTCGTAGAGTCAATATAAAATGTAAATAATCTTGGATACTGTAGGCCATCGCAATTCAATGATTTTGCAAGCGTTACACGGCCATTGTGCGGATGAACTTTAAGTAATTTTCGTGCAAAACGTGCAGTACGATCAGAGGACACCTCATATTTTCTCCGTCCACCGAGTTTGGGTATTCCCGCTTCAAAAATAAGCGTTCCCGGTGGTAAATCTGATGATAATACCACTAAATAACTCTCGGCCACGTGCCATAATGTGGCAAAACAAACCACAAGGGCCAATAGCATCCATATTCCTCTTCTCGCCATATCACAATTTTATCATTCTCATTTTTCGTCAAATCATTTTATCCCTTTTATTCACGCTCAACGTATATTTCATAGTACGTTGGAAAATTAGACACGCCACACAGCGTTATTGCAATAGATATCATCATGATCCCCAGCTTCCTGAAACACAAACAAAAACAACAATATTTAGACCTGATGCTCAATAATGCCCATGTATATGTACTACTATACTTCACATATACATATAAATATCCAATAAGATAAGTAGATATATACATACTTATATATATATCTCATGATGGGATGTAAAGAAAAATAAAAGAAAATGAAGGAGCATTAATGCGAATAGGATGAGACATCGCTTCTCTCGTTGAAGCGCAAAACGATACGATTCAACAACCGCAACTGTATACACATACACATACAGAAGGGCGAGAGTCCAATAAGTATCCACTGGAGGTTTTGTTTTTATTATTTGTTTTGTCCTCAACAATCCAAGCTACATGTCTGCATAGTATACGTATAATATAGCTCGCGAGAGGGATCGTGAGAGTTGAGACTAGTTGACCGAAGAGAAAAATCGATGGAGAGGAGAACGAGAAGTTATAATGCGAATAAAAGAGAAAGAGGAGGAGGAGGAGGAGAATTGACCAGTCGTGTACGTTGGCACGCGAGTTCCAACCAATAGAAATTTTATTTATACAGATCTTCTGATTCACCAACTGTCGTGGCATTGTATATAATACTTGGCAAAAAGACGATTTTTTATACATATTTTAGGTTATAACCTTTTAAATAAAATATAAAAAATAAGAACAATATATTTATTGGATATGAATGAATATGTAAATAAATAATTTGAAAGATATTTTTACAGATGAAATTTATATGGAAAAATAACGGAAAATGTTTTGCTCAAAAGTTTGAATGTAGAGTACATAACCTCAAAATGGCTATAAGCAATTGAGGATAATTAATGCCAACAGTTTGTAGTTTTATCGGTAATTGGTGAGTAATAAATATACGATGACACGTGTGTATGTATAAATAATACAAGTTTAAAACAGGGAGGAGAAAATGATGATGATGATGATGATGATGATCTTTTTTATTCATAATCTCATCTGGGCGCGAGGGCGACACGACTTCCAACAGCGATAAACTCTACACGAGAATGCCGGATAAAATGGAAGAGTTGAAAAAAAAAAATGAATAAATAAATAAAAAAAAAAACAAAAATAATACGATATAGAAAAGTGGCCGGTCTCGTATGTCCCCTTCAAGAGTGGCTTCACCGTTTAATCCCAATCATGCAAGTATGTCTTATACGTATATATACACAATCGTCTTTTTCTTCAGGCGTATGTGTAAGTCATTTTATTCTTCATCGTCTTCTTCTTCATCATCTATATTTCTTTAAGAGGCTTCTCACTCTTTCAGGGTTCGCAATCATCCAGGGTATTATTTTTCATCGGCTTGAATGTTACCCTACTCGCGCGCGTCAGTCTCTACCAAAACTATTAATTACAAAAATGTATACATACATAAAGGATGATCATAAGAGAACCCAACTAAAATTGGCATCGGTTATAGTGGTGTGTTAGAGTTGTGTTGCGAAAAAATCCGGTTATACCAATTATATATCAGACCCAAAAGAATGTATATAAATATATATACATGTTAAAACACACCGCCATCATCGTGTCTTTATATATATTCTCAAATCATTTACTAAAAGATATTTTTATTTTAATTGTGTATTATATTTCACTAATTATTTATTTCTTCTCTTGCAGAAATTTTTTCAACGCTGGATATTATATTATACATATAAAATTATTTATAAAAAATTGAATTAATCACATCTGCCGTGTTATACTTTCATCAGACACCCGGTATAGCTATTACTGTAACCGGTGTATTATACACATCGTCCTCGTGCTACCACACCACTTGTCAAGGTTACAACGATTGCCAGGGACCTCAAGAAACGCCTTTGGTGTAGTTCAGAAATGCGAGCGAATATATATTATCTTACAGATATTCATATCAATAAATCTATTTATACAAATATATAAATATATATTTATGTATATTTGTATGTAGAGAAAGTAATGATATTGTATCTGTGATTTAAAATTAAATTCCAGCATTTCTTCACAGTCTCACTGATAAAGTAATTTACGACATTAATCCTATACATGTTTTTTTAAATGCGTGTGAGGTATCCCATTTAATTTAATAATGCAAATTATTTCTCAGTGTGTATAAATAATATAAATAATATATAATATTATATATTGCAGTGAGCCAAATATTTTTATTCAACTCGAGATGCGAAGAAGAATAAAAAAATTAAATAAAGAAATAAAATAATATATGAATATGACATTATGTATATACATATGTACATATTTATATGTATGTATAATATATTCTGCAAGTAATTGCAAGGAAAATGTGGATTGCGTGCGTTTCATTACATCTCCGTTGGAGTAAAACCAAGTCGAGAAGTGTCGAGGGAGTCACGTGAATAATATCTACACTGCATATATATGTACATATGTATATTGTATATGTATATATACAAAAGTATATATGGACAACAATTGCTTTGAGTGTGTATATAACTATACAAGTATACTTGCATTTGCACTCGACAATTTTGCACAAACTCCACTATGTAAATATAGGTATACGTGTATGTATAACCTATAAAGAATTAAAGAAAGAAGCTGGCGTTGTGGGGTGTGTAAAGAGGAAATGAAAAGAAAAAAAAACAATAAGAAAAATTGAGAGCGAACCCTTTTATGCCTAGACAAGTGTATGACTATGTGTTTATATGTATATATATGCATGGGTATGTACAGAGATAAAAGATGTAAAGGGAGTGCAAGGTGGAGCAAAAGAGAAACATATATGCAAAAGAAGAGGAAGATGTTAACCACAGATAAAGGTTTCACGGAAGAACGCTTGATTTTATGAAACTCGTTCCCACATATGTGTATATATTTATGTATAGTTATTTCAAATGACTACGTGAGATTAACAAAAACGAGTTTTAGGCGCATAAGTTTCACGCTCAACGACATTATTTAATGATCGTAAATTAAAAAATGCGTCAACGCCGCATTGGATTTTTGTTAATGTTTCTTGAGAAATTTTCTTAAAACATTATTTTGATGCCTCTATCAAGTTCAATACAACTGAGTGGGTTGCATTTGTGTGCACATTCACATGCATGCACTGTTAAACATTGAAATGTTCATTCGAGTGTGGTAAAAGTAAAAAAAAAAAAATTAAAGAAGAATTAAAATTTTTTTAATAACATATCCCACTTCAATCATCTACCACTGAATAATAAATCATGTAATTAATATTATTATTCTTATATTTATATGTCAGTGGAGATAATAAATATTTATTATCATTTTATGTATTAACAAAATATATACATAGATAAACTCAAGCAAACCCCAAGGTAATTTCTCAAATTTCTTTGCTAAAAGGTCTCGTGCACAATTATTCCAAGATGTATTGAAGCGTGAACAAAAGATAAATGTATCTACACAATATATATGTACTATATGGACAATAAGTTAAGGGTGGAATTGTTATGTGTCTGTGTACATATATGCACACACATAAGTGGTAGCTGAGAAGCTCATCTCTCGTTGGTCAGAATAACGCAGAACATTGGAGGGTAGATAGTGTGACTCATGTTAGCTCTTCGACGCCGTCCGTCGGGACGCCAGTTCTCCAAATATCGATTTTTCACCCCCAAAGAACATAAAGGGAGGTTTTATATCTATATATATTCTCAACAAAGTAGATATAGAGACTTTATATACCTATGTACTGCACACTTTATTTAGGCGCGCAGGCCCCCATAAAAGAGGTTATGTATGATATAATACAATATATTATAAATTTATATCTAAATTTTTTGTTATAATAACAATGCGTTATTATTTAGTTTATAACTGTTGACCATTTCGTTGTTGAGTTTATATGTATTCTCATTTATGCTATATACATGTACATATGTATATTATATACTCTGGTTTCTTTTTTTTTTTTTTTTTCGTTCTATCTATGTTTTATATTATCGATCGATGAATAAATAAAGTATAGTGCATATGTATAATATAAGAGTTGTTGCGGTTGACGAACTCTTGTAGTATATATTATATGTTTTCCTTATGTATATTTATTTATACATATATAGATGGATGATAAATGGATTTATGTACACCATGTGTGTCACTGATCTCTTGTATTAATTCAACAACACGTAGTAGTAGTAGTATCAATATTATGTAAAATTTACGATTATTATATTTTATTATGGATATTTATTTGTGATGACGAAATCTAAATTGAAGATTTGATTTTCAGCTAATGTAATTTCAAATAAATCATTTATCTATATTTTATTATTGAATACTATATATTATAATTTGTGTTTTTTGAGAATATAAAATTTAATAATATTGTCGCTTTAAGAATTGTAAAATATACGACTTAGATAGTGATTTTAACTAGTAAATATTAACGTGAAATTCCGTCGTAAGTAAATGAGATAAATTTTATCGCATCTGTGTGAAATAAAACTCTGACATAACCAACACACTACCTCTTTTATACCTTAATAATTTTTAATAGATTTACTCGAATAAATTTGTCGCGTGTGGAATCAAAATCAATTCGTCAATTGACTTTATCGCCAATTAATATAAATCACAGGATAATCAACGAGTGATTAAGATTATTTATTTTTTATTCTTTCAATGAAGAAAATAAAGAAGAAATAAAAAAGTCCGAGTAGTACAATTCAGTCATTCACTATACTTGAAATATCTTCAACCAATTTAATTAAATTGCTCTAGTATTCTAGTTCTATGTAACTTTATTTATTCTGCTTTTTCTTTTTTTCTTCTTTTAATTTTTCATGTAATATTCCAAAACAATTGGGGTCGTTACACGCTCAAGTTGATTTCTAATTAATGAGACAGTTTTCCCCGTGGGAAAACCGGCGTTGAATGAACTCAAGCATCATCCACAAAGCAAAACAGCGCTTTATATATACACACAAATAATATGTACATATATGTAAATATGTATGTATATCTGCCGGATCTATATAGCCATAAGTATAGTGAGTACATAAAAGAAAGAAAAAATATGAGTATAAATGTATAAAATATTTGTTGAATTTAATTAAAAAATTAACTCACCGCATAATTCAAGGTCGATTTTATAACTAGTGACATTTAGGTTTTTTGAATGAATAAATAAATTAATCCAATTAAATATTGATGAATGTTGTTAATCACTATATTATGTGCGATTGATGATGATGATGATGATGAGTGCAGGATAATTCACAGAAACTCCAAAAAATTCATGAAGAATTCTCACTGTTGATAATGATGAGAAAAAATTAAAGACAAAAGGAAAAACAATGTTTTAGAAAAAAATAAAAATATAACACTTGGTGGATTGTATATAATGGAGACAGACAAACCTCTACAACTGCTTCTCAACGCGGCGTCTGGCCACCACTAAAGCGATCATACACATATTTTTCTCCTTCTCGCTTCCTCCCCCTCACACACGCGCCTCATTCTCGTGGATTTTTTGTATTATCGATAGCATCCTCTCGCTGACTTTAGTTTACAAAACTTACCGTATGGGGAATTGTAGAGTGCGCTGGGTGAAAGGAAAGAAGAATACATACACAGTAGAATATGGTGTTTGGTGAAAGAAGAAGAAGAAGAAGAAAAAAAATGTATGTAGTAAAAATAAAAAATAAGACATGTGGAAAATACGCATGCGTGAGATGAATTTAAATGGAACGCGGGTAAATGAAAAATACTCGGATGGTAATGATGAAAAAATTACCAACGAAAAAATTATTATTTCCCCAATAACATTTGGTGCACTCCACCAAAGGCTATACAGGGATTTACATGAAAATGCACTAGGTGCACGCACGGTGCACGATCGGTGCGCGCACTTGGCTAATGGGGTTATTTTATAAATTATATTAAATAATTTTTTTTTTTTAAGAATAAAATTGAAATGCGTTTTGTAGTGATATTACCGAAAGCATTGGAATTTAATTTTTAAAAAAAGAATAGAGATTTTTACAATGAATTAATTGATGTGGAATATTTGCGCGTATGGTAACTTTTGAGGTTATGCATACCCCATTAGCCAAGTGCACGCACGGTACACGATCGGTGCGCGCACTTGGCTAATGGGGTAATTGCAGCAATATATATGTTTAGGACCCCAATAGCATTTGGTGCACTCCACCAAAGGCTATACAGGGATTTACATGAAAATGCACTAGGTGCACGCACGGTGCACGATCGGTGCGCGCACTTGGCTAATGGGGGACATTTATATTATTGACGGGCGGTAATAGTAGAGAGTTTCATTTGCTGATTATTATTTATTTTACATATATTTATTTTTTCTAGGAACTAGTACTAGTTTACTATTAACTTTTGTCGTTCGACAATGTTCTATTTGGTATTTTAAATCATTTGTAAAGTCTTTAATAACTGATATATATTTTTAATTTAGGTTATGTAGAATTATTATAAATTATTATGAATTGAAACTATTAATTTTCTAGATTTTCATACAATAAAGCTTTTATTTTTGAAAAATATCCGCTTGAAATATTCGCTCAGAGAGAAAGAGAGAGACAAAGAGTTTGTATTCATCATGGCTTCCGCGGGCTAAAGATCAATTGAAATGAAAACGTATTATATATATATTGGTTGGTTATCCACAGCTACTTCTCTTAAATTTCATTGTTAAAAACTTTTAATAAGTGAGGATTCAATATATAATCATTGCGTAATTAAAATTGCCCTTAACCTATAAAACACTTAGGGAATAAGGTTTGCAATTTTTTCATTCTGTGTATCTAAAAAAATATTTATAAATTTAGTTAATATCAATTGTCACATTTGACATTTTCTCTGTCATTAGCATCGAGTTTATCCAAGAGTGTAAGAAAAAAAATAACTGTGCAACAATTTTTATTATAAAACACAGAAAAAAAATATAATTGTCATGATGAATTCATGTAATGAAACTGAATCATCAGTTTGCGATACTTTAGACTTGAGTGGTCAGGGTTTAAAAAAACTCAGTCGTTGTCCATCAGATGCTGATATTAGTACGCTAATTGTTGATGACAATGAAATTCAAAGGCTTGATAATCTTGATTCCTATCACAGAATCACTAAGGTTTGTGTGATGACATTATTGCACTTCTTGTGAATTTAAATTTCAAAAATAACATTTAAACAAATGAGCATAGAATATACTCATTCAATTTTATTATATAATAAATATAAATATTGTATTCATATTTTTTTTTTACAGCTCTCTATTGCTAGAAATCAACTTTTGCGAATGTATGGAGTCGCAAAATTACATAATTTAGTGACATTAAATCTTGCAAATAATGGAATTTTAACAATAGAAGGTATAAAGGATCTGCCTAATTTAACTACTCTTTGTTTGGCAGGAAATAATGTGAAGGTATGCATTGATTAATTTTAAATAAATAAAATTTTTTGATCAATAAATAATTTTAGCTTTTTCGCTGTTGAAATTTTTATTCATTTATATTTTAATTCATCAGTCTATTGAGCATCTGCACACAAACACGAAGCTGGAACACTTGGATTTATCTGAAAACAGCATCAGTCACATTTCAGATATCTCTTACCTGAGAAATCTTAAAGTATATTATTTATATTTATTGAATTTAATTCTTACTATTTTGCCAATTTTTTATATGTTTTCAAGCTCATCTCTCTAAATTAATAATTAATTTTTTAGGAATTATTCTTGCACAATAATCGTATTATGACACTTCGACAATGCGAAAGATATTTACCAACGTCATTAGAGACCTTGACTTTAGCAAATAATAATATAACTGACCTGAATGAAATGTCACACCTTGGAGGCTTGACAAATCTCGTCAACTTTTCCATTGCAAACAATCCCTGTGTCAGTGCCACAGGTAACAGTATGTATCCTTTTTTTTTTTTTTTCATCAATGTCAACTACATTTACATATAAATATCATTACACGGATGTCAATTAATTAAATTTCTATAGACAGATCGTTTTTAGTACATAGATATTAGACCAAGCCTTCATATCATAAATCATATAAATAATTGAAAATGAATTTTACATCAGTTAATCGATCGAAATTGTCCAGAAATATCTTTTGCATCAATAAGCAGTACAATCCAAAATTGATTTCTATTCAATTGTGAAATATCACGAATTATGAATTATGAATTGTTAGTTTAAAAAAAAAAAAGATAATCGACTTTTTAAAAATAATTTTTCAGTTATTAGTGCTCTAATAACCTCAAAGGCAGTAGTAAAATCAATTTATAATTCTGTTTAAGTGTTTAGAAAAGCATAATAGCGCATATTTCTTAACAAATAGCTCTTTAGTGGATTTGACTATCGTCCATTTGTTATCATTTGGTGTATGAGTCTTAAATCAATTGATGGCTACGCAGTAGATCCAATTGAGAGGTAAGTTTTACATGTCTATAAATATTTTTCTTCATTAATTATTTATAATCAATGCGCTGTCTATAGTATAAGCAGTAGCAGGCTAGTATCTATTTTTATTTAAACGATAAGTAATATGCTATTAAATTAATTTAAATAAATTTGGTATCATTCGCTTAGCCTCAAAGCCGAGTGGCTTTATTCTCAGGGACGTGGTAGACAATTTCGTGTTGGTGAGCATGCACTGCTTGCTCAATATTTGGCATCAGTGTGTCCATTATCAGGCGAATGTCTTGAAAATGAAACTGACAGAAAACTGAGATTAATATTAAGTAAAGCTCAACATCATCAGCAACAATTGAGTCAACAGAGTGATACAACTAATGTACATGGAATGAATTCATCGCCGGCAACTAGACGTCGATTGAACCAAAATCGTACGAGTTCACCTCGTCGTCCAAGTAAGTTAATTATCGTAGATAATAAATTAGAGTTTAGAATAATTTGTTTCTTATATTTAAAATAAACAACGACTTTGATAGTTATTAAATATAACCAATTATAAAGATAATAAGAAACTATTCGACACATTATTTCATTTTATATTATATTTTAATTAATATTTCAAACGCGTTTTTGTTAAGCAAGTATGAAAAAAAAATAAGGAGGCGACGAAATGAAAGAAAAACGTTTTTTTGTTATTGCCCAAGTAATTGTCTGATTTTGTCTAGTTCCACCAATGTTTGCATACCACGAAGATAAATACTTACATACAGGAAAACTTTTCGAGTCAAAGTACTTCGCCTGCCCGACACTTTACAATAAAGGTATCGGTAAATATTAAAGACGATACTTTATATTTCTTTGAAGTTTTCATGGAAACGACAAAAACAAAATTATTTCTATCAAAATCCCTTGAGTATTACTGATTTATTGTATGAATTAATATATTTATTAAATATCAGCCGACGTAGCGTAGCAATTTATTATATCTTATCGCTTGTTTAAGCTTTTAGAATAACTCAAAATAAACCAAATTATATTGAATAATAAATTTAATTCATTCATGCAAACATATCCACAAATTTATCAGTATAAATTTGTAATTTATAAAATTTTTAATGATATTAATTAGGCTAGGTTTTTTATCATTTGCACGCTTCGGCTAGCAGTGCTAGCGTAAATGTCTTCCATGCACAAAGTTAATTTAAGTAAATGTTTTTAATTTAAAAGACATGATTTTTTCAACGCTCAATTAGTTACACTTTCTTTAGGTTCATCACGTAATTCAATGCGTCTGAGATCACCCGATCGTATGGTATCCAGTTGCCATAATGAAACCATGGTGTCATCTTGTCATGTTGGTCTAACAGCAGCTGACTCACACGAGCCACTAATGACCCAAAGTCTCGATCCAACCATGCTGTGCAGCACATTCAACAATAAATCCAAAGAATCAGGATTACAAGATGTCGAAGGTAATTTTTAAATGGATTATTATAGAACAATTTATATATTAAATAATAAATTAATATTTATTATTTATATTTCAGAGACTTCAAGTCCTTTACAAGCAGCAACAAAACTTGTACCAGTACCCGAATCACTTATGAGTCCAGACTTTCGTCCACCTTCTGGACTCTCACGAGTGTTTCCAAAAACACCACCAAGTCGTTTAAATTCACCGATACAAATGACAGTGCCTACAAAAATAAATAATGATAATGCTAAATCAATACCAATTATAAATACAGCAAATCCAATGGCAAAAACCACAGTGAGTGCATTGAAAACTAATGTATTAATGAAAAGTAATTCAGCGGGTAATTGTACAAATGCTAAAGTAAATATTGCAAAAGGAATAATAACAAATACAAATGGTAAATGTCCACAGTCAGTTAAAATGAATAATTATGTGCAGAGTAAAACTATGACGCCAAAGAAAAGTGCGAGAAATTCACCGAATTTATCGAGAAATGTTCATAAAATAAAAATGGCTAATGATAAAAAAATTAATGGAACGACAAAATTGAAAGATGAAGAGTGTGATAATGTGACATTTAGCAGCGATGAAGATAGTGAGGTGTGTCAGGCTAAATTAGATGGTATTCGACACAGAGCAATTCAAAGACGTCAAGAGGATACAAATAAAACTGAAGATGCAACAGAAAAAGCAGCTGTTTGTATTCAGCGAATGTGGCGTGGATATCATACTCGTAATTTAAATAAAAAAGCGACTGATGTATTAAAAACAATTGAAATGATGAGAACAAATAAGTATATACAAAAATTATCAAATGATATGGAAGCAACGCGTACAGCGCTTGAAAGTGAGCATAAATTACAATTACTTCAAATGCAAGCGATAAATGCATTGTGGAAAAAAGTTGTGAGTCTACAGACAAATAATCGTGACGCCAATGAAGTTATCGATGGACAACAACAATCAAATACTGATATGGTAACAAATCTTGCGCAAACTTGTAATTTATTGCATACACAATTTCAACAATTGCAAGATTCAATGACGGAAATAAAACGTTTTATGTCGAATATGCAACCAAAAATTGGACAAATTGATCAAGGTGTTGGAACACAAACAGAAATTTCTGCAGTACATACACCAGCGGGTGAAGAAAATACATTTCCATATGCAAAACCGGCTGCAAATCGTCCTCAGTCATTATCAATTCATACAATTCACGAGGACATTGAGAGTAAAAATTATTCTAATAATTATATTGACAGTGGAATGAAAAAAATATCACAATCAACAGACACAACTGATGATGAAATAAATACAGATATTCTTAATTCAAGTTCAAATCCAGAGCTCGTTACATTGGCAGAAAATCCAGAGATGTTTAAGAGCTGTGAAGAAATTGTCGAAGATGAATTTAAGGATGTAGATGGCGTAGAATTGGAAAAAGTTATTGATAGTACTGATATATGTGAGGAGGAAATTTGCAAAGAGTTGAATGATTTTATTGAGAATGAGATTGTTGTTAATAGCGAAACGAATGCAATTCTTCATACACAATCACTCGCTGAGTAATTCTACTTATGTTTAATAATCAGTTATTTTATTGAGATCTGAATTACGAAGAGATTTTTGGTGACAATTATATTTCGCCGCGATAGTTTTACTAATGACCGTCACGCTGTATATAGAAAAAAAACAAACAAATTAAGGAGAAATATTATTCGTGAAATACCAAAGATACTTTCAATGTTGAAGATTTTTTTTTATACATATATTAATAATTAATTATATGTTATAAATCGGAGTTTTAGATTTACATCATCAGGAGGTAAAACGAAAGCTGCCAATACAAAACAAAAGAAAATGATAATTATTCAGGCTATTTAATATTAAGGCTAATTATAATTGAAACAAATTCAAATTTTAAAATTCATAAAATAAAAATTGTCTCACTGTCAATTTGCTCAGCGTTATATAAATGTTGCATTCAAATATTAATAATAATGGGCTAAAGTGTTGATTCACTTTTTATTTGCGTCAATTGATGCACTAGTGAAAAATTTGCCGACGAATAAAAAAAAAAATGTTAAATAGCAGAGTGCAAAAATTTTTTTTATTTTCTCTTCAAATGTCAATTTTCTTGAAAAAATGAATTAGGAAAATAACGTGACTTAACCTATGCGCCTTCTCAAGTCGTTTGATGAAAGAAATAATGAGAAAAATAAATAATTGTGTGTAATTAATCGCTAAAAGACAAAAAAAAAAAGACAACAAATTTCAACCTAGTCTTAAGCTAATGTAGTTTATATATCAAAGCTGATATGAATAATGTTTAGTTTGTAGAATTGTTATCTTGTTGGCGTTAAGCCGTTTGAATATGTTTTATAGTTAATAACTGGTAATTTTTACCGTTTTTTCTCTCAAGTATTACTTTACTCTACTTTTTTTTCCTAAAGTTTAAATACAAATGTTTCGAATTTTGACACTCGATTTACAATTACGCCATATTAATGCTCAATTTTTTAATTTAATTTTTTATTTCAGTATTAAATATTCAATTATTTATTTATTTATTTATTAGTGAGATGTAATAATGAATGAGATTGGAAAAATAAACTCAATAAAAAGTTAATTGAATTTTTCAGCTTACTCAATATTTGTGTGTAAGATAAATATATAAATAACTATAATATTGTGTATTATTGTAGAATAATACTTGTATTTGCATTGAAATATTTATATTAAAATTCATTTTTCTTTATTTGGATAAAATTAAATTTCAATTGAAAGACAATTGAAATAGATAATATAGATAAATAATAGAAGTTGCAGCTCTTTGTGAGAATAAATGAATTTTCGTCCCATTAAAAAGATAAATGTTGTTGTTAAATATTTGTATGCTTGTGCTTTTGAATTCTGTTAGTTAAATTTTCAGTTACATACATCTTATTGAAAATAAATATTAATTAGCTAATTTATTCATCGATGAATATGAAAATATAAGGAATATTTTAAAAATGACAGTGTATAATTTTTTTGCATTGATATTATATTATATTTTTCGTAATTATTAATTATATAAAATAAATGAATCCGAAAATATATCGTAAAATATTTTCAATATTAACACACATTTAAATATATCGTCATTGTACAAAATTATATTTAATGAATATTTGTATATTTTAGAGGTTAATTAACACTCTCAGCATTTATTTTTCAAAATACATAATAAAATTATGCATTATTGAAACATTCGTTGGTAAGTACGTTTTTCCATTATTAAATAATTTTGCATCATAGTTTCAACTTTTTTTATTTCGCGTAAAATTTCTTTGTTATTTGGATTGGCAGCATATAATTTTTTTAGACCAGCTAAACCAATATCATAATCATTTAAATAAACGTGTGCTTGACTACATCGAAACAGAGCTTTGCTGTTATTTTCATCGATTGACAATACCTAAAAATAGATACAAAAAAATATTCATCATTAGATTAGAACTCTTCAAAATCCATCGTTAAATAAATAAAACTCACCTTATTACACACATTCAATGCATCTCTATATTTATGCCTCTTCAAATAAACTGCTGACTGATTCAACAGAATAGAAACTCGTAAATCAGTCAATAAAATATTCAAATTATCAGAAATATTTCCTGATTGAATTATCCAATTATAATATCGCAATGCTTTTGAATATTTTCTATCAGCTTCTGGATATTTTTTTTTTCCATAATGATAATTCCCAGACTGTTTAATTTTTTCAATAACTTCTTCAACATAATTATGCTATAAAATCATTACTTGTCAATAATATTAACGCTGATAAATAATGTATTTTGCAACAAACATATATAAACTCACGTCCGCCTGTTGTTTATCTGTATTATTTTTCAATTTAATTACATAGTCCCAATCTTCAGGCCATGCTGGAAATAAATCTGAAGTTCCATCTGGCTCAATGAGCCCCCAATCTTCATCATGTTTTATCTCACCGCAATCAATAATTTTAATTGTCTAATAAAATTACAACAAATAAATAAAATAGTAAATTATTTTTTAAATAAAATTTAAAAATTGATATTTACTTGCTGTGGTTTATCTTTTATACTTGTACACTTTTGTACAATTTCATCTATAACACCCATTCCTCTAATAACTTTTCCAAATGCAACATTTGTATTGTCTAAATGCGTACTTGGATCTGTGGTAATAATAAATTGAGAACTATTTGTATTTGGTCTTCCTTCATTCACCGCACTGAGATATCCTCGTTCGGAATGACTTATTTCAAAGCTTTCATCATCGAAATATTGACCATGTATACTTTCACCACTTGTACCATCAAAATTAATAATGTCACCGCCTTGGATCATAAAATTTGGAACCACTAAAAAGCTCAAAATTACATTAAATTAATAATTATATAACATTTGTAATGATTCATAGAACATTATCAATAATTATATTCTTACTTTTGTGAAATATCGATCCTTTATAGTGTAATTTTTTACCATTTACTCCAATACCTTTTTCTCCAGTGCAAAGTGCACGAAAATTTTCAGCAGTACGTGGTACAACATTTTTGAAAAGCTCAATAATAAGCCGGCCCACTGGGAAATATTAAAAAATTTGTAGATGAATAAGACAATCTATTAAAAATTCTTATACCTTTCTCATCGTCCAATACAATATCTAAAAAAACAATTGGATTTTTGTGGTGTTCATTGTTGACTGAATTTTCTAAAGGTCTTTTCATGATATTGAGTTAATAATTAATTTTGTTTTGTAATTATTAAGTAATACTAAATTGTTTGGTATTACGCACGGTGTTTATCATTTATAAAAGTATGCAGAATATTTTGTCGGCGTGGATCGAAACATGGACTGAGAGTCCGATTCCATTTTTTTACTACGATTTTGGATTGGAACGTTTTTTAATGAAATTGTGATTTGAGGTTATGTGGCGAGAATGGATCTTGATACGGCCATGGCGACAGAAATGATAGAGTTAAATACAAAATGCCAAAAATTTTACTGAGATTTATTTCTTTATTCATGTATTGCTATGATACAATTCATCATAGATTCAAATTATTCTAATGTTTATATCACTAATTCAATGAAATGTATTAATTATTAGGCAATCATTTATTCTTTAATTATATTATGAATAATAATTTCCAAATAAGAAATAAAAAAAATTTAGATTTGAATTAAACAAGAAAATTTGCGTTCACTTAAAATTATAAACATATATATTTATATTTGTACATCACCCAATTTAATATTAAAATCGATACCTGCTGCTTTTAATTTATTTGACAATTTTGAAAGATTTTTAATTGATTTTTTAACAAATACTTTATGATTTTTGTTAGGTACAGAATTATTATTTGCTTTTATACTTTTTTGCCTTTTTTGTAATTTTGGATAATTTTTCATTGACCATCGTCCACCTTTGAAATATCCACCGTGTTGTTTTTCTGGTGGTATGTATTCAGTTTTTACTAATCGACCGAACATTAAATAATTATTCATCGACTCTGCCGCGATTTTGGCAACCTCTGTATGCAGAAATTCAACAAAGCCGTAGCCTTTGCTCTGTCCAGTATTTTTTGAACGGGAAATTCGAACTTTAGTCACTTTTCCAAATTGTGAAAAGTATTTTTTCATCTGCTCTTCATAAAATCCGTGTGGTATATGACCTACGTATACAACACCACGTTCAGTTTTCGTTTCAGCCGCCGGTACTGCTTCAGGTTTTGTTATTTTTTTTGTTTTTTTCGTACTTTCAACTTTTATTAAATTTTGTTCCTTTTTCTTTAATTTTTCTTCTTTCTTTACTTGAACCTTCTTATCTTTCTCTTTTTTCTGCAAAATAAAAGTCATATATCAAATACAAATAAATTATTTTGAAGATGAAAATAATTATTTGAGGTTATGTCAACATGTGGTTTCGTACCTTGAGAATTTCTGTAACATTTTTCACAGCTTTTTTGAGTGAAGATTCTCCAGATTTTGTTAGTCTCTTCAATTTCAAATTTTTCTTCACTTTAGATTCACTTTCAGTTTTCATCGTGATATTTTCAATCTATCAACAAATAAAAATATCTTTAGCGTGAATGAAGCACTAAAGTTCAGTAAAACACGACGATACAGTAGATCACACAAAAATATCGAAATTCAAGACCCCATGTGTTGCTAAGTTCGCGCCATTTCTAGTACTTTTTAACATCCAAAAAAAAAGCTGTGGCATTCGTTCTAATGAATAAATAATTAACCTCTTGTTTCTTATTTTCACAATTTATCAATTAGCTCATTAATAAGAATATAAATTTTACATATTCATCTAATATTCTGTATTATACAGCGTCAATTTGAATTCCAAAATTTGAATTCATCCCTTCCTGTAACACTAAAAACCATCACTCGTGGCGCTGATGTAGCTTTTTCATGCGCCTCTTTACTGCCCTCTACAACCAAATTTTTAGCTGATTATCCATATTCATCGTATATATATATTAGCTGAGAGAGAGAAAACTGGTAATTTGGTATCATAGTAACGGTTTGTTATCACTTGTTTATCCCGTTTAAAAAAGTAAAACCAGCAGTGACAATAGTCTCACTATTTTCCACATTATTCATTTTTTTTTTTTTTTATTCAAATCTCAAAAATAAGTAACTCAATTTTAGTATTCTGATCACTGCATGTGTTTAAAAAAAAATAATCTATGGAATCACACGTGGCCAAACAAATAGAAATGAGAGAACCCGAAATAAGCGGGGAAAATTTATTTAGTAATGAGGTAATTTTATTTTATATCCATTTTTATTTATACCTTATTTATATATAAAACTTTAAAATTATCTAAATTAATGATTATAACATTTGATTTTTTTAGAGACCAATTCTCGATCCACTGTTACACACTACAGATTATGCAGAACTTATCAATAGCCGTATGTATATAGATAAAACAATGTTTATTAAAGCTATTCTTGAAGATAATGATAATTTAGTGATGATTAGTGCACCAAAACTTTTCTGCAAGTCTTCAAACATGAATATGTTAAGGAAATTTATTGAAATAGAATTAAATTCCAATGGTGAACGTATTGAACTACAATTGGATGAAGCAGGTTTTTTAAAAGAAGATCAGCCAACATCGAGAAATTTCAAACTATTCAAAAATAAAAAAATTTTCACAATTAAAGAAAGTGATGGGAATTTAATATTCAATAAAAAATTTTTTACTGATCATTTTGGTCGATATTCAATAATTTATGTTGACTTTAATGATGTGAGAGGAAATACATATGAAGAAATTTTAGATTCACTTGGTGAGGCTGTACGTATTTCATTTTTGCAACATAGGTATCTTAAAATTAGTCCAATATTGTCAGATGATAGTAAAAATATGTTTAGTAAATATATCAGGAGATATGAACCATTATGTTTATTACAAATAATAAACGGTTTGAAATTTCTCTCTGAAATTCTTCGCGAACACTATCGAGGGATGTATGAAGTGTATGTATTAATAGATGGATTTGATGCGCCAGTATCAAATGCTATGACTAATAAATCAATTGATGAAGTTGCTCTGCAGGGTACTATAAATATTGTTCAGATTTTAATAGATTTATTACTTAAAAATAATGTAAATATTAGGAGAGCATTATTAAATACTTCCAATCACGTTGGAACAGTATTGACAAGTTGTGCAATTCACAAACCTTTTTTACTTAATGATAATTATTGGGAATTTTGCGGATTTACGAGACTTGAGGTGATATATTTGTTAAAAAAAGTAGGGTTATTGAAAACATTTTGGCGAGTAGAAAGATGTTATGGTGGATATAATATGAAATCGCGTAATATTTATATGGATATGTATTGTCCATGGTCAATTTTGAATTATTTAACGTCAAATGACCTCGCTGCATATTGGTATGATGATACTTTTAACTTACTACGTTTTTCAAATCATCAATTTCTTAGACCAATAATTGACTATCTTATGGGTGGTTTACCGATTATGATGCCTCATAAAGTTACTTTGGAGAATAATGAGATCATAGTTTTATCACAAATTTTTAAAAAAAATGAAATAAGAAATGATCAAACAACTTTGTTTTTGCAATTTTTATATGGAAATGGTTATTTAAAAGCAGAGAGATTGATAGATTCAGATATGGAAATTAAAATGCCAAATTCAGAGATATTTACTCGATTTCGATATGTTCTAACCCCAAAATAGGCATCTCCCTTATTTTGAAGTGTGATTAAAACTTTAGTCAATATAACGCTGACGTGTTCATTAAGCCAAAAAGAAACAAGCCAAAATATATCCTCTATTAAATATTGAATCAAAATTTAATACGTGACGTAATAAAATAATTAAAGATAAAATTTGCAATAAAATAAAAGTAAATGAATGTTTAAATAAGAAAAACTAATCAGTATTTTCAAAATGTTATAAGAGGATTATTGTTTTTTATAGAATTAAATGAATGTTAAAAACGTAAGAGATGTTTTATTTTTATTTTTTTTTTGTTGAGTAGGGCGAAATAGTCCGAAACAAAGCTGATAAATGATAATATCAGTGGACATTTTTTTTCTTCATTATCTTCTGAGGAAAAAAAATTTCTTCATCTTCATAAACTCAATTATCGCTAACAAATGTTGACCTTTCATTCAATAATGAAAGTAAATTTCTCAACAAACTAAATATTATTTTAAATATTAGATTTGTTTTGTGTTAGAATTAAAAATTTTATCAACTAATTATTAAACCAAAGGTGTAATGAAACCGAATTTTCATCGGTCAAAGTAAAAATGTATGTGAAAATTCATCATTTTTTCTTTTTCAACTCACAGTGAAAATTTACATCGAATTAAATACAACTAATTTATTAATTTAAATTGATTTTTAAAAGTACTTGGCTACAATCGGTAAAAATACAAACTTAAATTAAAAAACAATTTGCATTATGCAGTTCAATTTCAAATAAAAAAAAAAATACGTGGCACATTCTGCACTTGAATTGCAGGAGACATTGTTTACAGACATTTATTCTTCATTAAAAAAAAAAAAAATAACCTAACAAGATGGTAAGAGGAATAAAACAAACTATTCTTTTTCGAGATATCCTAGTAGGTATATACACACACACATATATATATATATATATAGAGATATATACGAAAACGATCTAATAATTATTCTTATCTTATTATAAAAGAAAGAGCATTCGTATCACATGATTATACATATTTAGTCATCGTCATTCAAAAATGTATCGAGTGGATTTGGACCCATTCGTCGAGGTTTTGACGTTGATGTTTTCTCCACAGTTTCAGCTACAATAAAAAAAAAAAAAAAGAAATTGATCAAACAACAACTAGGAATAAATAATTAATTTTCAAAATTAAATATTAATTATTGTTTCGTCACCTGGACTCGGTCGTTGAGCATTTAAACAACTGAGCCACTCAGTCATACTAATCCTCCTGTCATTATTAATATCGCAATATCTTGGTAATTTTTTTCCGCATCTTCTTAAAAGTCTATTGTTTGCTACCATTGTACGAAAACTTTTCCATTCTTTCCGTTCCAACACTTTATTTTTATTTTTATCCAACATCACAAAATGCCATGTTGCAACTCGTTCTTCTTTAGATGCTGGCCATTTTTCTGTAACTTCCACTGAGTCTGTGCTAGATGTCTTCATTTTCTTCTCCATAAGATCCATTAAATCTCGGAGAAATGGTTGCTTTTTTGCTTCAGGACATCCTTGCAAAAAAAAAATTGTATCGTTGGATTAATTAAATTAAATTAAATTTTTAATTTATATTATCAATTGATAAACAACTTTTTATATTTCAGAATGATCAAATACCTTTCATTGGCCTACTGGGCGGTGGCACTGGATTACAATTGGGTGTATGATCTTTGGAAGATGTTCCTGGAATAGGCTTTCCCGTGTCTTGATAAACACAAAAACAATAACCCGAATAACATTGAACTTCATGATATCTACCATCGGGAGTGCATTGAGGTATATAAAATTTCTCTTGAGAATTTTGTTTCTGATCTTCCATCACTGATCGTCTGTCCGAAATACAGTCGTTCGCTGAATCAAATTATAATAATTAAATAATTACAAAAGATTCAATAACAAAAATAAATTATTTAATTACAGGATTTTATTTTTATTATTCACCATCACTTTCTTCTTTTGTATCTGGTGGATCATCATTAAATGTCGGTCTAATATACACTGGTGATGGATGGCCTTTGAAAGCTGTACAAAAAAAAAAAGAAGAAAAAATATATTACCGCAAATTAAATAATTTTTATAAAAAAGCTCAAAATCCAGCAAAATAAATAGCAAGCATGTTGGTTAGTATTGTTAATAATTCAATCAACATTCAATTATTCTCCAATAACATTTATAACATTCCACAAAATGAATAATATAATAACCGTTATCACCGGAAATTGCAAGACAACATGCTATTACACAAATAAAAGATGCTGAATGCTCTTCCGCTTCGAAGGTAAAATGAATAATAAAAAAAAAAAAGAGTCGCGCATTCAATTATATCTCTTTCATATCTTTATCGTTTATTTATTTATTTTTTTTTCTGTCCGTTAATTCACAAATACATGCTTCTCTGAAAAAAGAAGGAGTATCTCCAAGTAAGTCTTTGCTTTTTCGCAAACCAATACAATTTATTACAAAATAATAATTATAAAATGTAGACTGACGTGGAGAATTTCCCACCACTATTTATCATAATCGTGGCAACACAATAAGGATATTATTGACGTGCGGAAGGAATCGACCATGGCAACAGGACTCACCTTGGTCCATGGCCCGGGTCTTCTGTGCCCCGACAATTTCACGTCGTCCTTCTGCACCATTCAGCGACAAGAACAAACGTACTTAAATGATAACAATGTCTCTGTACGTCATTCAGCCGCATTTTGTTTATGATTTTTCTATTTTCTTTTATTTATTTTTTTTTTTACTTTTATATATTTCAACTATTGAAAATTTATTTTGTAATCTTTAATAATAATGAATAATAATTTAAATAGAAAGTCTGATAGATATAGAACACCTTTGATAACTTAATAAAAATGATTGAGCATCAGTCTGATAAGACAAAATATGGGATTAGTTTAATATACATTATGACGCATAATGTCGACGTGATAGTATTAACAAATAGAGTATAACCTCTTAATATATGTGGGTAGAAAAGATTTACGAACGGTATATTAAGTAGAGTCGAGTAATCATAACCCTTTGTAATAAATAAATGACTCTATACATATGCATATATGTATTTAACTATAAATTGCGTCTCTCTTTTTCTTAAGGCTTAGGCTTATTGTCTTTTTCAATTACGAATTATTCAATATCTTTTGGTATTTGAATGCGTGTGTGGGCACATAAACTTCCGTCAGAATTCGCACGAGTCACCGTAACTTGGGACTATTTGAACTTGTCTGTGAACAATCATCACCACCACATCCTGTTTCATAAATTATTCGTCACTTTTATTATCATTATTATCAATGTAATTATTTCCCGTTTATAAAATGCAAATTGGAGCAAAAGGAAAAAGAGAGAACGCCCAGTTTTAAATGTCTTTTTTTTTTTTATATAATTTTATTTTTTCTTTTCGTTTATGATTAATGAAGATGAAAGAAAAAATATATAAATTTAAAAACAATTATGTAAAGAAAAAAAAAAGCTGATATTATTACTCCATAATCCCTTGTCCCAAAATATTTACAATTTACGCACGCATACACTAATTATTGTTAGAATTTATATACAGGAGTATACATGGATAATTATTTATTTGATGTATGAACAAATAATGACGGCGTTTGAGCAATGGAACGAAATAAAAAAATATAAAATAAGAGTCAATAAAAAAAATAAAACTTACGTGTAAAGTCGTTGGCCAGACAGCTACCCCATTCCTGTCGAGACAACTTGAGATCCTGATTGAGATCACAAGTTCTTGCGAATGTTCTTGCACATTTCTTCGGTCGTACCGCCTTCTTTGCCAATCTACGCAACTCCTTGTATTCCGTTCTATCCAGATGGCCATCACCATCTTTGTCCAAAGTCATAAACTTCCATGATAGGACACGGTCAACATTTTTGTCACCTGTAAATAAATATAATAATTTATCTACAATTATTCTGTAATTTATACTTCATAACATACTCATATCTTCATTGAAATTTAAACATGAATAAATAATATAAATGGGAATTCATAAATTTTGATTATCAACTCTTACTGAATAAATACGAGGAGAAAGAAAATAAAAAACTAAATGTAATATACCTTGTCTTTCATCCCTGGGGATTGAAAGCACAAGAGCTAATAATTATATTGTATCAGTATTTAACAAGAGACTTGTGAACGATATTGAAACGAAGAAATAATGAGAGTGAGAAAGCAAACAAGTGAAGCAGTATAATATACTGAACGACTTGTATAAAGGGGTTCCCCCCAGTAATCAGATGCAACACAGTCCAGCAATTATCACTTTCATTACGTCGCCACGACAACCAGCAATTACCGCTCTCCAAGATCATGTTTCATTATTTATTTTTTGTTCGTTTCCTTTATCTCTTTGCCTCCCGCACGCCGCGCCCAACGACCCTGCTCCTTTTTACAGTTTCTCGAAGTTTATTTTTATTATTTTTGTTTCTTCATCAATCTTTGTCCTATCAAGCTACTATAAATAAACGCGTGTGGCACGCAAACCTTAAGAAAAACATATTATTTTTAATTTTTATTATTCCTTCTTATTATTCTCATTGTTTAATTTGAAAATAATTTTCAAGGTTTAATCATCATATAAATTACACATTTAAAATTATTATAATAAATAATAATAAAAATTATTTTACCATCACTTGAAATATTTGTTCTTCTATATTCAATTTTAAAATTTTCAATAAGATTGCTGTTGAATTTAGATTTCTCTGCACGATCACAGGTATTTCTATGGCGACTTGTAAATTGTCGACGTTGTTTTACTACAGGTGAACGTCGACGTTGTCCAGTTGCTACAGCAACAGCATCATCGTTATTAGATATTGATGAAGAAGAAGACGACGATGATGATGATGATAGTGTTGTAATGACGTCTACTTTAGCACATTTGGGCCGACGATACTTTACTGTAGTATTCGGTAGCGGTCGACCCTGAGGAGTCACGCACCAACAGTATCCGGTTTCCGTGTGACACTGAACAGGCGCATAATTGCCATCAGGACGACAGACTATTGGTACACCCGGTCGAGCTATTCGTTCTGCAGAGCAAGGTGAAGTTGCTGGAAGAAAAATAATTTTTTATTTTATATTATTCCTATTTTCAATCAATCAAATATCATCTGAAAGCTCATTATAATAAATATTTAATAAATATTGTGATCAATGATGCAACATTGTAAGGTGTAGGATAAATATTGATCATTAATTTTTTAAGCAACAATGACTGATGTTTATGATTCATAAATTGAATATGAATAAAAATATATATAAAAAATTATTCAAGCTGTCATCGTGTTAATTATTAAATTATCTTACATGTAGATGTTTATAATTAAATTTTTTTTTCTATTTTCAAGTTTGAATTTATGTATGTATGTGAAATAAATATTTTAATGATGATTTCATTGATGTTAAACGATGAAATATGTTGGAGATATTTACCTAGACATGGACCAGTGTGTTTGATAAGAATTTCTCCACCTCGACATTGTTTGGAAACAACTTCGCATTGTGATGAATAAGTTACACCGTCGCTACCACAAACTGGTGTATTTGCACCATTTGATATAGAACATTGAGCTATTCTTTTCCGACATTCTTCCTGTAATAAAAAAGTAAAACAAATGATATATAATTTTTCATTTTAATATAATATAATATAATATAATATAATATACAATTGTCTTGAATAGAATATTTATATTCATTTATCTTTTATTGTAGGTAGTAAATGATAATAAACAATTGTATGTGAAGTACATTTTGGTTTATATAGAATAAGTGCACATGTAGTGAGAGGGAACTTTCTCATGTGTCTGTTTATACACGTTGAGAAGGGGAAGATGAAAAAATTTAATGATAAAGAGAACATGGAATGTGTCTGGACTCCGGGACAGACAATTATTCAATGAGATTGGCAATTGTTTCAAGAGTAATTGTACACGTAGATGTAATTTTTTTTCCTTCAATCATTTCTTGTTGATTAAATGAAACTATAATAAAACACTTTGATGTGTTTATTCACAAGAGTGGCCATCAACAATGCCTAAATATCTTACTTTTATCAAACGACTCTTAGTCACTTAACCTCAAATATTTTTCTTCATAATATTACATAATATTCTCGATAATTAAATAATAATTTTGTATTTTATATTTATAAAATCATTAAATTAGATATATTCGTAATTTATTTATTAAAAATATAATTTTAACAATTAACAATTGAATATGTATAGTCAGATGAAATATAATTTCCTATCACCAATCTTTGCATAAAGTTCATGTAAAATAACCACAAGTAATTTCGCCATATAATACATTATTATAAATGGAATATAATTTTACATAAATGTTTTCCATTTAAGTCTTGTCTATTATTAATTTTATCATTAACCAACAATTTACATCGATAAATAAATCATGATATTAAATTGTTTTAAGATGATGCAGATCAATTAACCGACATACATACATGAATTCCACAATTTACTTTTGATGTATTTATATTTATACATAGAATGAAATTAATTCAGTAATATACCAAAACAGGTTCACGCTGCATGTATGGATTTCGTCACGTAATTATAGATCTCACTATAATATCGACAAGTTTTGTTTCTGTATAAATAACTACAAGCATTGATAAATAGTAAGCAAGATTGAAAGTGAGACAAATACGAATGATGAAGTGTATACAAGTGGTGGTTAATTTTGTATTGGCTTTTATATTAAAAAACATTGAACACACAGTGATGGTGTAATCATATAACTACTGTGAAAACGGGCTGTTTTTTTTTTCTTCAGTATAAATATATCCCATACAGTATTCATATATGTATACATATTAAATATCTATATAATCCGGCTTTTTTGTTTCTTTTTTATTCCAAACTCTCTTGCTCTTTCATGGCGCCACGTTAATCATTGCCATCGATCATTCCAGCTTAGCTTTTGATGATGATGATGATGATGATAATAAATATATACTAGTAACTCTATTGAATTTTGTAGATCAATTTTTGTTTCTCTTATTTTTATATTATTGATATCACTAAACACAAAATTATTTTACTCATCTGTTATATTTATATTTCTTTTTTTTCTTTGTTTCTAATCAAATTTCTTTATTTTTTTTTTGTGTCTAATAATAAATATAATGTTCACCAGTTTCACAACATACTATTGACTCATATATATTGACCATGACAAATGAATAATGGAAATATT
The DNA here is from genome assembly GCA_030347275.1 of Microctonus aethiopoides. NCBI lineage: Eukaryota > Metazoa > Arthropoda > Insecta > Hymenoptera > Braconidae > Microctonus > Microctonus aethiopoides. The sequence continues at coordinate 2,515,606 of JAQQBS010000001.1, forward strand.
ATATACAATAAAAAATGAACGATTAATTGAAAATGTGAAAAGTCGGTCGATCGATTTCTCTTTATTATACACATAATTATAATTAAATATCAAAGAGAAATGGGATATAATATTGAAATAGATTATTGATGCATCGACAATCTCATATACATCATATATGCTGCATATAAATTTCTTAGAATTTTGTCGGATTATTCATCGACAAGGAAAAACACCAATTAGATTATTAATCATATAATTATATATTTTTTTTTCCATTAAATTCATAAATATTTTTTTTTATTTCCATCATCACATTCCATTAATGCTGCTACCTTATCATCCTCTTTCTCCCTGTTTTCCTATCTCAATCTAGAACAATCAAATATATTTTATTTAAGAGGTTAGTCGCAGCAAGGCGTGCCCAAATGATAACCCAATTTATAAATAAAATAAATAACAAAATAAAAAAATAATAATACCTATCAATATTTCACAAAAATAATTTCTATTCTTTTTTAATCATTATCAAAAATATCTACTTTAATTCATTTTGATATCAATTCAAACAATGCGCGATAAATAATATTATTAATCACTGTTGCAATGTGATCCTCGTGGATTAATGAATATTATCTATAAGCAAGGACATCCGGTTTTCTATTAATGCAATCAACTAATACAAACGTCATGAAATAAGTATTAGTATTTTATTAGACATCGTTCACTATATTAAAACAGTGGCGCCTAGTGCAAGGATCAATCTATCTATCATATCAATATAATTATAACACGTATAACCTATATGAGTGGTTGATTTGTATCACTTCCTCATATTCTTTATTACAGATCTTGAATTTAACAACTAATCACGTGCAGAATATACACTTCAAAAGCCAATTATACATTATTATAACGCATATGTCATAATAATTGACATTTGAACATGGACAACTAATATTTACGATCATGTTATAAATATGTAACTGTCATGTGTATATAATTTTGTGCTCGTTTAACATGTGTAACATGTTTATAACATCAAATAAATTATTTACGTGCAGCAATGCATATATGTATATAAATAATAAGTTTATTAATATATTAAATGAACTTATGTTAGAGGTATAATATTAATATTATATTTATTTATTTATTGTAAGTAAAGATGCGAATGCGCTAGAATGAAACAATGAGGTTATGTTGATGAATTTACAAAACATTGATCAATTCCAATTAATAAAAAAAAACAAAATGATTAATATTAAAGTTTATGTTAAATATTTATGTGTTAAATAAATTGCCGAAATCATATAGAGTATGTAAATAATAAACATGTAATAAATATTTATCAATAATGTGGAAATGATTAATAAAATTTCACCAGCAATTTAATTAAATTTAAATTGATTAATGCGTGTAAATAATTATGAGAATGTATATATGAAATAATTTAATTATAAGTACTGTTAATTTGTTTGATTTAAATTGAAAGTGGTAGAAAATTCTCAAGCACATATTTTATACATCTGTTATGTATGTACAAGTATATATGTTGATATGAATATATATTTCAGTCGGCGGTATAATTAATCCAATGTTTAAATATTTAAACTGACTTGCAATACTTTTTGTTTATATACACATATCTCATTGTTGAATCGTTCCCGGTGTTCTTCTTATATAGCCATTGAAGAATATAAATATAAGAAGAAAAGAAAAATTTATTACAAATCTTATAAATCATACAAAGAATTCTACCACTGTATTATCAATATGCAAATTTTCTCGCTTGCTTATATGATTTTTATAAATCACTTTTAAATTCATTTACAATATTGTCATCATCAATTACATATTAAAACAATTTACATTCAATTAAAATTAAATAATTATCGCTATTATATTATTTATTTATGTACATAAATATGTATAGTTTGTAGTAAAAATTGATTACAATTGAGATAAGAATTTGTTCAAGTATACTTTGAGAATGAGAGCAACAGATGCAGCATCTTCATTTATACATATAATAATAAAGCTTTAATAAAGTTCACATAGTATTTAATTTAGATCAATATAAAATATTTATATACAAGTCCAATGATGTGATGCGTTCTAATTTCTCTATTATTAATATTATTTTCTTCATTAATAATAAAACAAACATGTGTGAATATGTATAAATATTTTTTTTTCTTCCTTCAAATATGGCCATCATGATAATTAACATTGCATGCAATCTTTAATTTCACGTGAAGAGAAGAAATATTAAACAGTGACACAGCACACGCACAACGATCGTCGAAGGCGAGAGAATTCATAAATCTGTCAGAATGATAATCCTATCCTGAATGTCAAGCTTATGTATGTGTGTTGCCCCTTGAAGGCTTTTGTATTCACACATTAAATTTAATCGAATACCACATCACCAAAAAAAAAAAAAAAAAAAAAAAAAATTTACAATCTAATCTATCTTTATAAATTACATAGAAATTTAAAGAGAACAAAAATAATCAAGACCGAAGGTTACATTGAGAAGATATATAAATTCTATTCAATATTATATGACATAATGATATTTTCAATAGTTTAAAAAAATAAACAGAATATTTTTATAATTAGATATTAATTAAATAATAAATAATATATTGCAATATATTACTCACCTTTGCTATTGCTACTGTTGTATTTCCAGCCACGTGACAATCATCAAGTGCAAAAGCAACAAATACAATGATAAATAATATCATCCTAGATGTAAATGTTATCAAATTGAAATTTGTCATTTTATTTAATTTGTCTCTAATCAAAATTTAATAATCTTTTACACTACGTTACTGATGTTGTCGTTTTCACACTGTTGATAATAAAAACACACTCGCGCACATACACACACATTCACCACATTACAGTGTCGTTAAATATTCCGAAAATATAAATAAATAATAGCAACACTCACGATTATTATTACAATCACTCAAATACAATCTTCGACATTGCCGATCTCTTCGTAGCTTCTTTTGAGCAACATTACGCATCCTCCACACCAAATGTTCACCTGAAGAAATATATATATAAATAAATATCGAGGGATAGATAAAAAAGATAAAAGAAGAAATGAAATTTCTTCTTTAAAATTGCTTCATTGCATCGCTATCAAATCCATTAAATCCTCATTATTTTTCTCTTCCTTCATCAGCTGCTTCTCTTCTTATCTTCCTTACACTCGTTTAAAAAAGATATATTTAATAACAATATAATTACAAATGAAATATATATTTAAAAAAAAAAAAAT
>JAQQBS010000001.1:2536123-2552746 GCA_030347275.1 Microctonus aethiopoides
AATAATTATTAAATTTCTTGTAAAAAGAAAATTTATCTAAGAAATATTGAATTAATAATCGATATATTATTTAACAAGATCATGTGAAATAATTATTATATTACCTGAATTATGGATAGTTTAATATTAAATGGAAACAAATTGCTGCCGACTTGACAGCATCAGCCAAATATCCCCGAAACGCCCCTGAAATATGTGATATTAACTGAAGTTAGTTTTATATTAACATTAAGCACTGTTACCAACTTAAATATTTATCGGTGTAGTACACATACAATGGCGGGAAACTATTTGAAATTGTGTTTGAGAGCATACAAAAAGCGATGTGATAATAATTTTGTTGCAATATTTGCAGAAAATCAGGAATTTTTATTTATTCACTATTTGTAAGAGTGATATTGCTGGTTTTTTATACCAGTAAAAAAACTGATGTTATTTATTTGAGAAAATATGTCGTCGTTGGTTGGAATAAATTCAGTCAACCAATCAGAGAACGATAATTTTTTATTTTTTGTGCAATAACACGAGGAAAAAAAAAACATTATTCTCGTGGTACAAACGAAATTTTTTTTCAATTTTTGTATATATTTATATTATTTATATTAATTGTGAATAATTATGAGTCTTTGGAACGATCTTTTTGACGCTATGAGTGAAGTAAAAGTAGGTTTTTTTCTTGCAATGATGTTAGGTTATGGTTTTTTTTGGTTATCAAAAAGATCGTCTAAAACTCCACCGGCTGAGGATAAAAATTTGGTTGGTCAACAATAAACAACTTTTCTAATTCTTATTTTTTATACTTACCTATTCACTTGACTCAAGAATTAATATATTCATTTTTAAAATTTCCCCAGATTATTTCAGAAGGTGATCAAGATGATGAATACAAAATGGTATTAGTTATTAGAAATGATCTTAAAATGGGAAAAGGAAAAATTGCTGCACAATGTGCACATGCTGCTGTAGCTAATTACAAATCAGCGAGAAAATATCCAAAACTTTTGGCTGCTTGGGAAGATTGTGGCCAAAAAAAGATTGCTGTTAAAGTAATTTTATATTCATTGATCATTTAATATTTAATTATATTATTATTATCTCTCTTTAAAATGATAATATTCTATAATAATTTTTAAATAGGTTGACAATGTTGAGGAATTGAAAAATATATCAAAGAAAGCAAAAGCTGCAGGTCTTATATCGCATATTATACAAGATGCTGGACGCACTCAAATTGCTGCTGGTTCTCAAACAGTTTGTGGAATTGGTCCAGGACCTGCTGAATTAATTGACAAAGTTACTGGGCACTTGAAATTATTTTAAATTAGTTATCATCTCTTTTAAAACGTCACAAATTTCAATTGTTAATTTTATACAATAGTTTAAATTGAAATATACATAAACTTAATAAATGAATAAATAAATAAAACTAATTTAATATTTTTAAAGAAAAAAAAGTCTTTATTCGTTATTAATACTCGCAATTGCATTAAAAATTTTATAAATATTTTATTATAAGGTTTGGAATGTTGCACATGCGATTGTACTTACACGGTTTATTTGTTTTATTTATTTTTTTCCTATGCTTGTGGATTATATGTGTGTTAAATGTTCATTATACTTTTACAAACAGAATAAGTATATTGATAAATAAAATTGCAAGAATATTCAAATTTTTTTTACCAAGGCAGGAAAGCGGCTATAAATTCAGTCTCAGATATAAAATTATCCAATAATGAACGACAAGAATATGACTGGATTGTTATAATCAAATAAAATTCAGAATATTTTTCAATTTTGAAAGAGAAAAAAAGAATTTTCATCCTCAAAATTGCTGCTAAAATTATATTATTAATATTATTATTATCCTATACATTGCCTATTACTAATATAGTACATTTTCATCTTCCTCAAACTCCCTAAATAAATCAGTAATAAAATTATTCCAGCTACCGACAATAAACTCATAAATATAAATATGTTAAAAGCTTTCCAAGATAAGAGAAAAAAAAAACACGTTTAACCTTTTTCCTGAATGACGGTATTGAAATTATTTTCATAGAAAAAAGAATAAAGAGACAGATAAATTAACTCCATTCTCCAATTATTTATCAATGTGATTATACTGGTGGAGGTGGAGCTTTTCTATGAATTTTATTCGAACTAGTCGCGCTACATTGCGATTCAGCTATTGATCTACCATCAGCCTCATCTCTACGACACAATTCTGGTTCATTTTGCAACCAATTTTGCGTTTGACTTTGCTCGGATCGTGCAAGCTGTCGCTGTTCACTTTCAGTAACATTACCAACTTCCTCAAGAAGTTTTGATAAAGATGGTGCTAAACCTAAACCTAAATTTCTTTCATGATAAACTTCAGATATAGTTGGAGTTAATTCACGGGTTAAACTTGTTAGTGATGTCGCTAAATTTCGCATATTATGTGGTATAGCTTCGTTTGTTTGCGATGTCTCAGGCTGATGATTAATTTCATCATTATTCGTGGGCATTCGTAATTTTCTGGTTGTTGCATTGGGTCCAATTTCCGTTCGCACACTGAGTCTATCAAGAACTGTTGGTGGCAATGGTGGCAACGGTTGACGTCGTAAAATTGTATTATGACCATTCTCCCAATCGGTCACTGAACTGCTTGAGCTTGAATCCGGTCTTACTGTTTGTTCGTAATATAAATTTCGAATTCTCGTTTGATGATTTAAATTTAATGCTATCGGTGGACTTGGTGTAAAAGCCGCATCAGATTCACCTATAACAATTGAAAGTTAAATAATTAAATTTAATTACCTTGAAAATAAAATAAAGAAAAAAATAATTTACCTCCTTCATTGTTATATGTTTGTCGCGATATTGGTATACTTGGTGGCTCAGTAGTTTTACCATCGGGTTCACCACGATGCCGAACATAGCTGGCAAACGCTCCACCAAGTCTTGGTCGATCTAAAAGATTTACATTTTTATCCGGTTGCGTTACAGAAACCAAACTCTCCATTGAACTGCCAGAATCCAAACTCAGGCTCTTTGGTGCCTCTTGAGTATCTGTAAAATTGAAATTGTATATTTAATATTAATTCGGCTTTTTCATTTTTTGAAATAAATATAATGAAATAAAAATTTATTCCTACCAAATAATGCTAGTAAAGCCTGTAAAGCAAATTGAACAGCACGACGTGACGCTTGTTTGCCAGTTCTCAACGTAACTTCCAACTGTCCAACTTCCATTAAATCAAATCCTAAACTGGCAAATAATTCATGAGATCCAGATGCACGCCAAACTCTAACTGGCAATGTCACTTCTTGACCTTCCGTTGCATTGGCAGCCTTCTTCATCGCTGCAATAACATCTTCCCCAGCTTCTGGTACCTTCAAACAAACAGAATATCAATTAAAAAAATCGAATCAAAAGGCTAAACCAAATTATTCCTCATAAAATTAAATAAAATATTTTACCTGTAATAATCGAACCAGAGCGTGTAAAGACGCTTGTCCCAATCCTAACAATGCTTGTAAACTGGCGCTACATCGAGTCAATCTCTCTTCTGGATCACTTTGTGGGAAAAATACCGATGATGGAATACCATTGCCAGCTGGTTCAAATCGAAAACCAACAGACATAAGTAATTCCCTCCAACCAGTCGTTGATCCAACTTTATTCTCAATACTCCGTTGTGTCGTGTACATGGCATTCTTTTGACCGCGATGAATACGTTGAAGTGATTTCTCTACCAAATGCAAAGTCACACGCAATGCATCACGACTCATTTCCGGTCCGTTGCGAAGCAATTCTGCAAGTGCTTGACCCATTAATGCAACTTTATTGGATAATCTTGCATCACCTCCGAGCAAAAGCCAACCGGCCCAATTTACTGGATGAGCAAAATGTCTCGTGTGTTGAACAGTCTGCATTGCTTCGGCCAATGCACGCGACGCACGTGCGCCTTGAAGCATAGCGCTATAAAATGCACGTAATAAAATACTTCCGGCTGTTGAGGGCACTGGCCACATTGCAACTAATACACATTGTGCGCCGGCATTTAACAGATTTTTTGCTAATAATTGTACACCATTAGACGTTATTTTAGTTGGGCTCTCATCATTGCTCCAACAATGGCCGGATGACAGAACAACTAATCGTGCTGTTAATCTCAATCTCATAATATCGGCACATGACACCTGGAATTCTTGACGTTCTGAAGTTTCTTCATTCTGATCTGGTGTGAATACGAGATTAGACGTATTCCAAAGAATTGGAGTGATCATGTGTACACATTCAGCATCAGGAAGTGAACGAAGAACAGCCGATCTTGTTGCTTCAACACCTGATAAATGAATAAAATAATTTTAAGAAGAAATAATAAAATTAATTAAATAATTATGTTATGAATAAAAATTTTTTTTTCTAATATTTAATTGCCTACCAGTCAATGGTCTTGATTCTAACAATTCTGCAACAATTCCCGCTTCAGTTTCCGCTGAAGTGGCCGTTTCCGGCCATCCATGCTCCTCTCGCACCTCTTCAGGTAACACTGGATTGCCAACAACTAATGCTGCAACTGTAGCACCACCTTCTGGCATTGGTGTACGGGATCTTTTTTTCAATGCTGCGAGCGATGGCACAACTAATAACGAAAATCTTTCGCATAAATAATCCTCGCCAGGTGCAGCTTGAAGCGCCGGAAGTGGCGCAAGATAAAGTGATTTTTCAACCACGAGAATTAATTCTTTTCGCGTTGGCGGTAAAAGATCTTCAAATGGCGCCAGTAATAAATCATAAAGTGATTGAATTGAAACTGGCGCTTGCCAAATTGGACCTTTGGATCCTCGACCCCATCGGACACTACCGGCACGTGAACTTGCCGAACCAACACTGAATAAACTGCTCAAACTATATGAACTTGCATTAAAATGATGGCCTCTAGCAGGACCTTTTGTGCTTTCATCAATTATATCCGTTGTTGATTCGCCAAGTAATGCCTCACGTGCTTGAAGAACATGTTGTTCCAAATTCATTCCTTCTGGCATTGTGATTGAATGAAATCGTAGGAGACCACGGCTTGGTGCCAAACACCAGGCATGTAATTCCTTTTCCACCTCACTATAAAACAAATATTTTATTAATAATAAAAATAATAAAATAATCAGTTACTATTTTCATCGAATCGTAAATACCTATAGTACAAGATGATTCCTCGTTGTCTATCAACAATTTCCGAATAATGCGTAGCATCTTCAACACTATTGCTTCTTGTTCGTCTCGATCTTTCAGCCCAATTTAAAGCTTCCTCCGCTCGATTTAGATTAACCAATACTTTTTGCAGAGTCCCATAAGTTTCCATTAATAAATGTGGTTTTTTCGTATCCCCACAATTTATATTCAATGATCCATCAAGTGATTCTAATAAATTAGCTGCTTTTTCTAATTGTTCAACAGCCACAGAAGCTTCGCCTGCTTGCCAATGAACTAAACCAAGTCTATATCGAAGCTGGGCAACTTCTTCGCGTCGTCCAAGACCTTCAGACAACGATAACCCTGATTGTAGATAGCTCAAAGCCCGTGCAAGATCACCACAAAGATGATGAAGTCGACCGAGACTTGAAAAGGCCGCAGCACGTGCTGCTTGATCACCAACAGCGGCTGCTAAACTCAGCGATTGCTCTTGAAGTCTAATTGCTTCTTCATATTGACTGAGCGCTTCTTGAGTGGCGCCAAGATTTGCACAAGCTCGAGCTTGTAATCCAGCTGCATCTAAATCTTCAGCTATTGACAATTCCAATTGATGATGTCGTAATGCAGCGTCTGGATCGTCCATGAGTAAATGAACAGCGCCAAGACCACTGGCAGCTTCTGCCTCAGCAGCTCGATCACCCAGACCACGCGCAAGAGCCATCTGATGTGATAAACAACTCACAGCTTGCTCATGATTGCCCATCGCTGCATGTATTCGTCCTGAAATAAATAAAAAATAATTGTATTAATAGATATTTCAATTGATGATGTTAAATTCATTTATTAAATATTGAATTTTATGTTGAACGCACCCAAGTCACCGTAAGCAGCGCCCCTTGCCTCTGGGCTGTCAACCTCATGCGCTGCAAGAAGACGTTTCTCAAAACATACAAGAGCTTCCTGAAGATTTCCCGAAGCTTCTCGCGCTCTTCCAAGACCTCGATATGCTTTCTCCTGATCTCTTACACTTCTCAATCGAATGGCAGCCGTTAATTGCTGCTCATGACACTTTACTGCTTCTTCTGGATCACCCAAAGCCTCGTAACAATCACCGAGATTACCTAATGCTCTGGCTTTATCTATTAATGCTGTACCAGATGTTAAGGGCTCTAATGTTGCTAGTTGTTGCTCAAAATAACCAATTGCATCCTCATAATGAGCCATATTTAATCGTGCAATGCCCAAATTTCCTGGATAAAATTCCAAAATTTATTGGATTTAATGAAATTGGAGAAAAAATAAAAATTTATTTTTGAATCAACTTTATTTAATATCTAAATATTTACCTAAAGCTTGAGCTTCCACTCCTGAATCCACCAGTTCTCTTGCTCTATCTAATTGTTCTTGATAGCATTTAACTGCATGTGTATATTGTCCCAATGCCATATGAACAGCACCCAAATTTCCATGTGCACGACATTCACCACGAAGATCACTCGCCTCTTGACGTAATGTAAGCTCTTGCGTATGAAAACCCAACGCTTTATCAAGACTTCTCGTTGCTCGATGAGCAATTCCTAATGCGCCATATGCCGCAGCTTCTAAGCCACGATCAGCGGCTTGTCTTGCCAAATTTAATTGACGCTGATGCATTTTTGTTGCCTCATCAGTCTCACCAAGTCTCAATAAACAATCGCCAATATTACCTAATGCTCGAAATTTTCCAGCAAGATGTTTCATCATATGAGCAATAGCTAAATAATACTTTTGACATTCGAGCGCTGTATCAAGATTACCCAACGCTAAATGTGCAAGTCCTAAATTACAATAAGCACGTCCCATTCCCGATTTGTCCTGCAAATCTTTAGCCAATGCCAAATCCTGATCGTAATATCTAACAGCTTCACGATGATTTCCAAGACAATAATGTGCGTATCCTAAAAAATGACAGGCTTTTGCTTCGCCCTCAACATCATGTAATTCCTGCGATAGCATTAAATAATTTTCATAGTACGGAACTGCTTCCTCAAATCTTCCACGTGATGACAAACAATTGGCGAGATTTAATAAAGCACACGCTTCACCTGCTGCATCTTTTAATTCTCGTGCAATTGCTAAATGCGCTCGATAATGCCGTAATGCTGTTTCATGACCTTGCACTGCTTGATAAGCAACAGCTAAATTTCCATGAGTACTTGCCTCAGAACTTCGATCATTTACCTCTTTACTTATTGTCAATTCTTGTTTGTGATACTTTATTGCTTGTTCATAATAACCAAGTGCATTATATGCATTACCAATATTACCATAGGCACGTCCCATTCCAGCTTTATCACCAAGTGATCTTGCAATACCTAAATGTGCTTGATGCAATTTCAATGCAGCATCATGTTCACCGAGTAATTGATAAACAATACCAAGATTGGAGCAAGCACGTCCCTCAGCAACTTTATCTTTTGTCGTTAATGCCACGTCAAGTTGTCGCTGATGCCAAAGCTTTGCTTGGGCTAAATCACCAGCACAACGTGCCGCATGTCCTAAGCCCGCATAAGCACGCGTTTCAATTGCTTTATCACCAAGCTCTTGTGCTATTTTCAATACATTCTCATGATATGTCATTGCCTGACCAAAATTACGTCGATAATGATGCGATGATCCGAGATTACTAAATGCACGCGCTTCCTCAACACGATCACCAAGTCGTCTTGCTATTCGTAAATGTTGTGTATGACAATCAACAGCACTTTCAAATTCACCCATAGCAAGATAAACAGCGCCAACATTTCCAATTTCACGAGCTTCTTGAAGCCGATCGCCCATTTGTTTTACCAGTTGTACACATTGTTTATGCGATGCAAGTGCATTTGGTAAATCACCAATTGCAGTATAAACATGACCGAGACTTGTTAATGCTGATGCTGCTGCTTGTGCGTCTTTACATTTCATTGCCAAGACCAATTGATATCGGTGAGCTGTGAGAGCTTCTTTATAAGTACCTTTGCTAAAATAAGCTGAACCTAAATTTCCATGTGCTCGACATTCACCTTGAGTATCACCAAGTGATCTTGCAACCCCTAATGTAAAAATAAAAATTATTATAAATTGAAATTTTTCATTTACAAATTATCATTAATTATATTATCATAAATATAAATTATTACAAACCTAAATCTTGTTGCATATAACCAATAGCTTTATCCAAGGAATTTAACGCCCAATAAGCACTGGACAATGCTGAAAAAACAGATCCACGTAATTTTAAACTACAAGTTCCAATTGCTAATGCAGCTTCTAATACACCAGCGGCTGCTTTATATTGTCCAGCACCAAGTAATTCTTGACCAACAACCGAAATGACAACAAACGGTGATTCATCTAATTTCATAGCTCGTAATTGTTGAAATGTTGGTTCTAATGTTGTACGTAATGGTGATTTTAATGATGCTTCAACGAGGCCAGATAATAATTGTGAATTGGTTGATTCACGTGCTAAACCAGCGGCAAATGCCACCAGGGCTTCGCCGTGTCGTCCCAAACATTGTAACGCTACTCCTTGACGATAATAAGCCTAGAAAAATAATTAATTATATAAGAAAATCAAATTTTTTCTCTTCATGATTCAATTTATTTTTCTACTTTTGATTATTCAATTTAATTAATTAATTAATTAATTAATTATTTAATAGCATTTAATATGAATTCAAAGTTTGATAAGTGTTTTTGATGAAACAAAGTGTGCATAAAATAATAGTACTTCATGATATGTAGGGGCAGTATTGGATCCCACCTTGGGCCATTGTGGTAAAAGTTCTGTAGCACGAACTGCATCTTGAAGTGCTAAAGCAAATAGACCCATTTTTAAACGTGCTGCTGATCTATTTGAATACAGAACATGACTAAGTGGATCCAATGCCAATGCCTCTGTGTATAATGTTGCAGCCAATGCATAATCTCCATTTTGACAGGCTGCATTACTTTTACGTACTGTCTCTAGAAATAGAGTTCTCGATCCAGCAGCCAAGGCCGACGTACCTTCGGGCTCCACCTAATTTAAATAGAAAAAAAAATAAATATCATTTATATATTTTCATTCTTATTCTTGTTATTTTTTAATTGACTCATACATTATAATTATAATTAAATAAAATTTGTCAGTGATTAAAATATAAAATAGTTTGTTAAATAAAATAAATTATTAATCCACAAAACATTGAAACATATTGATGAGAATAATTTTGACATTTACCTCAGAGATATCCCGATGAGACATTGTTTAAGACGAGCCGGTTGCATTGTCTTGCATAAGCATTATCCAGATCCAAATTCCTGACTTGGCCTTCACGGTGATTATTAGATAAACCTGTGATTTTTGACACCCGCTCCCGAAAAACGGGTAAAAAATTAAGTATAATTAAAAAAAAAGTTTAATTATTAAATTGACACTTCAATAAAAGATTGATGGAATTAAACTCATAATGAACACGAATAAAAGCCAAATTGTTTTCGATCGAATGGAATAAATTGGTTTGATTAATAAAAAAGGAGGGAGAAAGGCGTCTTAGGGGGGCACCCACTGCATTCCTTAGGCACAGCCATCTTGGAATGTGACCCCGGGTCCCTTGCCGTTGGTTGTGGGCCCGCGCGATCAAGTAGTGGGGTGTATACAACACAGGGGCCTGATGCCCCGATGGTTACATGAACATACAGCAGACAACACACACGCGCGCTCGCGACCACGATCTATCTCTCTCTCTTTCAGTATTCTTCACAATCCACTTGAATATATACACTCATTTATGGCACGTCCATCTAACGAATGCCTCACATTTCATTCGGGGCCGCATTCAACCGCACCAACAACATATACTTACTATAACTTGGCTGCGATAAGCTCGTTTGAGTCTTAAAAAATTCGCACATTTCTTTACATTTATACATACATGAATTTATTTAACATATGATAATATTATAATTGTAATTGTAATTTATTCTTTTATTTATTTAGGTATTTTACTACGCCCTGTTATTGTAGAATGTGATAAACAATAAAAATGATAGATATCCATTTAATTGAGTCCCAGATTGTTTTTTTTTTCTTTTATATTTATCTTTGTTTTCATTTATATATGAATAAAAAAAATTATTGTATAATAAAAAATTTATATTTAGAGATTAATAAATGTATATTTATTGATTATAAAGTCTGTAATAATTTTTGTTATTTTGTTTTGGTTAATAAATAACAATTTATTCATGGCCTGTCGTTTATTCGATCTGTTTTATATATTTGTGTCTCACGACAAATGAAAATATATAGAATCTAATGTACATATTAATAATTACGCATGATTAATTATTGCAACAATATTTCACAGCTTGTGTATATGTATAAAAGTGATGTTTTTTTGTAAATATATCATGGAATGATCATGTACTCGGAATGGACAATTCGAACGAGGTTTTTTTTTTCTTCGCTTATCGATCATAATATTCGTTGATAAAATCTTTGTATGTATTGTACATTTTTATAATTATAATATGTAAAATAAAATTAAAATAATCAAATAAATCTTTTTTTTTTACAAATAATTACTTGAAAGTGAATAAAAATAATGATGTAAGCAAAAAAAAAAATTGCATTACTAAATGTTTTCAATTAATATACAAAAAAATCTAACTTTTACACGAAAAAAAAAATAATATTCAAATTATAAAATACTACTATTGTTGTTCTTATTCTACTTTGAACTTTTCATTATATAATAATTATCGTGTTCGTTATCATGATTTTTAACAAATAGATTGAAAACTTGATTTGAAATTCTATACAAACATTGATCATTGTCCAATAATTCCATTAAGAATAAATTAGACATATCTCATCACCAAATAATAATACATGTATAAAAATCTTTGTACATGCATAAAATATATATCTCGAAGATTTTCAATAACGAAATATCATCAGATTTTTGGAAAATATACCAATGACCCTGAGTGATTATTCATTTTTTTTTTCTCTTCATTTGACACGACTATGAGGACACTTGATATGGCATTTTAATTGCAATTAATTTTAATTTACGGCCAGACTTTGTTGAAAAGATCCATGAATGAATCATAAATCATAAATGTAATTGCAACATCAAGACATACACGTCCCAATCTTGGAACAGTGCCCTTATAAAATGCACTTGGTCCTTCTTTTCTCCATACTTGAATGGCACAATCTAAACTACTTTTATATTTAGCAGCTTCCAGACCCTTAAATTTCACAATAAATCACAAAATTATTAATAAATTAATTCTTCTTATTAATAAATAAAAAATACACAATATTAACGAAACAAATTAATTAATTACCTGCATCCTCGTTTTAACAACATCAATTGGAGTATTTCCAAAAACTGAAGCAGCACCTGCGATTGCTCCAAATACACCAACCATCATTTTAGGCACTGATTTATTATTGTCACCACCACGATACCAATCTTTCATTGTTTCCATTACAAAAAATCGAATTGCTTGATTTGAACCCTGTTTCATTATTGTCGGTACTACACCTTGATAAACTCCTTTAAAACCTGAAATAAACATTGAAATATATTAGCACATGATATTAAATTATTTTTAGTATCGAAAAAAAAATATTGCGTAATATTTTTAGTTGGTAGTAAAAACAGCATAAAAATAAAATGGCTTTTTATAAATATCTGAGGCGAAATTCTTTGGATTATATTTTTGCTCGTGTAAGCAACAGACTCAAGTTACTTTATTAAATGAACGATACTAAAAGGCCATGCACTTTGACCATCCTTCCGTTTTCAACCGTTATAAAATGCGCCTATCGCTCAAGGTAAACTCTTAATGTAACTGCCACACATACGCATTCAATTACACGTATACAAATAAAATATATATATTTATTTATATACACGTAGATACTTTTATTTTGGCCATGACTCAATTCGTTTTCTCATATATTTACACAGAAACTTCATTTCAATATCTTCAAATGACACCGAAATATGAATAATAATAAAAAAAAAAGACAATAAATTTGCATTGTAAAATCAACATAATGCACATTATGTGTTATCGATCGTCTGCGACATGTGCTATATAAATTATTATACGATGAACTGAATAAAAAAAAAAAAACAATTAATTAATGTTAATAGAGTGGAATTGACACAATAATTGTATCAACAATACAACTACAATTGTACTATAAAATTAATGAATTAACTATTAATAGTAAATGTTCAATATATAAATATACAATTTTGAATAAATTTTCATGTAAATATTGTTTTTATTTATAATAATTGAATAATTCATTTAACCAAAATTTAAGATAAGTTTTATCAATTTAGTAATATTATGTTTATTTTATTATCTATTGGATTAGTATACTCACCCTGTTCTTTAACAATGAGGCCAACGCCATGAATAAATCCACGAAATCTTGGAGTTGCTGATCGTTGATCGTTTATAAATTTTACTTTAATTGTTTCCATAGGCGTAACAGCTAAAACAGCTTCACAAATACCGGCACAAAGACCGGCTAGAAGTCGACGTTGAGCATTTAATTTTCCATCAGCATCAACCAAATGATTTTTTACTGTTTCAAATGAACCAAATCGTACTGCTGATTTTGGTATAGAGCCATAAAGAAGTACAGAAAGCCCACGATATAATCCAAAAAATCCATTTGTTTTGACAGTTTTTGTTACGCAATCCCAAATTCCAGAATATTGTTTTCCAGCGCCGGCTTTTCCATCCAATTGCAATTGGGTTTTAACATATTCCGTAGGATAGGTTATACATATTTCAATACCACCAGTTATTCCTCCTGATAAACAAAAATTACAAAATTAAATCAAATATATAAAACAAATAACAAGCTAATCCGTCATAATAATTCTCATTTATTAAATCCAATAACACATAAATAATCAAATGTTTTTTTTTTTTATTATTTACTATTATTTGAGGTTGGAATTTACAAGTAGGAAAATAACTCATCTATTGATTTGCAATGAAATCAAGTGTATAAATACAAATCTTTGAATAAACAATTTAAATCTGAAAATAAACATTCAAATAATCAAGAAAAAAATCATATACATTCAATTTACATATTCAAATAATTAATTAAATTTATTAATATAAAAAAAAAAAATAATTTACCTACATTCATAGAGAATACACATTATTTTTATTTTTTCATGAATTAATTATTTATAATTAATATAATTACCGGCTATAATTCCTTTAACTCCAACATTAGTCGACGCTGGTGCGGCTGCAGCTCGATCTTGAAGCCAAGGTCTTAAAGGATAAGGATTGCCTGGAACACCTTTGGATCCTGTTGTTCCTTTACACATCTGTTGAAATAGCCACACGGGTTCCATGCTATAGAATTGTCGTGACTGCTGGACACCAACGACACACAATTTTTGACCGCTCTCTCTCTCTCCCTATCTATTATACCTCTCAGCCGATTGCTGAAAGAGAACTAAACTAAACGCAGTAGAAGAATATTACAATCCCACTGAAAATTTCTCTCGCGCCACCGCACTCACACACTTTAATAATGTCTGTGCGTACATTTATGTATATACTCTTTCCCATTTTCTCTTTTGTATGTCAGTACATATACGAGTATATATGAAATATTTTATCATCGACAGTGCATTTGTTATCGTACCGATCATTCCCCTCTATAATGATAGCCATGTCTGTATTCTATTTGATAATACGATTACTTATTTTTATGTTGAATTATATATAATTTGCAAGGAACTTTTTGGAGCAGGATATATTTTTTTAATTCGGGAATTATATTGATTTGAAAAGAATTTTTCTCTTCATATAATTGCGGAGTTGAGAAAATTGTTATTGGAATTATTGAATGAATAAATATTATTTTGTTCAAATTTTTTTGTTTTATTTTAATTTGTCGTTACTACATATACATTTTTATTTTATGAAGTTTCGTAAAAATATTGCCATAAAGATATATATAGAAAATAGTTTGTAATCATTGGATGTCGTTGAAACGAGATTACAGACACTGTATCAAATAAATTTTTTCGTTTCGTATATTTATATCAATTTAATAATTTTGATGAGAAATTAAAAATAAAAATAATAAAAGTGTCATGAATCTAAGATGATTATTGTTTCAAAGGCTTGTCTACTTAATCCTCACGTACAATCTGCGTGATGAGATGAGTAAATGTGTAGCTACGCAACGTTTGAGTTTAACTTACCATCCCGTAGTCGTGTTTGCTAATCGTCGCATTCGTCTATAAAAAAAAAAAAAAAGGCAAATAAATTATGTATACAAATGAAAAAAAATGTAGATTATATTTATTTGTCTTTTAAAAAAAATATTACCTGGTGTTTCGATCTTGATCACGAATCTTTTTCTCCATTTCAGCATCAGTTAAAGTCTCTAAAAATGGTGCCCACTGATCAGCTTCTGATGGAGGTCGAAACGGAACCTCTACAGTGGGTAATGGCGCCTCGGAGAACGCATAAGTTCTTTGATGCCAAGACAATTGTCCACGAACACTAAAAGAAAAGAAAAAATATAATACAATTTATCTATTTATTAATTCTACATCTTATCACTCTTTTGTAGTGTAAATAAATTTTCTTGTTTACCTGTACGCAATGGCAGTGACAAATTCTCCACCAAGACCCAATTCAGCGCACAATTTCATTGCGAATTTTTCTGGATTATTTTCCTTCTCAGACATATCCCACTCGACTTGATCAACTAATGATGTATTTCCCACGTGAATATTTAACTTTATTATAACACGTTGATCGCACTGATCTTCTAAAATAGTTTCTTGTGGAAATGCATCTATTTGTTGTCGTATAGCCTGCGCTATTGCCGGTACAAATGTTAAAGGATTCAAGTCTAAATCATCACACAATACTTCAGCAAATTGTTCTGGTGTTATAAGACTTTCTATAACAAAAAAATTAAATATCACACGAAATAAAAGACAAATCAATTGGTTATTAAATCTATTCAATCGTTCATATAAAAATTCCAACCATTTTTATTCCATGTAAATGTATCACGAAGTTTCTGTCCCTCAATTTCCATATCCAAACGTATTGGAACAAGCATTTCTTGCTGTGCAGCATTTTCAAGATTCACCGATGGATCAGTGTCATCAAAACTGGAATAAATAAAATATTCTTAATTATCTATTCCATTAATTAAATCAACCAATTAATTTATAAAATCAATTTACCATAATGGAAATGTTCGAACTTTTTTATTGTGAACTCTGTTACGATTGATTGGTGTTGCCTGTGGTACAGCATCTAAATGTGAACTATTTGGTAAACTCGGTACCCAAGCCATTGATTTCTTTGATTTTCCTTCTCTTGGTGCAGGTGGTTCAGTCGAATGTACAGATACAGCTTTGTATTTATCATCATTGCCTTCAATAATATCCTCTACTTCACTGGCTCTCAATAAAGATACACTTGACGCCAATACGTGTTGGCTTAAACCAAGCTCAACTAATTTTTTTCGTTCATCATTGGTGATAGATCTTCTGTACATTCCAGGATAACGTTTGTACAGTGAGCCTCGAAAGAGACGCAAATAATTTCCCACTTCTGAACCAATACAATAATACTCTCCATTTTCTTCAACTTGAAAACTTATTGGTTTATCACCGTATGTGCGGAGCGCCATTTCGAAAAACTCAACCAGAGTTTTTATCTAAAATAAATAAACAAATTCAGTTGGAACTTAATTTTATATATAAGGCAATTTATCTAGTCAGAAATAATTTTTTAGGATAAATAAATGTTTGTGTTAGGAAATTTATAAGAAAACTTAGGTTAATAATGCATTATTATAAATGTATTTAAGTAGTAATATTATTTGTTTATACTGAGAGAACTAATAAGTTGAAATTATTAGTAACAATAACTCACTCATATTAATTGTAATAAAATATCATACAGTGATAAATCTATTCGTTAATTATCCTAAATACTTACAAATATTGTTAAAAAATTAATCTCCGTATCCGGTGAAATTTTTTTTGTTTCTTTGTTAATTATCTATTGTGAAAAATATATCGTTGTATTCCGGTATTCTAACCAAACTTTTTTCTGTCATGTCTAAACAGCGTCGTCGGAGGAAATGCTTGTAAATTTACCGACAAATATAAAAGTTGGTAACAGTGCTTAAATATTACATATTTCAGGGGCATTTCAGGGATATTTGGCTGGTCACTGGTGGTTCAAGTCGGCAGCAATTTGTTTCCATTTAATATTAAACTATCCATAATTCAGGTAATATAATTATTTTTTCATATGAACTTGTTAAATAATATATCGATTATTAATTCAATATTTCTTAGATAAATTTTCTTTTTACAAGAAATTTAATAATTATT
>JAQQBS010000001.1:2556921-2575642 GCA_030347275.1 Microctonus aethiopoides
CCACACTTTCTGCTGAATCGGTGAAATTTTTGATGTCGACGGGACTATGATCGAAATATACCTTTATGAAGTCAGTCTTATATAGAATATCATTAATTACAGTGCGTACTGATTCATTGGGCACGTTTAACTGTAATGTTTTGTCTTTGCCCGGACTGGGATAAAAAAATGCCATTTCCAGCATGAATTGTAAAAATAAATTTACATCCTGCTCATCTATTTCAATTCTGCATATCATCTTATTTAATTTGTCGATATCCTTAATTTCCAACTTTTTACAGTATTTTATTTCGACGCATTTGCCCATCATAATGTCTGCAATTTTTGATCTGATTTTTGAATCTCCTATTACCGCTTTTATTTGGCACGGAATACCAGCAGACCAATATATATCGAATACCGTTGTTATAACATATTGTACAATAGCCCATGGACTAGAGATTTCAAGAACATCACCATTTTTCAATATCTTCTTGTAGCCACTGTACATCGCTGTAACTACGTTTAAATGATCACTTAGTCCCGCCCTTTCCAACAGGTCTTTTACTTCATCTTTATGGAAACCATAAAATTCGACCAACGAATGATCTTGTACAAAAGAGCAAAGTCTGACGTTGTTGGCATTTCCTGATAAAATTCCACCAAGTTGTTGGCAGGCATTTGACAATGATCTTTCAACGGTTTCTTTACTTCCTTTCAACAAATCTCCAATGATCTCTTGGAGCAGTTTTATCGTTTTCTTTCTATCTTTGGGCTTCATATCATCCTCGTAAACCATTGTGTTTACAGGAACGTCGAACTCATCGATGAACACAAATACTCTTCTACCATAATGTGCGTGCAAAATTTCGGATAAGAATACTAAACCAGATTCTATTTGTTCCAGAGATAATGATCCATATTTACTGCGCTTGACGTAGTTCTTAAAATCCTTTTTGTCGAAATCCTCACGATTCCACAAATCGGCTTTCAGTAGATAAGCATGTTTTCGAAATGCCCGATGTATAGCCAGTCTCATACCCTTCAAAATCTGTTTGAAATTACTTCCTTTCACTCTAGCGAAATCAACATAGATTGTTGGATATTTTCCAAAATGTTCATACATAATTTCCTTTTCGCGAGATATCTTTTTTCCTTGGAACAATTTATAATTTTTCGATTGTGGTTGTTTCTTTTTTAAGCGACGTGCAGCTTCATCAATCTTTAATTCAATGGGATCGCCTTTTTCGTTGATTTCAATTTCGACGAACCGTCTGACCATGTCCATATTTAAAGACTTCCCAAAGCGGGAAGGAGCCGTAATTAATACATGACGAACTTCAAATAATTCTTTTATGAGTAAAGTTTTGTCAATATAGTCCGGCCTGTTGTAATGATACTCGAAAGTTGAAGATGTTTCATCAACTTTTCCAATTTTCTACGAAAATGAAATGAAAGTATGAACCTCATATCTATACAACCAATGCAAGAAACATTTATAAATGTATATTATTAATTCAAATTACCTTAGTGTCAGGCGATGTTGGTGTAGATGTATTTGATTCGTCTTCACTCATTTTGCGCCGTTTAGCAGGGCGTAACTCCATGATTATTTTTATTGTCGATGAATTGAACACGCGTGGCTACAAATTTTTTTACAACCGTTCTCCAGGCACGTGCAAAATAAAATGGTGGGTAGTCAATAACGGATTTTTTTAAATTGAAGGTTGGCAATGCTTGCTTTCGATGATAAAAACTGCGCGCGCAATCGCCGCCATTATATATTTATGGAGAAAAACGCGCGAAATATTTGTCAATAACATGCATGTAATTATTTATACATTATATACAAGAATATAAATAATTCAATTGTCAAGAAAACTTTTCATGTATTGCTCACTAATATCAACTGTTATAATGAAATCAGGGTGAATATTTTATAGTAAAAATAGATTAAATAACTAAAGAAAATAATGATAAAAAATTCAATTTGTTTGGTCAACTCATATGTATATATTATAATATAAAGATATATATGTATAAAAGAAAGAAACAGTTTTGTACTCATGCTCTTTCGAAATAATTATTGATTTGGTTTTTCTGCGAATAATTTATGGGATATTTATAACTGTTTTTCCTTCATAAATAGGTACATGGGAAAAAATTCGGTTAGAAAACGATAATTAACAGTTATATACAATAATTAATATATATTTATGTACATGCAGAATTATTTGCAAAGGACGAGAGGAAGATTCAGCAAGAGATTAAACAAATAAATAAATAAATCATGGGACGATGTTGTTTTTGTCATATTATAAAGAGTAAAAAGTCAGGACGAACATTTCATAAGTGAGTTGGTTTGATGACCTCGATTTTGAGGTTATCTTTCACTCATTTTTTTTTTTGTTTTTGCACACCTCATTCGATAATACTGCATTCTCAATTTCACAACTTATATAAGTAGTATTGTATATTTTCGTGAAAACTCAAATTAGATGTAAGTAATAACTTGTAAAATTTTCTTATTTCATTTTTAGGCCTTTTATTTGAAATCATTTTGCAATCATTAAAATATTTTTCTGGCTGTTGATGGATTATTTATTTGAATGAGATAATTTTTCATTCCATAAAAACGCATGTGCGTATATGTTAATAAATATATTTATATTTATATATTTGTATATATTTATTATATTGAATTAATTATTTTTAGATTTCCATTGAATAATTCAAATCGATTGCAACAATGGTTGAATAATTTTCCACTTAAAAATTGGCAACCCAGTAAGGACAGTTTATTATGCTCAGATCATTTTACTGAAGATTGCTTTGATAGAACTGGATTTCGAGTGCATTTACAACCAAACAGTATTCCAACAAAGTTTGGTGAAGCTCGATCGCTGTGTGCTTATTGCAAGAGAAAAAAATTATACAAATCTGGCCTATCATTTTTTCGGTGGATAAAATTTTATAATTTACAATTGCATTTGGATTTATAATCAAATTATTTATTGTTAATTATATGCTCAGATTCCCATTGGATCATCCCCGGATTCTTAAACGATGGCTGCAAAATATGGGCAAAGAGGACTGGAATCCGAGTATCGATAGTTATTTGTGTTCTACCCATTTTGAATCAAATTGTTTGAGAGTGGTGAAAGAAAAATATCCAATTTTAAAAAAAGGCAGTGTTCCAACAATTTTTAACACAAATCAAATTGTTTCAGAGGGTAATAAACAAAGTATAATTTTGATATTTTGTTTTTAATTATTTAAAAATGTTTTTTTATTGATTTATTATTTAATTTTACAGATACAATGACGAGAATGGAATCGGTGAATGAAGAAGTTGATAGTGATGCAATAGCAATACAAAATGCTGTTGAATCCATTCAAAAAAATGTAATCGATACTCAATTTTGTGATGATTCACATCAAACTGTGGATATAAATAATTTTGATGAAATGAGAGAATTTATACAAATTGAATCGGATAAAACAAATAAAGAAAATCAAGCGGAAAACAATGGCTGCATACTTTTAGGTATAAATTTCATTTATTCCAAGTAATTCGGAATGAATATCTCAACTTTTTCATTAATACTTTTGTACAACAGAAATTGATCCGTCCTGCAATATTGATGATAGTAGAATTATCACTGGAGAAGATTGTATATTTTCATTAAATGGTACGTTTCACGCATATCCTCATAAACAAATTAATTCAATATCTGTAAATAAATGTATTTTATAATTTAATTTTAAATTGATTTTGGAAAACAGAAGAAATGGAACAAACATTATCAGTTCCTATAGACTTTGACACGAGTATACCAGAGTTCATTGAAACAAATACTACCCAACATAAAGCTGGAGCAATGGTGGAACATGATCACAGTTACATGGATCCACCAACATTAGCACAAAAAAAATTAATTGAATGTCAAAAAGCCGTTAAGAAAAAAGATGCGATAATTAAATTACAAACACGGAAATTACAACGTTTAGAAAAAAAGGTTATGACATTAAAGGAAGTTGTGGGAGAACTTCGACAGAAGCTCAAAACTGCAGATAAAAAATTAAATTATTCGCAGACACCAACAGGCTGAAACCCTGTTTTAAATTTTACACTGCAGCAATTGTATTAACGCACTGTTAATTCTTTTATTCTTCTTTTTTTTTTTTTTCAAATGACAAATACATTTCAATGCTTATTTGCATTCCGTATTGTTTGTTAGAAAAAAAAAAGTGAATGCATAAATCGAAGAGTAGCATTTGATTGAAACGTAGAGATTAACACGCTCGCCGATAGTTAAATCAAGATTAATACTCTTGTTCAAGAATAACAAATGTCTATTATATTTATTTGCAATATTTAATATACATTTTCATTTATTATTCATCCTATATTAGTTACATTTATTACAAAATGTAAACTTTTACCTCCGACCATTAAGTTTTAACCTCAAAACAAAAAATCAACAATTAAAAAAAGCAATAAAATAAAAACACCTAAAATAAAACAATAAAAACAATCGATAATTCAATAATATTTCCTACATTCTTCAAATACATAAAACTAACCTCAAAATATTCAAACAATTCGCGCGCATAATAAATTTTCAAGAATAACCATCTACAATTGGTGGATATACATTCAACCAATACCAACTGCACATGCGCACTTGAAAATTTTATTTTTAATTCTCACCCCCACTGTTTCTTATGGCGAAGTCCTGCAGGAGACTGTGTAGTTAAGTCAGTGGTGTGGTGGTTGGCCGATCATAGCAATAGAACGCTTTTTCGCTGTTTCATTACAGTATATAGAACTACTATAGAGACGACGCGAGTCGCCATTTTTCTCTGGCGTTAATCGCGCAAGAGGTGGATTTATTTATTTACAATTAATTAATAACAGAGTGATGAGTTTCATTGTTGAATATTTAATCTTCGGATTGTCCCGCAGGTGAGCCCACCTTTTTCCCACGCTCATGTAACGACTTTCCACGATCCGGGGCACAAGAGTCTCACAGCCTCTTATGAGATCAAAGTAGGGGCCTAGTACACAGTCACGTGATCCATCTGTTTACTGTAATGGTCACTCACGACATTTGACAAACAATACAAAATATTATATATTATATACATATATACAACCACACATTTACATACATATAAATCCATTAAGTATAAACAATCGATTGTATTATCTATTAATGAGTTATATTTGATAAGTTAATGATTTTTAATATCTAAATATAAACAGTTTATTCAATGATATTTTATAGTTATAAAAAAAAAAAATTTTTTTTTTGTCTTGACTCTCTTATCTTGATGTTCGCGTCACGCATCGATACCCTGAGAATTTTCTCTATTTGTTACAGAGAAAAAGTTATATACTTTAACTAGTAATTATTTATTTTCACTGTAAAATATATATTGCACTTTCATTGTTAATATTGATGCAATTGTGTATTTAATTTTATACCGAATTTTTTACAATATTATTATTTATAATTCACTTTAGTAATTTAAAGGCAAATAACTTTAGAATATTTTATTTGTTTATTATTTAATTGTAAAAGCATTATTATACGTATATCAATAGAACTATTGAAAAATATAAAGTTTAAGTTGTTATTAAATGTACCGTTATAATTGCGTTAAATTCATTTGTACATGGAGTACAATGTTATGAATAGGTTTTATTTATAGTCAGACGTATGTATATATATGTTAAATGGAATTTTCCTAATTGGTTACAGGTGGTGACCGGAGCATTTGCAGGTCAAGATTTACCCGCTGATATGTTAAATGTAGATAAATCAAGGTATATTTATAATTCACAGTGAAATTTCTAATCTATTATTTTAAAACTGGTATTATTACTCCACTACGCAATTTTTTATTTCACAACTTTCTCTGTGCTTAAATGTATCGATCTGGCGGACAGATATAAACATTAATTCTTTTTTTATAATGAAAGTGCCACGTTATCCAATATAACCGGAATAATATATTAATATGTATGTATAAATAATGAACTTGATTAAATATAATTACACAGTTGTTTAAATTTACTTTTTAGATTGGCTTGCAGATGATCTTGAATGGAATTAGGATGCCAATAAGACGGAATTTAACAAGGATTATCTAAATGCCACGCAATTATATCGCATAGCATCAAGCGCCGGGGGCCAGAGATTTTTCAACAATGGCCACTAATCAAGTTGATTATCAGTGGTTAGCAGTGTAATAATTAATTATCTTTTCATGATTTGTCCAATTGAAATATGACGCTGTTAATATTCAAATAAATATTAACGTCATAGAGAATCAATAATTAATTTTTCTTTTTTGTTTTCTTCACAATTATATTTATAGGGCTTACTCCATCATGGACTCATCCAGGGTTTCAACATTCCTTATTTCGATATTACTTATCGTTTATGGAAGTTTTCGATCCTTGAATATGGAGCAAGAGGCGAGGGAAAGAGAAAAGGAAAAAGAACGAAGAAATTTATTAACAGGAATAACGTCCACTGCCGGTAACAGTGACAGTACTAATGGCGGTGGTGTACAAACCCTGGACACTATGCACGCTCTCTGTTTACCTCTGGGTGCTTCCATATCTCTCCTCATCATGTTTTTCTTCTTTGACAGTATGCAAATGCTCTTTGCAATTTGCACAGCAAGTGAGTATTAATATATTATAATTAAATCATCATTTATAAATAAACTTTCAAGAAATATCAATTCATGTATAATTATTATTGCATCATTATTTATATTCATTTATTTAATTATCTAATTTTGTTTTTTTCTTTTTAGTTATAGCCACAGTGGCATTGGCATTTCTTCTTTTACCCATGTGCCAATACATAATACGACCATGTTCTGATGGCAATAAAATATCATTTGGCGTTTGTGGCAGGTTCACAGGCGCCGAATTACTTTCATTCTCACTCAGTGTGAGTATAGTATGCATATGGGTATTAACAGGCCATTGGTTATTAATGGACGCAATGGGTATGGGCTTGTGCGTTGCCTTTATAGCATTTGTACGTTTACCTAGTCTGAAGGTATCCACATTATTACTCACTGGATTATTAATATATGATGTCTTTTGGGTATTTTTCTCCTCGTATATATTCAGCACAAATGTGATGGTGAAGGTATGCTGTATTAATGTAACAATTAATAGTAATTGATTTGCATAAGAATAAATAAAAATTATTATTTTTAGGTTGCAACCCGACCGGCAGACAATCCTGTTGGTCTTGTTGCGCGACGATTGCACATTGGTGGTGTTGCGCGTGAAGCGCCAAAATTATCATTGCCTGGCAAACTTGTTTTTCCATCGATGCATCAAGCTGGACATTTTTCAATGCTTGGTCTAGGCGATGTTGTAATGCCGGGACTTCTTTTATGCTTTGTATTGCGCTATGACGCATACAAAAAAAGCCAATTAATACTCGGTGGTTGTGAAGCTGGTGTACCACCACCTAGACACCTAAGTCGTATCAGCTACTTCCATTGTTCACTCATCGGTTATTTTCTTGGTTTACTCACTGCCACAGTTAGTTCTGAGGTCTTCAAAGCAGCGCAACCAGCATTGCTTTATCTCGTACCATTCACTCTTCTACCATTACTCACAATGGCATATCTCAAGGTATTTGTTTATTTCAATTGTTACTTGTAATTAAATTCTTTTTAATTATTCATTATTTCTTCTTATTGATTAATTGATTGATTAATTTATTTATGTATTTGTTTTTTCTACGACATATTATAGGGAGATTTGCGTCGTATGTGGAGCGAACCATTCATAGCTCATGTACCATCGAAACATTTGGAAGTTTGACAGCCGCCGTGCGCACATCCCATTTATTTTACCTGTAAGAACATACAAATAAATAATATGTGTGTATCAATGCTGAATTGTCAACCAATAGTGATCATCGGGATCATTTTTATGTAAGTACATGCGACTATAATTTTTTTTTTTTTTTTACTTTTGCGTTTTTTTCTTCATCCTCTTTAATTATTTTGTAATTATCTTTATTTCCATTTTTTTTTATACGTCCCACGTGTCTTTCCATCATTCTCTTTTTCTCGTAAATTTCTGGACATGCGATACATGATTATCGTTACTCACAATTACTCACACCTTCGTGTTTGTCGTTTGGATACTGTGGAAAAAAAAATAAAATAAAATAAAATAATATGAAAAAAATTAAATATAAAACATGCACTGCAGGGGTTCGACTGTGTGTAGAGCATATAGATATAATGATAATGTATTATTGATTTTTAATTTAAATATAAACGTATAGCACGACAGTGGAGTGTAGTAGACTGAGGGCATATTACAATGAATTTTTGTTTATTTGTCTCATTTGTTTTACCGAATGAGTAACTAAGTAGATGTAGTTGTCGTATATACACATAATGTGATGTAAAAATAAAAAAAAATGGAGAATGTTGAAAGTTTCTGTATAAATTGAAAAAAATATTGAATGTTAATGGCGCTCATTCAGTTATCTGTGCTCCGAAGTAAAAGAAAAAAATACAAAGAAAAGAAATAAAAGAAAATTGTCTAAATTTAGGCAAATAAAATTCTACAATGAGAGTCTTTAATTTTTGCTTAATTTAATTGTTGTTTATTATTCTTTGCCTTTTAAATTAATTTTATTTATTTTTCACGAATTTATTTGTATGAAAAAAAAAAACAAAACACGTATATATTTATAAAAATATATTGAAAGCCCACAAGGGCTGAAATAAGAGATATTACGTGAGATCACGTAAATAAAAACACGTGCGTGTTGGTTGTGAATTTATTATTTATATTTTGCATAAAAAAGCAAACGAAAAAAAAAATTGTTTAATTGATTTTTCTTTTTTTTTTTCATTGAGCAAAAGATTTTTTTTTTTCCTTATTTTTTTGTGGATGTAAATACTATATTAATAATAATTTGTATACGTGCTAATGAAATGTTCTGAATTTTTTGGTAATAATTTTTATTAATGTGTACGAAAAGGGGCGAAAAAAAAATCGTCGACACACACTATATAGCTTTATAATTAATTTAATGAGATACCAGCGATAAATAAATAGATAACTTATACTGAAATAATATTTTGTTCATATGATATTAGACAAATTATTTACTTTACTAATAATACTTTTGTATAAGTTATAATGTGTTCTCGCGTATATTTTTTATTTTTGAGAATTTGAGAAACCAATTGCGATCGCGCAAAATATTGAGACGAATAATTTCATGGACGAGAGAATTCCAAAAAAAATAATAATACAAATACAAATATACTCTGATTTTCTTTTTCATTTTTGAATAAAAGACTGATTCACACATTTATTCGAAATTCTAATAAATTCTAATATACAATAGAATTAATTGTATACATAATTCATTTGATCAATTGAAAAATATCTGAGCGAAAATTAATGATTGATATGAAATAAAATTTTATTAATTATTCGCAATTCTCGTCCATCGACACTTGTTCGTCTTTACTCGGTTATTATTAGTCAATTATTTAAACAATTAACAATTAATCATAACGTTCATTTGTTATTGGAAGTCAATACTGTACAAAATTATTTAATTTGCCACTTTATAAACACGTTCTCTTCATTAATTGATTTAATTAATATAATTATTGTGTTTGAAATTTAAAAATTAAAAATTTAAAGAAAAAATATGGAAGTTGAATGTAAAATTATGGAGCACTCTGAGGTTCTATCCTTTATAAACATGTATTCCTTCAGTTATCTATCTTGTATATAAACAATTAAATTGATATGATTTCTTTAGAGAAAAAAAAAATTATATTAACGACGAAGGAAGAAACGTTCAATTATATATATAATCCAAAATATTTTTTTTTTGTGCCTATAGCCTTTAAGTTCATGATATAAATAAAACCCAAGGCATTGAAGATAAGGAAAAATAAGACATGATAAAACAATCAATGAGTAAAACGAATTAAAACAAATACCAAGATTTTCGCAATAATATTTAAGATTAATTATTTCGTTATTTATTATTAATTTTTATCAAATTTATTTAGTATAATTCTAAATCCCGACGATTATTAAATATAATTATTTTATAATTCTTTCTCTCATGTTATCTGTAATTCATAAATATCTAAATCCACATTTCGATTAAGTATATCTTTCTTACGGGAACAAACATACAAACATGATTCATATAATTAAATCCATATAAACATAAATTTATAATAATATTTTATTTTTTCATTATACCGCGAAACCACATGATTATATTAATACATTATATTTTATTTTAATTGATAAACTGTCAAGAAACAAAAAATATATGAGTACATTATGTGTTCATAAAAATATTTAAAAAAAAAAAAAGAAATAACAAAAATAAGAATATAAAGACTGCGAAACTGTTAATTAATTTATGTATAATATATATTAATGTATGCATATATAATTATTTATTATACATACATGCATATATATGTATTTTGATGCTGATTTTTATTTCGTTTGTAATGTTGTTTCCCGCAAATACTCAATGATTTTGTTATTAAACCAATTATAAAAAAAAGCAAAAAAAAAAACCATTGATATAAATTTAAAGAGTCTGTATATTTACAGGTAAAAAACAAACTTTACGTAGAAAACTAAAAGAAAACAAATTGTGAGAATAAAGAAACGAAAAAAAAAAAAAAAAATAAATAAACAAAAAAGGAGATGACTATTGTTTAAACGAAAAAATAGAATATATGCTACATTTTAAATAGATTATAATTTAATTACTAATTAACATGATTAATAATTTAAAGAGCACGTGCTTGTACTGTTGCAATTCTTTACTTGCATGTGTACAGCCGCATGTACATTTTTTTATATATAAAAAATAACAAAAAAGAAAGAAAAAAAAAATAATAAATCATATTCACGTTCTAACGCGAATTATTAATTAATTTATTTTTTTCTTTCAGTTTAATTCTCATTCATTGCAATCAATTCAACATTCATCCAAAACAATTTATTAATTAACATTCAAATTGACGAAAAAAAAAAAAAAAATATGTTTAACAAAACTAAACTTTACGTATTTTACATTAAACAGTACTTTGATTAATCGTAACACTATCTAAATTTTTTTTAATGCTTTCCAATTCCTCCATATCAGTAATGGACGATTCACATTTATAAACAACTAATGAATGATAAAAATGAACGGCAAATGCAACAAATACAATAAGCACTGGTATAACAATAATTGTGCTTGCCATTGCGGCATTAAATGAATAATCCCAAAATTTTACCCAGCACAGTATGGCGATTTCAACAAGAAATAAAAATAATCCAAGAACAGTTGAAAATGCCCATGCCAATTCAATAAATCCACGCATACGCTCGTGTGGTGATTCAGTTATTAAACGTGATATTTGTAATTTACTTATTGCTTCGACATTTGGTAATAAATAAGTGCTTATCATCAATGCAAAAATATGAACGGACACAAGAACTGTTGTGCACACAGCAAACATTACAAATAGCCATTCAGGAACTGCTGTTGGTTCATTAATCTGCAGCTCCACCATCGCAACCTAACAACAAATAAAATAATAAATAAAATTTAACATTTAACTTTTATTATCAAATAAAAAAATCGCTCAGATAAATATTAATTGTTGTGAAAAAACTACCTCATGTCAACTTCAATTATTATGAATTGTGCGCAAAATAATAATTCACTAATATCATGAACAATATAAAAAAACAATTTAATTTGTCTTATATCATTGTTGATATTATCAATACAATTATTATAAAATTGTCCTCGAGTAATAATATTTAATTGGAATCTCTAGAGCGAGAAAATGCATTGAATGAACACAACACGACACTCTTTTAATTTTTGCTGAAGGTATTGTCTTTATTTTTTGTTATTATGTTATTTTTTTTTTCCACTTTAATATTTCTGAGGAAATAATTTCAAAAGACGTGTATGTGTAATTAGTACAATGATCATTATTCCCCTATAAACGAGCATAATAAACAAATATAAAGACGATTATAACGCACCATTGCAAAACCGCTGAGTAATTCTGAAGTTGTAGCTGTTGCCTTGAGCTTAGCACGACTCATATGAAGTCGACGCCAAGATAATCCTTGTGGACCATCATGTTCATTTTGTTGCGATGCTTTTGCTCCATGTCCATTATTACAATTGCAACAACAGCATGTACAACATGAATTGTTACCAGATAAATTACTCCCGGTGAATAGACTCGGTTGCATTGTTGTGGCTGTTGCATCTAATGCAACAAATTTACCGGCAATCGTACGATTATTATTAGGCGATAATATAACTTCACTACGCGATGAATACAATAAACTTTTAGAACTATTTCCAAATGATGGATTGATAAATGATTGATTTGAATGTGTAAATGGACTTGACTTTGTTGAATATCCACCAGTTGATAATGGTCTTGTCCTTAATGGGCTTGATCCAGGCCGCCAATTTGTTTGCCAATTATCACTTTGCGTTGATTTAGAACGTTTGCTAATTGTCTCTTCATTTAATCGTCCTCGTTTCGTTGCCATTGTTATTCTCGATTCAGAATAATTATTTTGGCACATCTCGTCGGCGATTATTTTATCCTTAATGTTTAAATTAGATAAATGTTCATTCGACATTGTTGAATTAATTTATTTATAATTATTATATTATCATGTTTTCATATTCATAAAGATATTTAGATTAGATATATATTTTTATGACACATCAACAGGACGATGTTTATCTGAATTCAAATAAAAGAGATTTCATCAACGTGTCATAAAATCTTGGGTATTGTTTTTTTTTTTCTGTTTCGTTTCACTGATTAAAAATCGTCATGAGCGATAAGAGAAAATCGTTCAGAGAAGAAAATTAATTTGAATTAAAATAGAATTTTAATTTCCAAAGTGCATTATTTTTTACTTGGGTATTTAAATTAAAAAAAAAAAATTTTTTTTTTTAAATGTAACTAAGTGAAACATCAAGTGGATCAACAGTTGGATCCATAGATCATAACATACTTGCAATTAACGTCAATTTAAATACTCTCACATGGATCATTGTGTCAATGAATATCACAAACAATTTCCAGGTACAATTGAAAATGTGAGAAAAAAAATCTTATTACAACTTCATCACTGGAGCATTTTTTTAAACCATCATATTCACAATCATAAACAATCATCACTAAGAACACTGGTTTTCAAAATAAAATGAAAATTTATTTTTAATAAAAATAATAGAAAGAAAATTCACGTGAATGACACGCGATTATATAAAAATATAAATGATTTGATATAATTTTCCTGCAATCAATGTTGCATTTCCGTACATCATACACGAATATTGTTAGTGGACAAACAGATATATAATAATAAAATTATTCACAAGTACGCGATGATGGTAAATTTTATTTTATATTCTTGTATTGGACGAATATTCAATACTGACTGTGAGTAAATTGCCAAAGAGCTGCACACGCCGTATATCCCTACCATTTATGAAAAATCATAACAATAACATTAATCGCCTTGGAGTCATATCAGCCAGGCATAATAACTGGCTGTGTATGAGCTTCCAAGTGCGCATTGTTTCCCTTGGTAATGTACATTTATATGCAATCATAATGATTTTATGCCAACATGTCTATAGAAATTTTTAGAGAGAAATGTTAAGAGAGAATGTCATATATCATTAATTGCTAATGATATTATCTACGTTGATGATTGAGGCAAATGACATTGGTTGATTGATGATAGGGAAGAAGAAGGATCCACTTTTATTATGATCAATCATATTTTTTGAAGGTGTTTTTGATTGACATTGAATGGAGAATGGAAAAAAATTATTCTACTGATTCTTATTATATTTATTGTATTCTAATAAAAAATTTACAGTGAGTATGAATAATTTTTGTGTTTATTTCTGGTGATTTATTTGATATTGATTTATTTATTTGATATTTTTTTTTTCTAGGATTTTTGTTGCTGCTGTTGATCAAGGAAAGAATTAATAGTTGAATTGAAGTTGGTGAATGGTATAGGAGAAGCGATGATTATGGTGAATTGAAGGAAAATTGTATAGAAAGTCCTCCAAGATTTACATTGAATTTAAATTGTATTGCTTGTGATGGTGAAACTTTGAAAATGCCACATATGAAATTTTATAAATTGCTATGATGTAATAATACTAGATTGTATGTGACTGAGTGTTGGTCTGTGAATTTATGCATTTACTAATGAAGAGAAAAAGTATGTAAAATAAATTCTCAAGATATTTACTTTTTAATATGTCAATATATGTTGACAAATGTTTTACCATAAAATTAGAAAATAAATGAATACATGATAATAAAATACTTCAATTTAGATATTATCTGATCGTAAAAAACTAATAAAATAATAAAATAAATTGTAAATAAGTGTAATTTTTTTAAGCATAGAAAAAAGAACTTTGCAACAGACACGAAATTTACATTAAAATACAATCAATGTCATAAGTAAAAAAATTATTTAAAAAAAAAAAATACATTGTACAAAAAATATACCAGCGCATTAATCATTGATATATTTCAAAATGTAAATAAGAATTTACGTAATTTAAAATTGAAATGTAGACACACATGACACACATTTTATAAAGTTTTGCATATATTATTGTATTCATTTATTGTTTTCTCTGTATGGAATTTTGGACTATCTTTATATTTATGCTAGGTTTATATATATAACAATTGTTACATATATATGAAGGTCGTTTTGAATATAATTAAGTTAATTAGCTAGACAGCTACATCAACTGACATAAAATAACAGTAAACTTATACTGATAGAGAAAATGATGGTGTGAATTAGCGAATGTTTTTTAAATATATATTTAATAATCGCAGACTTAAAACTTCAAAAGTAATTATCAGAATTTTGTTGTCTTCAATAAAATATTTGATACAATAGTCTGTATAGAAAAATGATGGAATGATTCATCAAATGACTTTGTATGATTTTATTGTTACATGAAAAGAATTGACGATTGTAATGAATGGCGGATGAGTTCACCCATTTGTAAGACCTCAAGAAATTTCAGTAATGAATGATTTATATCTTATATAATCGTTACACGTGAGTTATATGACGTCTATCATCATATACACTGTATAGCAAACATCCGGTAAACGGAAGAAAGAATTTTCTTCCTTTATTCATCATCGAAAATTGACATATAAAAAATAAATCCTCTATAAAAAAAAATGCTGCATTAAAACATTATTCTACATTCTTCACATATCAATATTAAAAATTATTTAAACACATATACATACAAAATTAACAATTACATTTCTACGAAAGTTATCAAATTGTTTATAAAAAATTATATAACAAACATAAATTATGTCAATCATCCCATCGTGAAATTGTAAATAATAAAATAAAAGTGCCAATATTTCTTTTAATAAAAAAAAAAAACAATATGTAATACTATTTACTTGAAATTAATCATAAATAAAATTTTAGTAAATACAAGATTCATTAACTGATTAGACACGTCAAGTACGTTCGTATTAAAAGTGACAAATTTACGTAAAATTTTTGATTTTGATAACTACATTAATTATAATATGAATTCCTGGAAATAACCGTCTATGACACTTGTTCTAAACGGCAGTTACATGTATTATGAAAAAAATGGTTCCACTTCCGCCCAGAAATGGTGATGTTATAGAGCATCCGTGACGCCTGCGCACTGGTAATCGACTATAGGATTTTCCAGGGTGGAGAGAGGGAAAAACTGCTGATATATATTCACTCTTGAGTCTTGACTATCGATCATTTTATTCTACACGTGTCTGGGCTCCAGACCCTGGAGGACGGTTGTAAAAATTTGTAGCCACGCGTGTTCAATTCGTCGACAATAAAAATATTCATGGAGTTACGCTCTACTAAACGGCGCAAAATGAGTGAAGACGAATCAAATGAACCTACACCAACATCGTCTGACACTAAGGTAATTTGAATTATTAATATAAATTTTTAAATGTTTCTTGCAATGGTTGTATAGATATGAGGTTTATACTTTCATTTCATTTTCGTAGAAAATTGTAAAAATTGATGAAACATCTTCAACGTTCGAGTATCATTACAACAGGCCGGACTACATTGACAAAACTTTACTCATAAAAGAATTATTTGAAGTTCGTCATGTATTAATTATGGCTCCTTCCCGCTTTGGGAAGTCTTTAAATATGGACATGGTCAAACGGTTCGTCGAGATCGAACGCGACGAGAAAGGCAATCCCATCGAATTAAAAATTGATGAAGCTGCACGTCGCTTAAAAAAGAAACAACCACAATCGAAAAATCATAAATTGTTCAAAGGAAAAAAGATATTTCGCGAAAAGGAAATTATGTATGAACATTTTGGAAAATATCCAACGATAGAAATTGATTTCGGTGAAGTGCAGGGATCCAATTTCGAAGAGATTCTGGATGACATAAGAGAGTCTATATATGAGGCATTTCAAAAACATGCTTATCTACTAGAATCCGACATATGGAATCGTAAGGATTTAAAAAAAAGCACATTTATGAAATACTTTGATCCTGATCAATCTGAATTATTATCTTTGAAACAAATAAAGTCTGGTTTACGATTCTTATCCCGAATTTTGCACGCACACTATGGCAGAAGAGTGTTTGTGTTCATCGAAGAGTTTGACGTTCCTGTAAACAAAATGGTTTACGAGGATGATATGAGCCCTGAAGATAGAAAGCAAATGATAAATCTGCTCCAAGTGATGATTAGAAAATTGTTTAAAGGAAGTGATGATTTTGTTGAAAGATCATTATCAAATGCCTGCCAACAACTTGGTGGAATTTTATCAGGAAGTGCCAACAATGTCAGACTTTGCCCTTTTCTGCAAGACCATGAGTTTGTCGAATTTTATGGTTTCAATAAAGATGAAGTAAAAGACCTGTTGGAAAGGGCGGGACTAAGTGATCATTTAAACGAAGTAACAGCGATGTACAATGGCTACAAGACGACATTGAAAAATGGTGATGTTCTTGAAATCTCTAGTCCATGGGCTATTGTGCAATTTATAAGATCAACGAAATTCGATAAATATTGGTCTGCTGGTATTCCGAAAAAAATACTAGCGGTAATAGAAAATTCAAAAATCAGATCAAAAATTGCAGACATTATGATGGGCAAATGCGTCGAAATAAAATACTGTAAAAAGTTGGAAATTCAGGATATCGACAAATTAAATGCGATGATATGCAGAATTGAAATAGATGAGCAGGATGTAAATTTATTTTTACAATTCATGCTGGAAATGGCATTTTTTTATCCCAGTCCGGGCAAAGACAAAACATTACAGTTAAACCTGCCCAATGAATCAGTACGCACTGTAATTAATGATATTCTATATAAGACTGACTTCATAAAGAAATATTTCGATCATGGTCCCGTCGACATCAAAAATTTCACCGATTCAGCAGAAAGTGTGGCAACATCATGCAAGAAACGCTTAGAAGAAACTGAAGATATAGATCACACTAAATCTAACGCTTCTATTAAAAAGAAAGTTTACGAACTAGCAAACAATATTAAAACTTTGTTTAATAGTGGAAAACATCCTCTTGAAAATGAACGCCAGTTTCAGTCCGGATTATACATTTATCTGAAACAGGTATTTCACCATGCTGCTATTGAACGTTACACTTGTCATAACACAGTATGTGATATTGTAATAACGATTGGAGATTATATGCTTATTATTGAAGTCAAACACTTTAGAAAAAGTTCGCCAGATGCTTATGACCAAGTTCTTGATAATGAATACTGTACCTTATCAGAGAAAGCTTCAGTCGAGAAAGTTTTTCCAACTAATACACTAAATGTCGAGGGTCATATTCCTATGGGATTACACAGAGATAAGGATGGCGAAATTTCCATTACATATTCATTAAAAGATGGGGTTG
Organism: Microctonus aethiopoides; assembly: GCA_030347275.1. NCBI lineage: Eukaryota > Metazoa > Arthropoda > Insecta > Hymenoptera > Braconidae > Microctonus > Microctonus aethiopoides. The sequence continues at coordinate 2,574,968 of JAQQBS010000001.1, forward strand.
TGGTAAATGTTTCTACTAAAGATCAAATAAAAAAAAATCAAAAAAAAAAAACAAACAAACAGTAGATTAATAATATAATATTTAACCGTAATATAAAAACTTATTGAAAAAATATTATTTTTGTATCTGATATAATTGAATAAATGTTTAAAACTTCATTTAACTGTATATTATTTCTAATTCAAGTTTTATATTGTGTTTCAACATTTACATTATTAGTAATATTATTTATTTATTCTAGAAATGGTCAAATCAGTATGGACATGACATTTACAAATAAAGTAATGCAACCAATGGGTGGTTTTGCAATTCAATTAAATAAAAATAGTTTTTGTTTAACGCCTGCAGCACCACTTTAAATACCAGCGCCTTTAAGGACGTTCGGTAGAGTTAGCGGGGGGAAACATTTACGGGGCAAGGGGAAACTAGCGATGAGTGACGACTTGACAACGCCGTACGGCTTTTCAATGTGTAAGTGTTCATGTACACGCATGAACACTGCTGCTCGTCTGCTCCGTAGGTTATGAAAGTGTATGCTTAATTTGTTTGTGATAAAGCTGTAAGTGTTCGACTTTTATTTGTTATAAAAATGTAAATTGAACAAATAAATGACTTAAAAAGTCTTATTCAAAATGGCATGTTAAATAACTAGGACAATTTCTAGTCTTTGTGATT
>JAQQBS010000001.1:2575742-2598138 GCA_030347275.1 Microctonus aethiopoides
AAACGTCTTATTTCATCGAGTTCTATAAGGATCCACTGTCGTTTGGCGGCGCCAAAGATATAACATTATCCCCTATATATATCATCTTTTATCATATAGTCTATGGATAATATTGCTGACTGTCAAAATGGTGGCCGAGCGCAGCAGCGGTCAAATGTGTACGTGGAAATCGCGGACTTATTAATATATCCCGTGGTAAAGATAGGTGTCAAAATTTTTAATAGTTAAAGTTCTTTTTTTTTATTTTCTCCCCCAATATAACCATTTCATATATCACAATAACGACAGCAGAATAAAATTAATAAATATAAAAAACGAGGTTAAGAAATATGGGCGATCCGAAACCACAACACGGCGCCCAAGAAATGAAGGATTGGCTATTTAAGTGGACTAATTATCTAAAAGGTTATCAAAGACGATGGTTCGTACTATCAAATGGTCATCTGTCATATTACAGGTATATTTATTTATTATTAATAATTTAATTTACAATTGAATTTGAAACTAGCAATTTACTATACTTTGTGTTAACTCCAAATATTATTACTCTTATTATTGTTATTATGTTTCAATAAATACCTTTATATTTTTTTTTATTTTGTTAGTTTATTATTTTTATATTTTTTTTTTTCATAGGTATACTATTATATGTACATTGTATATGTATAATGTTTTATGATTTGTATACTTAACCTTCTTTTTCCCTATGGAATCCAATCGCTATTCACCAGTTTTTGTCAAGGACATTCGCATTATTTGTTTGTCAAACTTGTTATTTTTCTTATAAATTTTCAATGACTTGTGAATATGAAGATTCAATATAATTAATTATTTTTATCTATTACGTATGATTATTGTATGACATGATTATTTTTTCAGATGATTGTATAATTATTTACACAGCGATATTTCCAAAAATTTAACTGTATTTCTGGTGATAAGCGATTAATTTATTATTATTTATTATTGTTGACAATGTTCTTCATTAATAATATTCAATGAATTAAATAATAATAATTAATATTTATCAGTATTATTCATCAAAAATATCTGAATTATAATACATAAAAAGAAAAAAATAAATAGTGAATTTTTATTCATATTATTTGTGTTTATTCAGCGCATTTTTTTTTATTATTTAAAATTGTTTTGTGTTTATTAATTAACATTATGGTATAAGGTATATTCTTTCCTTTGTTCGTAATATTTTTTTATTTAATGTATTTTTTTGGAGATATTTTATATTCATTGATGACTAATGTGATTTATTTTTTGTTACTTTTAATTGAGAAATATTTATATCATTATTTATAATTTGTTGAATTGTTTTTATTCTATTAATTAGTGTATTGATATTTTGTTGATTTCATTAAGTATGGTAGTGTCTTATTGATAAATTTTGTGGTATTGTTTCTTTTTCATTGCTTTTTTCTGCCAATTTTCGTTTCTTGTGCTCTTGAAATTAAAATTTATTGGGGTTACAGGTAAATGTAATTAAAATGTCAGTCATATTATAATTAATATTAAATGCATATGGTATAGCACATGGTATAACATTGATTAGTCATCACATAATTCCCTCAATGGTAATTGTTGTTAAACTACTTTTCAAATACGTAAAAGTTACACTTGATCTCTCGTTGTTCTTAACTGTTTTATCGTGTATACAACAATATAATTCTTTACAAAATATATTGTCATCATGATTCAAACTACAACAATATTAATTGGAGAGTCAAATGTCAAATTAAATTAATTTATTCATCAATCAATAAATAAAGCGAATAAATAAAAATTATCGTCGATTAAATTTTCATAAAATAGTGAATGTGGGCCTATTTGTTTTTATGGACTGTTTAGGGCTGAACCAAAGGGGGGGGCCAAGATATCGACAAGACGCAAGCGGAGAGCTGGCAGAGCCTCCGAGTAAGTAAAAAAATAAAAAAAAACCAATGACAAAATCAAAAAAAAAAATTAATTAATCAGGTGACATTATAAAATGAAACGAAAATTTTCATTCGATGTCTAATTTTAATTTGAACAAAATTATTATTTGTAATATGATAATTTTTAAGCAGATATTATTTAATTCTATCAGTTTATCATTAATAAAAATGCCAAACTCTTTAATATTTCTTTTAGAATTAATTAAAAAAAAATTTATTTCTAGTCGTAAATAATCATGTGAATAAGAAAAATAAATTCTCACTATTTATATCTTTCTATTTCCTCATCTTCATTGCATTCTTCTATCTATATATACAAGATGACCGAGAACTTGATTCTTAAGTTGACTCCCAACAATAATTACATAATGTATACATACATTATTATATATAGTGTGAATGACAGCAACATATTTAAACTTAATTTGGGGCTCAAGTTATTTCTATCGATAGTGCAGTTAAAATATCTTCGTAGTACTTTAATTCTTTTGTCTTTATTACACAATTTATTTAACAATTTTTTTTCATCAATCATCAACTCCATTTAATAAAATAATATTTAAACAATTCAACTTACTCCTTAATTATTTCTTCAGACAGTCACGATATAATTAAAACTATTTCTAACTATCAATAATAATTAATAAAAATTAATATATAAAGGCTTTAAAATAATAACTAAAGATAAATATAATTCAAATAATTTATTATTTTAATTATCCATCGATAATCAGAAATAATAATAAATCATAATTAATAGCGTTATATATTAAATATATATTTTCTATATTTTTTAAATTTAATATAATTTTCCTCATTGTCACAGTAAACTATTCAATAAATATTTTTTATTGTCATTTTATCCAAAACATAAAAGCTATATTACTCACAATTTTTAATAAATAATTTTTTTAACACTCAATTATTATTTCAATCCTGAAATCAAATATTTATATTACAATAATAATTAAGCTCATAAAGGAATTGTTTATTTTTTTATTATGAAATTCTTATAATCATTATATTCATTAGCATAGAGAAACTCTTTTTTTAATATCGTTTGTTTAGAAATCCAGCTGAAAAGGCGCACGCATGTCGTGGATCTATATCACTTCATAGTGCCTTAATTCACTCTGTTGATCCCTGTACATTTGTTGTAAGCAATGGTGCAACACAAACATTTCACATAAAAGCAACAACTGAAGTGGAACGACAAAAATGGGTTACTGCATTAGAATTGGCAAAAGCCAAAGCGATACAACAGATAGGTTTGATATAATTACAAAAATAAATAAATAAATAAATAAATAAATAAATAGATGAATCAAGAATTCATTTTTGTTGATAATAAATAATACTATTGAATTGAATTAATTGATTTAAAAAATTTTCTTTCAGATGAAGAGGATGAGGATTATCAAGATAATGATAATCAGAGAGGAGAGCATGTGTCGATAATTAAAGATTTGGCTGAACGATTGAAGGATTTGCAACAGTGCCATGAGAGAATATCAAAACGCGGTACATTATTAACCCGTGCGCTGACTGAATTAGAATCTCTTAAAGCAACTAATCCTAATATAGCAACAAAGATAGAAAAATTCTGTGAATGTGCTTCAACGTTTCGCATTGAAGCAAATACAATGATTACTGTAAATAAATTCATCATAATTTAAAATTAAATTAAATAATAATATCAATTTCATTTATTCAATAGCATATATTATTATTTTTATTTATTTTATTTTATATTACAGAGCAGTAATGGATATTTACAATTGGCACAGCAGCAAGAGCCTAGATGGACAAAAATGCTGCAACATGAGCGCGATCACAAGGTACGTCTTGAAAAAATGGTTGAACAATTGGCACGACAACATTCTCATCTAGAAGAGGCTGCTCAGCATGCATTACCATCTGGAATACCAACAGGAAATCATCGATCATCACGTAATGTTTTTCTATTTACAACAACATTTTATTTTAATTCAAATTATTATTTATTCAATCGACAAAATAATTCCCTGTCTTTTGTCTTGCGAGTTTGTTCTTTTTTTTTTCGCATACATTTATTTGAATATTTAAATATTCGCGGCGATTCTTTGTCATATCATTTATTCACCAGATGGCACATTTGTCGAATTCATTCAAAATATATATATAGAGAGTAACAGTTCAATATGTCGCAATCATGACAACATACACGATTGCTCGGTATTTCACACGGTCATCAATTCAATGTTGGTTATAGCAAGTCTAGACTTTAAATCAATTATTAATCCAATCACAGTGGCGATCGGATAGAATACACGAATGAATTCGCATCAAAATCGCAATACAAAATTTTTCATATCAAATAATTATATACAACTGCAGCGCAAATGTGTGTGCAATTTATGACAGATTGTACATCTTAGTTTTTGGCACCTGACGTGTGCCACACAAGGACTCGCAATATTTTATCTGTAACGGCCTTGTTTTTTTCAGTCTTTTTTGTGGGTTATTTTATATTTCCCACTTATTATTTCGAACAAATTTCACGTTCATACAAATATTCATCATCAATAAAAATTGTACGTATAATTTTTACCAACTAAAATTCATAAATTTGGTAAATATGTTAAATTGAATTTATTATGAATATATTAATTTGATTTATTTAATATATAAATTATTAAAACCTTTTTGCCAAAGCTAGATGAAAGTTTAAAAAAAAATTTGTGTTGGTTAAAAATCAGCTTTAGAAACTTGATTGTGATTTTTTTTTTCAGATGACATTGAGATTTATATTACGAATCAAAAACGCAGAATAATTATGGCATTTATCCGATTAATTATGCTGTGATATAACCGCTTATTTTCGTCGATGCACGATGACATTTGTCTCATATTTTTTTTTTTTTCTTATATGTTTATATGTAAGAGATATAAACACAGTTAAATGTGACGATAAAATATTTTTTATGTGCGTTGTACAAATAAAAGCGAAATTTTTTAAGATATAATTTAAATTTCAATAGTCAATGATTAATAATCACTTTCTTCATTTACTTATTTATTTATTTATTTATTTATTTTCGTTTGTTTATTATTATTGGAGATATTGTCAGGATATATATTACGATTGTTCAATACATAATAATTATATTTTTCGTTGTAGATGCTATAACAAATACCTCACCATCGGAGGACGAGGAGGATAACGTTGAATTTTATGATGCCCAAGAGTCAGATACATTTACATTGAATATACTAAGTAACACTACGGGAATATCATCGAGAGAGAGGAGTAGAAACGATTCGCAGGGAAGTGACGATGGCTCAAGTTCAGAGGGAGATCCAGCACCAATGTCTAGCAACGATCCATCTAGAGCCGACTCATTTCACGTCGTGACGGACAACACGGCGTTACCACAAACATCTAGAACAGCAGAACTGGATAAAGTAATTTATTAATCATTTGTTTATGTATAAAGTATACATATTTAAATTAAGCTTTTATTAAATATTGATTTTATTTTAATATTAGTCACCTTGGCAAGTGGATGATGGCGGCAACAGCACCGGGATAACAACAGTAAGCAAAAGACAACGCCGAACTCGCGTTCCAGAAAAGCCAAATTATCCATTAAATTTATGGAGTATTATGAAAAATTGTATTGGTAAAGAATTATCGAAAATTCCAATGCCAGTTAACTTTTCCGAGCCTCTTAGTATGTTACAACGTCTCACAGAAGATTATGAATATGCAGAAATTCTCGATAGGTAAATAAATATTAAATAAAAAAATATTTTAAAGTTGAATGGATTAAAAAAGATTTTTATTCATTTTTGTTTTTTTGTTTTTATTAACTAACAGAGCTGCAGAATGTACAGACAGTTGTGAACAAATGGCGTATGTGGCAGCGTTTACTGTATCAAGTTATTCTACCACAGCTGACAGAACTGGAAAACCATTTAATCCATTACTTGGTGAAACGTATGAATGTGATAGAACTGATGATCTTGGATGGCGTGCAATATCGGAACAAGTATCTCATCATCCACCGATGCTTGCGCAATTTTGCGAGGGCAGAGCTTGGAGATGTTGGCAAGAATTTACAATGGCTTCCAAATTCCGTGGAAAATATCTTCAAGTAAATAAACAAAAAATATTATTATAGAAACAAAAATTATTCGTTATAGTTTTAGTTGATGTATTGATGATAAATTATTTTAATTATAGGTTATTCCATTGGGCACTGCACATTTGGAATTTAATACAAATTCTCATCATTATACGTGGCGAAAAGTCACGACTACAGTACACAATATTATTGTAGGAAAATTATGGGTAGATCAGAGTGGTGATATGGACATTATCAATCACACTGATGGTACCAAATGTCATTTAAAATACATTCCCTACTCGTATTTTTCTCGTGACAGTCAACGAAAGGTCAAGGGCGTTGTAATGAATGCAAATAAAGAAGTTAAATGGGTGATACAGGGAACGTGGGATTCAAAAATTGAAATTGCTCCAGTTATTAGTACTTCAGGTACTCCAGACAATCCTGTTTATAAAACTGGACCGTATACACTTGCCTGGAAGCGACGAATGCCCCCGTATGTATTACCAATTGTTAATTACACTAAAAATTCAAAAAACAATATTGATAATTAAAGATAATGTTTTTATTTATTTATTTATTTTTTTTGATTTATTTAATTCTTTATTACAGACCAGATTGCGAGAAGTATTACTCATTCACTGAACTAGCATCGCAACTCAATGAGCCAGAAGAAGGAGTAGCTATAACAGACTCACGATTAAGACCCGATCAAAGATTAATGGAAAATGGACTTTGGGATGAGGCGAATACTGAAAAATTACGATTAGAGGAGAAACAAAGAACTGTACGGCGTTCACGTGAGAGTGATGCTGAAAAATCTGCAGAGCAAGGTTATTTTTTAATATTTTATTATCGAAAAAATTTTGGATGAATTGTTTTTAGAATATTTTATTAATTGATTTTCTTATCATTTATAATGTTTTATTTAATTTTTCAGGATCACCATATCGCGGTTATGAGCCAGTTTGGTTTACAAAACAAGAAGATAAATTCACAGACAGTTTATGTCATATGTATAATCATGAGTACTGGGAATGCAAAAGCAAAGGCGATTGGTCACGATGTCCAAATATATTTTAATTTTAAATAATATTATCTCAACATGGCTAGCCATTTGCATATATACCATCGCTAAATGCATTGATTTATTTTAGTGTCATTCGTTTTTAATCCAATTCAAGCCGAAATTTATAAAAATATAATTTTCTTATTTGGATAACTTATATACAATATACGAAAAGATTTGAATATCTATATAATTTTTTTTGCTGGCAAATAGCGAAATTTTATTTCATTGCTTGGACAGTGGTCGGTATTTAATTTGTATTAATTAACATAATTTAATTTGTTTTGCTGAAGATCCATTAACCTCAAAGAAAAAAATTCAATATTTTTCCGTGGTTATTTGTGTTTATTCTCATCAATTTGATAAATTTTATGTAAACATATTTTCATATCATCGATTGACTGCATTAGTTCATGAAAAAGGACAAAAAAAATAAGGAAAATGACGGGCTAAAACTACGAAACAGGCAAAAAGAAAAAGAAAAACGATATAAAAATGAGAAATGTATTAAATCTGAAACCAGACCATGTGAGCTTCCAAAAATATTAAATTCAAAAAGGTTTAACATCGCCTTTATTTTTTTTCTGATTTATTTGTTCACTCGTACTAATCGTTGATGCGTATATATGTGTATAATTTAAATAATGTAATAGAATTTATAGTTTATTTACGTATAACATATCAACGACATGATAGTAAAATGATTTATTATTTTATTTTCATAAAAATAGTGGGCAAATAAATTATCCCAAAGCTCTAACGATTGTTATTTTATGAACATCATACAATACATTTAAGCTCAAATAAAATTGTATGGCAAATATCATCTGAGATGTGCTAATATTATTGATGTATGATCTGTCGTGCAAAAAAGAAAGAAAGAAAGAAAGAAATAAGTAATGATAAAAAAATAATCTGTATTAAGTCCCAGGCTGTACTATAATTTTTAATAGTCAGTTACCAACAAAAAAAAATGATATATATTATCTGTAAACAAAATATAAATACAAATTAATTAATGAAAGGTATATAATGGTTACTGAAATTATTTAAATTGAAGACTTCAATTATAATACGAAAAAAAAAAATTGAAAATAGAAAAGAGGAAAAAAATTTATTAACTATAATGTTTAATATTTAATATTGTTTTAGTTATTAATTAATGCTTTGGCAGCGTATGAAATTTATGTAATTACAATTTCCTTTCAGTTGCAATATTATATTCGCTAATTGTTTCAGGGGATAAATAAAATAAAGTCAATTTCATTTGTAAAATCAGTGAAAATGATTTATAAATGTCCACATTGCAATGTGAATCTTGCAAAATTATACTTCGAGTATTAGCAGGGTAATTTGTTTTTTAATAGTTAAATCACCGATAAATTTAAGTGTAAAATAGAAAAGTAAAACAAACAGATGAAGTATTTGTTGCAAATTTTGTAGCTGATATTTATTATTCGCTAAATTGAGATCAGACAAAGGAAAAAAAAAACAATTTTCATAAGTGCCTATCGTTTTTTCATATTTATGAAAAATCGGCAGTACAACGTAATTAATTTATTCATCAACAATTTAATTATTTTGCAACGCCGATTAATTAAATAAATTGTAATAAAATTAATATTAAATGATAATAGAACAGATAGCTTCATGTTATGTCTTTTCAATAGCCATGGAATGAGTGCGTGTGAAAAGTTAAATAAATTTAAAAAAATGCCCATTTTATATTTAAAAAAAAACTCAATCAACGATCGTTCATAATGTTTTATCATATACTCTTTAAAAAATTTAAAAAAAACTAGATGTATTGTAAAAATAAACATGAATTTGTTAATAGAATTAATATATCATGCGCCACAAAAAAAAATAATTAGAGGCAATTTGATGCTTTACAAATAAACAAAAACTATTAAGCACATTTATCAATATAAATTCGAATTAAAAAAACAATTTGATTTATTTTAAACTAATAAAACCTCATACAGAATATTCTAGAGAAAAAAAAAGTCCTAATTAAATTCCTAAAAAAGAAATTTAAATTCCCACCCTGTAAATATGGCTGCCATTTAAATTTCATAAGCCAAGAATAGACTTTGCGAATTTCTCAATCCAATACTTTTTATCATTTCGCCTTTTTTTATTGCAAGTTCACGACTATCTTATTCTAACACACATTACATCTATAATTAAAGTTCCTGAAAAGAAAATAATGATATTGAATTTGAATATAAAAACGTCGCATTAAATTAGAAATTAAATTTACAAATATGGGTATTATTTCCCACTTCTTTGAATAGGGACTAATAAGAAAATATTAATGGAACTCAATCATATTATATACAGTTCAATGAAGTTTTAAACATTTATTCAATTATATAAAATACAAAAAAATAATATTTGCCAATGAGTTTTTATATTACGGTTAACTATTATATTATTGATCTACTAATATTAATTTGATGCACGTTTACTAACAACAATATTCGGATCCATATTATTGAGAGAATATGTAATGGAAACTTTGCAATCCTTATCCGAATGTATTCCTAGATAAATTTTATTTTTGATAGACAAATTCATTACATGTTTTGAAAAAATGTCTTCAAGCGACGCTTCTTCTATTAAGGTATAGTATCTTCTGTCAATAATTTGTCTATGAGCATAATTTGATTTTTTGTTAATTGATTTGCAGTCAAAAATAAATGCAACTTTGTGATCTTCAATCACTAATAGAGCATCACATCTTGTACCTATAAGAGTAAACCATCCAGATCCTACAAGCTTAAATTTCTGCATCATATTACCGAATAATATGCTAGTGATCTCCCTATCATTTCGATAAGATTCTGTTTTTCTGAAATAAACTCTGAACAAAACGTGAATACTATCAGCTAGAGCGCGAACACTGTTTTCATTGCAAAATTCTGCCACTTTTTTTAATGATTTAGCAAACTTATAAATTGAACGGAGAAAAGGATCTTCACATTCTCTTCTCGAATCAGCAAGATACACATTAGCATCAATTCGACGATGTGCTGCTTTATTAGGTATGGTTAATGTTAAATAACCGTCCCCCAAATCAGTTGGGTAAAGAAAACCGTCTTCATATAAAAACTGAATAAATAAATCGACACCATAGTCACTTATTTCCCTTTCGTACTTACTTTCGTACTCACTATCGTCTGACAATTTGGATAAAATTTCAATATCCTTAATTCCATAGTTTTTAACGTATTTTATTGTGACGCACTCGCCAGACATGAGTTTTAATATTTTTGGAGTGATTTTGACATGACTTATTCCGTCTTTTATTCGGATAGAAATATAATCCAAACCGTTCCTCACACTCCTCAAAGATTCTAAAATAGCCCATGGACTATACATTTGGATAATACGACCATCTCTCAATGTCGTCTTGTAGCCATTGTACATTTCTTTTATTTCATTGAACTTTTCAAATTTTCCTGCCTTTTTTAGCAGGTCCATTACTTCAGCTTCTTCGAAGCCGTAAAATTCATCAAAAATATGTCCTTGCATGAAAGCGTAATGATCAAGATTGCTCACACCTTGCAATAATAAGCCACCAACTTGATGGCAGGCATTGAACAATGATCTTTCTACGCATTCATTCCCTTCCAACAATTTTGTAAAGATCATTTGGAAAAGTGCTATCGTTTTCTCTTTATCCTTAAACGTCATTGTGCTTCCGTAAACAATTTCGACTAGAGGCCTATCAAGCTCTTCTATAAACACATATACTGGTTTACCATAGTAGCCATGCAAACATTTCGATAAGAATTTTAAACCAGACTGTAGTTCTTCTTCACTTAATGATTCAGATTTCTCACTATCCAAGTATCTCATAAATGTCTTTTTATTATAACCCGGCCGATTCCACAATGAGCTATCTCGTAAATAAGCATGTTTTCGAAATGCTTCATGTATAGCACTTCTAAGGTCATCACAAATCCCTTCGAAATCATCTGCCTGCACTCCACCGACATAAACATATATTGTTGGGTACTTCCCAAAATATTGAAAAACAAACTTCTTATCCTTAAATATGTTTTTCCCTTGGTACAAATTGAAATTTTTTGATCTTGGTTGAACTTTTTTCAGGCAACGTTTATCTTCATCAACATCTAACTCAATGGGTTTGCCATCTTCGTCCACTTCGATCTGGACAAATCTTTTGACCATATTCATATTCAAACTTTTACTGAACCTCGCTGGTGTAGTGATCAACACATGAGTTTTTTTAAACAACTCTTTTATTAAGAGAGTTTTATCGATGTAGTACGGCTTGTTGTAATAATTCTCATAAGTTGAACCAGCTCCATCAGGTAATTTGAATTTCTACGAAAATGAAATGAAAGTATAAGCCTCATATCTAAACAACCATTGCAAGAAATGTGTATAGAAGTATATTATTAATTCAAATTACCTTAGTATCAGACGATTTTTGTGTAGATTGATTTATTTTGTGGTCACTCATCTTTGGTCGTTTAGCAATGGGCGATTCCATGAATATTTTCTTTGTCAACGATACAAATACTCGTAGCTGCTCCTAGTTAAAAATTTTCATAAGTAGTCTCCTCCAAGGCCTGGACTGTCCAAGCCACGTGCAAAAAAGAATAGTGAAGTTAAAAGTGAATATAACGCATTTCGCTTCCTATTCCTGGCCAATGATACGAAGGAGCATCCTTGACGCTTGCGCACTAGCAATTTTTCCCTTTCTCCACGCTGAATATTGTAGCCGGTTATGTACACATTATTCACGAATGTTACACTGACCCATCATCAAGTAAGTGTGTGTGTGTGTCGACTGTCTGTGATTGATGAACGATGGAGAATGGGATCATATTTACAGATCATTTATTTAAGAAATAAGTAATGATAAAAAAATAATCTGTATTAAGTCCCAGGCCGTACTATAATTTTTAATAGTCAGTTACCAACAAAAAAAATAATCAAGAGACACGATAGTGTCTCGCGCCAAGTTCACTGCGGAGCGAGACTCACGTACCCGGTACGCGTATGATCGTGCACCGTGTGCGTGCATTTTCATGTATATTTCATATTATTTATTATATTTATCAAGTATAAATCTGAAAATAATAATAATTATATACATCATATATTTGAATTTGTTGATATGTTTGATAGAATCGTTATCAACAATGAATATTACCTTTTATTTATTGAATGCATATTCTTTTATAATTGTATGTATATATTACTTGTAGTAAAAAAAGAAGTGATATCAAAAAAAGGACAAACTTTTTTTAAAAAAAAAGAAAAAAAAGGCGCCAAGTTCATTTGTGGCAAAAAAATTGAATTGAAAAAATTACTTTGGAAAATTTACTTTGAAAAAATTACTTTGCAAAAAGATTTGATATCAGTCAGTTGTTTGCCAAGTACACAATATACGGTTATATATATAGACTTGCTATGTACTATATATTATATATGTCAAAAATTTTTTGTCAATATTCCACTTTTAATACGAACGTACTTGGCGCGTCCGATCAGTCGATGAATTTCATATTCGTTACATATTCTACGGTCATGATCAGCTATACTTATTTCGGACGCGCCAAATACGTTTGTATTAAAAGTGGAATATTGACAAAAAATTTTTGACATATATAATATATAGTACATAGCAAGTCTATATATATAAACGTATATTGTGTACTTGGCAAACAACTGACTGATATCAAATCTTTTTGTAAAGTAATTTTTTTAAAGTAATTTTTTCCAAAGTAATTTTTGCAATTCAATTTTTTTGCCACACATGAACTTGGCGCCTTTTTTTTCTTTTTTTTTTAAAAAAAGTATATATTATCTGTAAACAAAATTGAAATACAAATCAATTAATGAAAGGTATATAATGGTTACTGAAATTATTTAAATTGAAGACTTCAATTATAATACAAAAAAAAATTGAAAATAGAAAAGTGGAAAAAAATTTATTAACTATAATGTTTAATATTTAATATTGTTTGAGTTATTAATTAATGCTTTGGCAGCGTATGGAATATATGTAATTACAATTTCCTTTCAGTTGCAATATTATATTCGCTAATTGTTTCAGGGGATAAATAAAATAAAGTCAATTTCACTTGTAAAATCAGTGAAAATGATTTATAAATGTCCACATTGCAATGTGAATCTTGCAAAATTATACTTCGAGTATTAGCAGGGTAATTTGTTTTTTTAATAGTTGAATCACCGATAAATTTAAGTGTAAAATAGAAAAGTAAAACAAACAGATGAAGTATTTGTTGCAAATTTTGTAGCTGATATTTATTATTCGCTAAATTGAGATCAGACAAAGGAAAAAAAAAAAACAATTTTCATAAGTGCCTATCGTTTTTTCATATTCATGAAAAATCGGCAGTACAACGTAATTAATTCATTCATCAACAATTTAATTATTTTGCAATGCCGATTAATTAAATTGTAATAAAATTAATATTAAATGATAATAGAGCAAATAGCTTCATATGTTATGTCTTTTCAATAGCCATGGAATGAGTGCGTGTGAAAAGTTAAATAAATTTAAAAAAATGCCCATTTTACATTTAAAAAAAAACTCAATCAACGATCATTCATAATGTTTTATCATTACACGTGCTTGTACAGCGGCACTATTTGTCAACTAATTCACAAATTTCTATGACACAAAGGCCAGACAGTGCTGACTCCTTTTTGATGCAATGAGAGATATGTATTAGAATATTAATGCTAATAATAATGATAATAAAAATTTATTGATATATATGTAAAAGTATACATAATAAAAGCATTGGAAATACATTTGTTTTATTTCTTTATTTATTATTTAAAAAAATATATAACGACATTGACATGTATAATGTATTGATTATATTTTATAATTAAAACATTTGACAATAAATATCTTTTATCGTCAATCATCAATAAAACCATAGTGATTTGTGGCGGAAAACCCTATAAATTATAAAATATATACTTAAAAAAAAAGTTCAATGTCAAATGAATTTTCATGCATCGGTCAACAGTAATTATGTTGGACTCCAAATTTAAATGTCAATATGATTAGACTCAATGAGATTTGGTTTTGTAATATCATGCAACATTGAACGTCGATATTTATTGAGAAAAAATTCGAATCATGTGAAAACACATCACAGTAAAAAATACGATCTCAAGTTTCAAACATTTATTCAATTATATGAAATACACAAAAATAATATTTACTAATAAGTTTTTGTCATATGGTTAACTATCATATTATTGAGATACTCATATTAATTTGACGCACCTTTACTAACAACAATATTCGGATCCATATTATTGAGAGAATATGTAATGGAAACTTTGCAATCCTTATTCGAGTGTATTCCTAAATAAATTTTATTTTTGATAGACAAATTCATTAAATGTTTTGAAAAAATCTCTTCAAGCGACGCTTCTTCTATTAAGGTATAGTATCTTCTATTAATAATTTGCCTATGAGCATAATTTGATTTTTTGTTAATTGATATGCAGTCAAAAATAAATGCAACTTTGAAATGTTCAATCACCAATAGAGCATCACATCGTGTACCTATAAGAGTAAACCATCCAGATCCTACAAGCCTAAATTTCTGCATCATATTACCGAATAATACGCTAGTGATCTCGCAATCATTTCGATAAGTTTCTGTTTTTCTGAAATAAACTCTGAACAAAACGTGAATACTATCAGCTAGAGCACGAACTCTGTCTTCTTCGCATGATTCTGCCACATTTTCTAATGATTTAGCAAACTTTTGAATTGAACGGCGAAAAGGATCTTCATGTTCTCTTGTCGAATTAACAAAACGCACAGTATCATCAATTCGACTATGTGCTGCTTTATTAGGTATGGTTAATGTTAAATAACCGTCCCCCAAATCAGTTGGGTAAAGAAAACCGTCTTCATATAAAAACTGAATAAATAAATCGACACCATAGTCACTTATTTCCCTTTCGTACTTACTTTCGTACTCACTATCGCATGACAATTTGGATAAAATTTCAATATCCTTAATTCCATAGTTTTTAACGTATTTTATTGTGACGCACTCGCCAGACATGAGTTTTAATATTTTTGGAGTGATTTTGACATGACTTATTCCGTCTTTTATTCGGATAGAAATATAATCCAAACCGTTCCTCACACTCCTCAAAGATTCTAAAATAGCCCAAGGACTATAGATGTGGATAAGACGACCATCTTCCAATGTCGTCTTGTAGCCATTGTACGTTTCTTTTATTTCATTGAACTTTACAAATTTTCCTGCCTTTTTTAACAAATCCATTACTTCAGCTTCTTCGAAGCCGTAAAATTCATCAAAAATATGTCCTTGCATGAAAGCGTAATGATCAAGATTGCTCACACCTTGCAATAATAAGCCACCAACATGATGGCAGGCATTGAATAATGATCTTTCTACGCATTCATTCCCTTCCAACAATTTCGTAAAGACCATTTGGAGAAGTGTTATCGTTTTCTCTTTACCTTTGAACGTCATTCTGCTTCTGTACACAATTCCTGTTAGAGGTTTATCAAGCTCATCTATGAACACGTATACTGGTTTACCATAGTAGCTATGCAAAAATTTCGATAAGATTTTTAAACCAGACTGTACTTCTTCTTGAGTTAATAATTGATGTTTCTCGGTATCGTAGTATTTCATAAATGTTTTTTTGTTGAACCTCGAGCGACGCCACCATGGGTTAAATTGTAGATAATCATGTTGTTGAAATGCCCGATGGATAGCCGTTCTGAGGCCATCTAAATTCTCTTCGAAATTTCTTCCGTTGACTCTAGCGAAATTAACATGTATTGTTGGGTACTTCCCAAAATATTGAAAAACAAACTTCTTATCCTTAAATATGTTTTTCCCTTGGTACAAATTGAAATTTTTTGATCTTGGTTGAACTTCTTTCAGGCAACGTTTATCTTCATCAACATCTAACTCAATGGGTTTGCCATCTTCGTCCACTTCGATCTCGACAAATGTTTTGACCATATCCATATTCAAACTTTTACTGAACCTCGCTGGTGTAGTGATCAACACATGAGTATTTTTAAACAACTCTTTCATTAAGAGAGTTTTATCGATGTAGTACGGCTGGTTGTAATAATTCTCATAAATTGAACCAGCTCCATTAGGTAATTTGAATTTCTACGAAAATGAAATGAAAGTATGAATCTCATATCTAAACAACCATTGCAAGAAATATGTATAAAAGTATATTATTAATTCAAATTACCTTAGTAACAGAGGATGTTTGTGTAGATTGATTTATTTTGTGGTCACTCATCTTTGGTCGTTTAGCAATGGGCGATTCCATGAATATTTTCTTTGTCAACGATACAAATACTCGTAGCTGCTCGTAGTTAAAAATTTTCATAAGTAGTCTCCTCCAAAGCCTGGACTGTCCAAGCCACGTGCAAAAAAGAATAGTGAAGTTAAAACTGAATATAACGCATTTCGCTTCCTATGTATTCCTGGCCAATGATACGAAGGAGCATCCTTGACGCTTGCGCACTAGCATTTTTTCCCTTTCTCCGCGCTGAATATTGTAGCCGGTTATGTACACATTATTCACGAATGTCACACTGACCCACTGTTAGGTCCTGGAGTGCGCGAAATTGAGTGAGAGGCTTACCTTGATTATATTTTCAGCACTCGTAATTACCGCCTCTGCTCCAGATTGGTTAAGAGCCAATCACTGCGTCGCTCCGGAGTACTGATGCCAACCTTACTATAATAATTAATTTTATAGGAAAATTGATGATTTCTTCTTGAGATGTAGATGCGGGAACTAGTGGATTTGTGAAGGTGTTCGATAACGGTATTTTCAAAGATGATTTGTAACACAATTTGAATTTAAAATAAATTATTTATTCTATTTTATTACACCAAGGTTAAAATTGACTTCACAATAATCTCCTGATAATTAATTAATCAGCGTCGAACTCTGTCTTTGATAATTCAATACATTTGGAGATTATAACTTATTTAGAGAGAACTCTATTTGTTATTATTTTAATAATATTTATATTGTGAATTCAAGGCTCATATTAAAAACAGCATATTTCATTATTAAGTAATTATTTAGCAAATTCATTGTACATATTTTTGAAGGAAATCGAACACTCTACAAAAAAGGTCTCTTGTACTTTTTCCATAAATCTAACCATTTAAAAAATATTCAAGGTCAAAGTTTGACAATTTTTGAAAAATTTTTTTTTTTTCGTAATTTTGTAGCTCACTGGAAAGTAATTGTCATCAAATGGCAAAAGCATATTTTTATAGGAAATTCAACGCTCTACAAAAAAGATCTCTTGGTTTTAATTGATTGCTCTAACCGTTTAGAAGATATTCGTATTCGAATCCCAATGCGTGTTGATTATCATGATTTATTAGTAATGATTTCAAATATATTCATTTGATTCTTGTATTTTAAACATATTCAGGAAAATTTGCGTTCATATCGATTAAAAATAAGTTTTTAACCATTTTTTAAGTTTTTCCATACATGTATTTATCAATGTAAGAGAAAGAAAATTTTCATTTACTATTAGAAAATTATTTATTTTAATTCAGTATAAACACAAGTATAAATTTTACAAGAAAATATGCCAAAATTTTGAACGGCTAAGGATAAAATTTTTTGCATAGCGGATTCTTGTAGAGCATAAAAAAAAACAATTTTCATAAGTGCCTATCGTTTTTCATATTCATGAAAAATCGGCTGTACAACGTAATTAATTTATTCATCAAAAATTTAATTATTTTGCAATGCCGATTAATTAAATTGTAATAAAATTAATATTAAATGATAATAGAACAGATAGCTTCATGTTATGTCTTTTCAATAGCCATGGAATGAGTGCGTGTGAAAAGTTAAATAAATTTTAAAAAATGCCCATTTTATATTTAAAAAAAAACTCAATCAAATATCATTCATAATGTTTTATCATTACACGTGACATCTATAATGAAAATTCTTGAAAAAAAATAATAATATTGAATTTGAATATAAAAACGTCGCATTAAATTAGAAATTAAATTTACAAATATGGGCATTATTTCCCGCCTCTTTAAATAGGGACTAATAAGGAAATATTAATGGAACTCAATCATATTATATACAGTTCAATGAAGTTTTAAATATTTATTTAATTATATAAGATACAAAAATAATATTTTTTCAATGAGTTTTTATATTACGGTTAAATATTTTATTATTGATCTACTAATATCAATTTTATGCATCTCTACTAACAACAGTTTTCTTTCTATCAATATTATTGTATGAATATGTAATGGAAACTTTGCCATCATCCCCATCCATGTGTATCCCGAAATAAATTCTCTTTTCGACAATTGGTGTATCATCTCGAAACAATATTTTGAGCGATGCTTCCTCTAATAAGGTATAGTATTTTTTTTCAATAATTTCCGTATGAGCTTCATTAGAAGTCATCCTCTTATCCTCAGGAAATTTGAATACAAAAATACACCCAACACAATGAGGTCTCATCACTAAATGAAGATCACCTCCTGTACTTATATAAGTAGTATTTACATCAACATCATATGGAAATTCTCGATACATACGACCGTGTAATTGAGATTGAAACTCGAATTCATTCCGAGGAGGTTCTCCACTTTTGAACAAAGCTTCAATACTTTTGGCTAGAGCGCCAACGCTTTTATTATCGCATGATCGTCCCACATTAACTAATGATTTAGTAAACTGTTCGATTGCATCGGGAGAATATTTGGTTTTCAAATCAACATTAAACAGAATTTTATTAATTTTACTATAAACTCCTGCATTAGGTACGGCCAATGTTAAAGATTTGCTTGATGAAGCAATTGGATAAAAAAATCCCATTTCATATAAAAATTGTATGAATAAATCCACACCCTCTCCATCTACTTTATTTTTGCACAACATACGTGATAACATGTCAACATGCTTAATCTCAAACTTTTCAACGTATCTAATTGTAACAGACTTGCCAGACATGATATCTGAAATAATCGGTCTGATTTTAAAATGACCTATTCCTTTAATTATTTCATCGGGAACACCAGCAGACATATTAGTACTGAAATACTCATTTATCAAATATTTTACAATAGCCCATGGACTGTAGATTTCAATATCACGACCATCTCTCAATGTCGTCTTGTAGCCACTGTACTGCATTTTTACCAAGTTGAAATCTTCAATTCGTCCCCCCGTTTCCAACATATATTTTACTTCAGCTTCTTCGAAGCCGTAAAATTTGCTAAAAATATGTGCTTGCATAAAAGCGCAATGTTCAACATTGTTCGGGCTTCCCGATAATACATTACCAAGTTGGTGGCAGGCATTTGATAATGATCTTTCAACGAATTCATCATTATCTTTCAACAAATTTCCAGTTATCGATTGGAAAAGTTCTATCGTTTTACGTCTATCCTCAGGCGTCATCCTATTTCTGTAAACCATTGTGCTTACAGATACATCGAATTCTTCAATGAACACAAATACTTTCCTACCAAAGTGGCCGTGCAGAAATTTGGATAAGATTTGTAAACCATATTTCAGTTCATCCTCACTTAATGATGCATATTGGCTGAAATTGAAGTATTGCATAAATACCTCTTTACTGAACCCCGGGCGACTCCATAACGTGCTTCTTAACAGATAAGCATGTTGTCCAAATGCCCGATGTATAATTGTTCTAAGGCTATCTAAATTCTCTTCATAATTTCTTCCCTGCACTGAACTGAAATCAACATATATTGTTGGATACTTTCCAAAATGTTCAAACACAATTTCCTTTTCCTTAGATATGTTTTTCCCTCGAAACAATTTGAAATTTTTTGATCTTGGTTGAATTTCCTTCAGGCAACGTTTATTTTCTTCAACGTCCAACACGATGGGTTTCTCATCTTTGTCCAGTTCGATCTCCACAAATCTTCTGACCATATCCATATTCAAAGTTTTACCGAACCTCGATGGTGCAGTGATCAATACATGTTTAATTTTAAATAACTCTTTTATCAGCAGAGTTTTATCAACATAGAAGGGTTTGTTGTAATGATGATCATAAACTGAATAAGTTTCATTAGGTACTCCAAATTTCTACGAAAATGAAATGAAAGTATAAATCTTACTTTGAAGTAATTTTTGCAAGAAACATGTATAAAAGTATATTATTAATTTAAATTACCTTAGTATTAGAGGATGTTTTCACAGGTTCATTTATCTTGTGGTCACTCATCTTAGGCCGTTTGGCAGTGGGCGCTTCCATGAATATTTTCTTTGTAATCAATATGAATACTCGTAGCTGCTCGTAGATACTAATTTTTATAACTCTCCTCCAGGCACGTGCAGAAAAGAACAGACGAAACTACAAGGGTCAAGAGTCAACTGTATTTCTGATCTATGATACACAGAGCATCCTTGACGCCTGCGCACTAGCAATTTTTCCCTTCCGTCATATTGAAATCCCTATAGCCGATTGCTAGTGCGCAAGCGTCACGGATGTTGCATCATAAATTTTTATATGTAGAATGATGTAGATTCCTACACATGCTTGTACAGCGGCACTATTTGTCAACTAATTCACAAATTTCTATGACACAAAGGCCAGACAGTGCTGACTCCTTTTTGATGCAATGAGAGATATGTACTAGAATATTAATGCTAATAATAATGATAATAAAAATTTATTGATACATATGTAAAAGTATGTATAATAAAAGCATTGGAAATACATTTGTTTTATTTCTTTATTTATTATTAAAACAAATATATAAGGACATTGACATATATAATGTATTGATTATATTTTATAATTAAAACATTTGACAATAAATATCTTTTATCGTCAATCATCAATAAAACCAGTGATTTGT
Source organism: Microctonus aethiopoides (assembly GCA_030347275.1). Classification (NCBI taxonomy): domain Eukaryota; kingdom Metazoa; phylum Arthropoda; class Insecta; order Hymenoptera; family Braconidae; genus Microctonus; species Microctonus aethiopoides. The sequence goes on from JAQQBS010000001.1 coordinate 2,596,810, forward strand.
GGCGGGAAACCCTATAAATTATAAAATATGTACTTAAAAAAAAAGTTCAATGTCAAATGAATTTTCATGCATCGGTCAACAGTAATTATGTTGGACTTCAAATTTAAATGTCAATACGATTAGAGTCAATGAGATTTGGTTTTGTAACATCGTGCAACATTAAACGTCGATATTTGTTGAGAAAAAATTCGAATCATGTGAAAACACACAACAATAAAAAATACGATCTCAAGTTTCAAACATTTATTCAATTATATAAAATACAAAAAAATAATATTTACTAATAAATTTTTATGATACAGTTAACTGTTATATTATTGATCTACTAATATTAATTTGATGCACGTTTACTAACAACAATATTCGGATCCATATTATTGAGAGAATATGTAATGGAAACTTTGCAATCCTTATCCGAGTGTATTCCTAGATAAATTTTATTTTTGATAGACCAATTTAATCTACGTTTTGAAATAATCTCTTCAAGCGACGCTTCTTCTATTACGGTATAGTATCTTTTGTCAATAATTTGTCTATGAGCATAATTTGATTTTTTGTTGATTGATTTGCAGTCAAAAATAAATGCAACTTTGTGATCTTCAATCACTAATAGAGCATCACATCTTGTACCTATAAGAGTAAACCATCTAGATGTCACATGCCATAAATCCTTAAACATATTAGCGATTAATATGCTATTGATCGCTAAATCATTTTGATAAGTTCCGGTTTTTCCGAAATAAACTCTGAACAAAACGTGAATACTATCAGCTAGAGTACGAACTCTGTCTTCTTTGCATGATTCTGCCACATTTTTTAATGATTCAGCAAACTTATGAATTGAACGGAGAAAAGGATCTTCTAATTTTCTTGACCAATTAGCAAGACGCACATCACCATCAATTAGACGATGTGCTGCTTTATTAGGTATGGTTAATGTTAAATAACTGTCCCCCAAATGAGTTGGGTAAAGAAAACCGTCTTCATATAAAAACTGAATAAATAAATCGACACCATAGTCACTTATTTCGCTTTCGTACTTACTTTCGTACTCACTTTCGTATGACAATTTGGATAAAATTTCAATATCCTTAATTCCATAGTTTTTAACGTATTTTATTGTGACGCACTCGCCAGACATGAGTTTTAATATTTTTGGAGTGATTTTGACATGACTTATTCCGTCTTTTATTCGGATAGAAATATAATCCAAACCGTTCATCACACTCCTCAAAGATTGTAAAATAGCCCAAGGACTATAGATGTGGATAAGACGACCATCTTCCAATGTCGTCTTGTAGCCATTATATTTTTCTTTTATTTCATTGA
>JAQQBS010000001.1:2598403-2635687 GCA_030347275.1 Microctonus aethiopoides
ATGATCTTTCTACGCATTCATTCCCTTCCAACAATTTTGTAAAGATCATTTGCAAAAGTGCTATCGTTTTCTCTTTATCCTTGAACGTCATTCTGCTTCCGTAAATCATTCTGGTTAGAGGTCTATCAAGCTCCTCTATAAACACATATACTGGTTTACCATAGTAGCCATGCAAACATTTCGATAAGAATTTTAAACCAGACTGTAGTTCTTCCTCACTTAATGATTCAGATTTCTCACTATCCCAGTATCTCATAAATGTCTTTTTATTATAACCCGGCCGATTCCACAATGAGCTATCTCGTAGATAAGCATGTTTTCGAAATGCTTCATGTATAGCACTTCTAAGGTCATCACAAATCCCTTCGAAATCATCTGCCTGCACTCCATAGACATTAACATATATTGTTGGGTACTTCCCGAAATATTGAAAAACAAACTCCTTATCCTTAAATATGTTTTTCCCTTGGTACAAATTGAAATTTTTTGATCTTGGTTGAATTTCTTTCAGGCAACGTTTATCTTCATCAACATCTAACTCAATGGGTTTGCCATCTTCGTCTACTTCGATCTCGACAAATGTTTTGACCATATCCATATTCAAACTTTTACTGAACCTCGCTGGTGTAGTGATCAACACATGAGTTTTTTTAAACAACTCTTTTATTAAGAGAGTTTTATCGATGTAGTACGGCTTTTTGTAATAATTCTCATAAATTGAACCAGCTCCATCAGGTAATTTGAATTTCTACGAAAATGAAATGAAAGTATAAACCTCATATCTAAACAACCATTGCAAGAAATATGTATAAAAGTATATTATTAATTCAAATTACCTTAGTATCAGACGATGCTTGTGTAGATTGATTTATTTTATTGACACTCATCTTTGGTCGTTTAGCAATGGGCGATTCCATGAATATTTTCTTTGTCAACGATACAAATACTTGTACCTGCTCGTAGTTTCATAAGTAAATTTCATAAGTAGTCTCCTCATAGGCCTGGACTGTCCCAGCACGTGCCAAAAAGAATAGTTAACTTAAAGTGAATATAACGCATTTCGATTTTCGCTTCCTATGTTTTCCTGGCCAATGATACGAAGGAGCATCCTTGACACTTGCGCACTAGCAATTTTTCCCTTTCTCCACGCTGAATATATTGTAGCCGGTTATGTATACACATTATATTCACGAATGTGTAGTCAAGCGATTGCAGCGCTGACACTTAAGAGTTCAATAGGTGGGAAAATTTAAAAAATATTATTTCACAACTGGCAAGAAAATGTTCATGCGATAGTACAAATTAATGTGGTCTGTATTTTTTTATATCTACATATATTCATGTATATATTTCAATTTGTCCATATGTCCGCTTTTCTCAATTTACTTTTATTCAGTACACATAATAATTTTTTTCGATTTCCCACAATCTCAAATTGGACATAGCATTAATTTTATTCCGATATTATCAAAAATGGAACACTTAATGTTAGGTTGAAATAATATTTACTATGGCCCTCATACACACATCTATCATTTGGGTTTATAAATATATTTTTGAAAATATAGAGTAGTCATTATTCTCATAAATAATAATATTAACAATAATAACAGCAATAATAATTGTTGAAAATATATGTAAAATCGAACTAAAGACTAAATTTAAGTTTCCAAAATAATTGTTGTCTAAGTGCAACATAAATGTGATATTTTTCTGTTAACGTACACCCACCAGAAATAATCTGGGATATTCTCGGTATGATAGCGAAAATTGGGGCGGACGAGAAAATGTTTCTTAAACGATAACGCAAGGATAAAAGATTCCCTCCTCAAGATGACAACACTCACATTATTATACTTATTTACAAAAATATACATTTGAGCAACTTACTATTTAATTTTTATTTATTTGTATATTTATTCATTTATCAAATTATTTACTTTCTTATTCTTTTTGCGTCTCGACTTTCGCAGTGACATTTAAAATCTACTGTGTTACATTCTACTACAATAAATGGAACTCAATCATATTATAACTTGCAGTAAAAAATACATGATGACGTGATATGAAATATGAATTAGAATTATATACAATTGAATGAAGTTTTAAACATTTATTTGATTTTTTTTTATCATTTATTTATTATTGAATACAAATACTTTTATCAAAATTCAACTGGCATTCATGGCATTATATTCTGACGGAATTGCCAGACATCACTTCTGTAATTTTTGTCCTGATTTTGAAATTACCTCATTTATTACATCGGGACTACTACCAGACTAATATTCACTGAATTTTTTAATTTATTATATGTTGTATAATAGCCGATGGACTATAAATTTTAATACCATCACCATTTCTCAATTTTGCATAGTAGCTATCGAGTATTTTTTTAATTTCGTTCAAATTATCAACTAATCCCGCCTTTTCCAACATAACTTTTATTTCATCTTCATTGAAACCATAAAATTCGGAAAAAGGATGTCTTTGCTCAAAAGCACAAAGTTTAACATTATTCGCCCATTCTGATAATAGGCTATCACGTTGTTTGCAGGCATTTAATAATGATCGGTCAACGAATTTATTTTCTTTCATCAAATCTCTAATGATCACTTTAAAAAGTTCTATCGTTTTTTCTCTATCCGGATAATCCATTGACTTTTGGTAAGGCTCTAGTTCCACAGGCACTTCGAAATCATCGATGAACACGTATACTGGTTTAACATGGTAATCGTGCAAAATTTCGGATAAGAATACTAAACCAAAAGATATTTCTTCCTTAGTTAATAATCTAAATTCTTCGCTACCGTAGTATTTCATAAATGTTATTTTATCAGAACCTCGGTTATCCCAGAATGAGCTGTTTCGTAAATAAGTATGTTCTCGAAATGCTCGATGTATAGCTGTTCTAAGTCGATCCAAAATCTGTTCGAAATTCCTTTTGCCCACTATATTGAAATTAACATATATTGTTGGGTATTTCCCAAAATGTTTAAATATAATTTCCTTCTCCTTAGATATGTTTTTTCCTTGAAATAATTTGAAATTTTTTGATACTGTTTGAACTTCTTTCAAACTACATTTATCTTCATTAACATCCAACACAATGGCTTCGCCATGTTTGTCCAATTCGATCTCAACAAATCTTCTAACCATGTCCATATTCAAAGTTTTACCGAACCCGGATGGTGCATTAATCAATACATGAGATTTTTTAAACAACTCTTTTATTAAGAGAGTTTTATCAACATAGAAGGGCTGGTTGTAATGCCGATCATAATATGAATGAGTTTCATCAGGTAATTCGATTTCCTACGAAAATGAAATGAAAGTATAAGCCTCATTTTTTAATAACCATTGCAAGAAACATGTATAAAGGTATATTATTAATTTAAATTACCGTAGTATCAGATGTTTGTGTAGGTTCATTTATATCGTGGTATTCAATTTCTGCTTTTGAAGTTTTGGTCCTTGATATGATAAGTTGATGAAAGGTGGTAGGAGGATACTTCATAGAAATTCCTGACTTTACCCTCAGAATAACATTCGGTATACTTGAATTTTTGTGAAGGAATAGATTGATTCCACGATAGAGTTGATTAGCCACATTAATTTGTCCGAATTTCCGTATCATTGCCATGATGATGATTTCTGTAAAACACAACAAAATCATGAATGATGTAATGCACAAAATACAAATAGAAAATGAATAAACCATTTTAAATAATATTGCTAATGTATCCAAATAACTAACCTAGAAAAAACTTAACGGTGCAGCCAAATTTTGTTAATTTACAACACTCAATATAACTATTTTATTTCAAACTCCTGGAACACGTGATGTAGTGATATGTTAATTGATAGCTGATTGCTAGTGCGCATGCGTCACGGATGCTCCATCTAATCACTGTTTTTCTAGGCCGAAGTGGAACTATTTTTTTCATAGTACAGTAAACTGCCGTTTAGAATAAGTGTCATAGACGGTTATTTCCAGGAATATACATTATAATCAATGTAGTTATCAATGTTAAAAATTTTTTACGTAAATTTGTCACTTTTAATACGAATGTACTTGGCGTGTCTAATCAGTTAATGAATCTTGTATTTATTGAAATTTTATTTATAATTAATTTCTGTAGGTAACATGTGTTATGTGCGATATTATTGGGTGTACCAACCCCAATAGCATTTGGTGCACTCCACCAAAGGCTATACAGGGATTTACATGAAAATGCACTAGGTGCACGCACGGTGCACGATCGGTGCGCGCACTTGGCTAATGGGGAATTTAAACTTTCAATGTTTCATGAATATCCGCATTAAGTATTTGTTATAAATGTCATCTAGCGCATGCGCGTTGAAACATGTCAGGCCGGGTACACACTAGGCGAACGACCAATAGCGAAAAAATTCCTTTGGCTAAAACAAACGCCGGCGAACATTTTTGTTCGTGTTCGCCCTGTAAATACATTAACTAATTATTCTCATTTGTGATTTGAATCATAGACTGAAGCCACTCTATTTATTTGAATTTTATTAATTCATATCGAGAATATGGATGTTACACAATTTTCTACAATGCATCCGCAACTCCGGCGAAAATAGACAAACGTCGACGAAAGAATTCGTTCGCATTTGTTCGTGCAATGTGGACAGCAAAGTAATAAATTTCACATCAAACACCAAACATTTTCAAGCGAATTTATCTGAACAATATTTCACCTTCGTTCGTCTAATGTGTACCCGGCTTTATGGGCATCTTGAATTGTCCCGATTCTAAACGCGCTAAGTACATCCGTATTAATGTAGCAAAATTTTTGACATTGATTATAACAAGTGATGAGAATTCTTGGAAATGACCATCAATAACATTATTCCTAACCTAAAAGCTGTTATGATCATAAATAACAAATATAATTATATAGTTGGCCTATTACCGTACATTTCATGCACTTGGCAATAATTATTGCTATCAACTCTTTTTATAAAGTAGTAGAAATTGAAATACAAATATTTATAATCGAATAAAGTTACATGAGAACTTGGCGCCCCCTTTTCTTTTTTTAAAAAAGTTATCACATATATCTATAACCGGCGTCACAGAGATTTTCCAGCGACAATTTCCGGAAGACAAAGATTTACACACACATATACACTCAAGTATTTATCATACCGTACATTGTGTGTGTATTAAATTTGTTCTTCATTTCTCTCAGTGAAAAAGCACAGTCAATTTTTATTTATCAACTGTCATTTGCGTCAATTTTCGTGTTTCATGCTTTGATATGTCGATCTAAAAACGAAAAAAAAAAAAAAAAAAAAAATAAAGTTATATTGTCATTGATAAATAATGAAACATTAATAAAATAATCATACATAAATAATATCCGGTATGTAATACAACAATAATAATCAAAATTCAATACATATATACATATATCGTGATAATAAATAGAGATTTTCGGCAGGTGTTGGCAATATCCCCTCTCGGAAATTTTACCGGATAAAAACGTGACGTCATATACGGACGCGCGTAGTAATACATAGAATTTGGTGTTGCTCGATACCCGAGTGGAGGGTCTGTGTGACGCCCGTATTATTTCTAACATTTGTATTGGAGGATTCTGCGCTTCTCTCACCACACAGGAACTGCTTTCGATTGTTGGCGGGCGCCGCCATCTTGAGTCAGTGAGCTCTCACAAGCGGCGCTAGTACGAGCACAAGCCGTTCGTTGAAATTTGTCGTAGTTAATATAATCGACCACGTAATCCCGGTGCGTTCTTCTCCGTTCGGCATTATTCCAATTTATATTCATTAATTTAATTCGGCAACGTATTTTAATCAAACAACATCGAGGATGTCGGAGCGGGAAGACAACGTCTACAAGGCGAAGCTTGCCGAGCAGGCGGAACGCTACGATGGTGAGCACATATTTATCTTGCTGGAATAAGTATGTCCGGTAGACGCACCCCGTGTCAGAAAATGTGATAAATTATTATTTCATTCAACGCACTAATATTCATCCAGACATTTTTACATTTATATACACAGACAGGATTAATTTAATCTGTGTGGTTGTGATGTTTCCTGTTTTTCTGTGATTAGTTTTATTCGACAAAATTTTGTGTGATGGCATCATTATCTCCATCTCTCTCTCTCTTGCTTTTTTTTTTCTTCTCTATCTCATACACGTACATTCTCAATCCCTTTGCTCTCTCACTTCAGTGCATAATGAATAATCCAAGACAACGCGCATATTGAAACTGGGGGGAAAAAAAAAAAAGAATATTTGGAAGTAACTGATAAAATTTAAAAAAAAAAAAAAAAACGCCCAAATGACTCGGTCGGGGTTAGACAATTGTTTGAGGAAAACGCCGAGGCGTCTGATGAAGAAGGGTTTTTTTTTTATGTATTTAGAGATGATGAAATTATCCAGGGTTTTAATGTTAATAGAATGACATGGGTAGAGAGTAAAAATGTCTTGGATGTATGTAAAAGAAAATTTATATGTAGAAATTATTGAGGGATAAGTGTAGAAGAGGTTAAAATTAATGAGAATATTAATTGTAATGCAATTCAAATGAAGAAACGTCAAGTTGTATGACTGGTATGTAGTCATTGTATGAGCAAAAAAAAAAAAAAACAGATACCGGCTAATCGAATAGTCAATTTTTTTCTTTATACGTCACTGTTAACCTCGCGTAATAAAGCTAAGCTGAATCATGTCGACAGAATGAAAATTTAAAAAGAAAAAAAATAAATTATTTTCCATACATCCACGCGTGTAGAAGATTCTCGATGGTATCTGATGATACCTATATCATCTTTCTTTCTCTCTCGTTTTCATGCCTCACTTTCACTGGTTCTTTCTTTTCTTTTTCTTTTTTTTTTTCATTTTTTTTTTTAAATCTTGTTTCTCATTCTCATACCATAATATACTGACATTTTCTCTTTCGCTCTCATGTATATCATGAAATGAGAATCGACAAAGTTCCTTTGGATACGACGTTGCTAGGCGTGCTTCGACCGTTACCAAAGGCTTGATAAATAACTTTACTTTGACTCGTGTATATTCTCCCCATTTGACTTCTTTACCCGGGTTGTAGATGACGCATGGATTGTAAGGTACATCATGGGAACACCCACCCGATCATGGAGGAAAATAGAGAAACGGCAGCGGGGAATTTTACTACGTACAACGTAGTAGTAATAGTAAAACGTTGTGCGCGCCTTCTCGTTTTTCTCGTTTATTATTCCTTCTCTCTTTCTATCTCTTTTGCTATTTTTCTTTCTCTCTTACACACACACACACAGACAAATACAATTGCTATCTCACTCGACTTGTATACTGCCGTCTTTAACTCACTTCCGTTTTATACGGCTTGGCCTGACCTCGGCCTTGAGAAATCCCGACCATGGGAAAAATTGCAGATGGCCTTAAACCTTTTGTCATATTTCTACCTGCTTGACATTTTCTCTGTCCCCATAGAAAAATTTTTAATCTGATTATCGGTGTGTGTGTGTGTCTTGACACTCTTGACCATTTACAGTTTATATATTAATATAAATTGTAATGTAATATATATTTAATGATGTCTTAAATTTTCTGGGAAATTTTCAATGAATCGAATGAATGTAATTTTGTGTATATTTGTTTGATGGGAAATTTTAATATTTTTGTTATTGAATGTTAATGAGATAATTAAGTGTTTGTAGATAGTTTTTTTTTTTTTTTGTTATTAAGTCATTGATTGGTTGGTTGTATGCTTTTTGTAACTGCAGTTGGGACAATGCGGAAATCAATAATGTCAATAATGAAGAAAAAAAAAATTAAATACATGTATATATTCTATTATTTATGTCATACATGTAAACGCGATTTTGTACGTAACTATATTGACATTATTGCATTATCTTATTTCATTGTCGTAATATTCTAATAATTCAAACCATATCGTAATGGCAAATTATAGTGAATGGAAAACTCGAAAGAGACTTGGAAAATTAAATGAATCGAATTTAAAAGTACACTTCTCTGAATAATAAATGAAAATGGGGAAAAAATTTATATACATTAAATAATTTGTACAAGACAGATTGAAAGGAAAAAAAAAAAATAAGCACAATAAACAAATAAAAAAAACTACGTAATATTTAACGTTTTGTGGTTACTCTGGTGGATCTTTAGAAAACAATAAAATGAAAAATATTAAAAATAACGAAAAAAAAAAAGTGTTGGGATTATTAATAGCAAAGACAATGAATGAGGACGGGGCGCATAAAGGGCACAAAATATTTTTATATGATCGTGGCTGGAGTAGGTGCAAAAAGGGTGGTAGACAAGAGGCAAAAGAGTCAGGGGGATGTTGGTTAAATTTGAGGGTTGAGAGAGAAACGACTGAGGGTGCGCGCTTGAAACTCATTCGGGGGGTGGGTATGTGAGGGGATGAGAACGGACGTAACAGAGAGAGAGAGAGAGAGAGAGAGAGAGAGAGAAGGGAGGTCATAGCTGAAGGAAAGTATTGATCTGCAACCCACCATCCTCTCTCCTGTATATCACCAGTTTCTATACCGCCTTGATACTAATTCTCAGTTTCATTATATAAATTTTATTTCACATTTTCTTACTCATCATCGTAACCATCAATTTAAAAAACAACGGCAAACTAACTCAGTTTATTATTTAATAAATATATTTATTGAGGAATCGAACAAATAGATTGCAAGAATTTTGCCTTAAATATGAGACAATAAAATGATATGAATTATTTTTTCAGATGATATAATTTTGTTTTTACTATAATCATTTGTTTATTTTTTTATTGATATTAACAGAAATGGTGGAGGCAATGAAGAAGGTGGCATCTTTGGACGTTGAATTAACTGTTGAGGAGAGAAATTTGCTTTCAGTAGCATACAAAAATGTTATTGGCGCGAGGCGAGCTTCCTGGCGAATAATATCTAGCATTGAACAAAAAGAAGAGAATAAAGGCGCTGAAGAGAAGCTAGAGATGATTCGCCAATACAGATCTCAAGTTGAAAAAGAATTGAGGGACATTTGTGCAGATATACTCGATGTACTTGATAAACATTTGATTCCTTGCGCTTCAACGGGCGAATCTAAAGTCTTCTATTATAAAATGTAAGAATGAAACAAAAATTTATATATATTATACTTGATTTTATTTAATTATTCAATTTGATTATGATAATTTTTATTAATAAATATTTAATATTTTAGGAAAGGCGATTATCATCGTTATCTCGCGGAATTTGCAATTGGCACTGATAGAAAAGAAGCAGCAGAAAAGTCTCTAATAGCGTACAAAGAGGCGAGCGAAATCGCAATGACAGAGCTCCCTCCAACTCATCCAATTCGTTTAGGATTAGCCCTCAACTTCTCTGTATTTTATTACGAGATATTAAATAGTCCAGATAGAGCATGTCGATTGGCAAAGGCCGCATTTGATGATGCTATTGCTGAGCTTGACACTCTCTCTGAGGAAAGCTACAAAGATTCCACGCTAATAATGCAACTTCTCAGGGATAACCTCACTTTATGGACCTCGGACATGCAGGGTGATGGTATGTTTTAATTTGATTCAATCATAGATATTTATAAATATATATATTAATTTATTTAATACGGATAATGGAAAAAGAAGAAAAAAAATTAGTGTATACTTTAATTTTATAAATGTTCAGAGTCTGAAACGGAGCAACCAATTCTACAAAATGATAATAATGTTCCTATTGTCACTGATGCTAATCCTTAACCATCAATATATCACAGCTCCACAATCATGATTTTCCATAATCCCAAAGGTTTGCGACAGACAGAAAAAAAATTTTTTACAAAACCCTTTTCTGTATGGGTTTTATTTTAAATGGAAATTATTAATATATTTTTTATTTTCTATATTATTATTTGATTTAATTACTATGTTTTTTTTTCCTCTTATTTTTTTCCGTAGGTGAAGGTGAACAGAAAGAGCAGACACAGGATGTGGACGATCAGGATGTATCGTAACTCTAGTTTCAGTGAGTGTTATTTGCGCATAAAAATTGAGACACAAGAAAAAATCAACAACAACAACAACATCAACAACAACAAACTCTTAAATAACTCTTAAGCAAGAAAAAAAAAAATAAAATTAAACAAAAAAAGTAATACGATTCAGGGGGACGATGGGTAGGAGATCGCGGTGGAGACAGGAAAAATCATTTTTAATTGCTCGGAGAACTTGAGAGGGAGAATTGAAAAATAAAAAATTGCAATGAATTGAGCTAGAGGATTTTTTTTTTGTTTTGACGAAGGAGTAAAAGTAAAAAGTGCGTTAATTCAAATTCAATAATCAACACAATATAATGAAATAAAATTTAAGAAAAAGAAAAATAACAAATGAGAGAGTATTTGATTTTGGTAAAATTGGCAAAGTTTTACACGTTGAAGAATATTTTAATCGAAGAATTTCATGCCGGATCTATACATACCATAGAGAACGGAGGAATATTGATCCATACACAAACACACAAACATGATTACACATGTATAACACTTTGAAGAAAATGAAGAATTGGAAACATGAAATGTTATTCATGCACTCTTATTATCAGAGTGAGATTTTGCGTGAAAAAACATTTTAAATAGTGTGAATTTGCTTGATTATTAATTAATAAGAAATGAAAATCGATTGTCTCATTTATTGAAAATAGTATCCAATTCATTTTAAATAGTTTGAAAAGAATATGAAGAAAAAAGACAAATATCTTTTTTATTTTCTTTTCAATTCGAATTAATCTCTATCATCATTTGCGAATTTATATTTGGACTGTTCAGGCTCATTAATGAATTGATAATTATTAATAAATTTTACATTAATATGCAATATATGTGTTGAATATGTGTATATATCGATTTTGATTTTCTATAATCCAAACTAATTTTATGAATTAACAAAAAAAAAAAAATGGAAATATTTCCTCTCGTGACTTTTAAATTAGCGAGTTTGAAAATAATCAATTGACCTATTTAACGTGACACTCTCTCTATCTCCCTTTTTATTTTGTCACCCTTCCACGCAATTCAAATAATTTTTACAATGTTCCACCTGTTTACCAGAGACTTTGTTGATATGAATAAAGGAAAAACAAATCTAATATTGAATTAACCAAAAGAATTGATTATACATTTGAATTAAAAAGTGGAAACACGAGATGAATAAATGCAAAAAAAAAAAATAATATCGTATACAAGAATGAAATGAAAGAAACAATATGAGAGTAGTAATTAATTAAGTATCTTGAAATCATCGCAATAAATAACTCGATCTCATCGGCATTTGATAGCTTAGCTCTCCTGTAAGCGAAGAAACAAGACGAAAAATATAAAAAAATAGAGCTTTGCTACGATGCAATCTCTCTCCGTTTTAATTGCGTTCACTTCACTAATTATCGCGTCAAAAAAAATAAAAAGGGTGGGTATTTAATTTATATCACGTAGGCGACAACATATTTGCGTGACTTAGATTGAAGCAAAATAATAAAAAAAAAAATTCGAAAGGTCGCAATGAATTAAATTTTTCTCATCAATTTAAAAGACGAATGAAAAAAAAAATCGATGAAATTATTATTATGAGATAATTGTAAAGTGAGAGAATGTTGGAGGGGATTTTTTTTTTTAATATCACTGTATTTAGATATATTTTATTGCTTCAAAACATTTTTTTTTTTTTAGTTTTCATGAAAATAAACGTCGCACTTTTATTGTCAGTCAACAAACAAATTTTATTAATCATATAATAGTGATGAAAAAAAATCTGAACATTATAATAATAGAGAAAAGCTTGTTTTTTGCGACTCTATACTCACACTGTTCGAAATAAAGCAATGCGGAATTATTAAATGAAGATAAACAAAAAATTAATTCATGATGATGATAATGAGTGATATGGAAAGAAAAAAACGCATGTAATTTTGAATGTACGTTTGCATATGTCCATCTTTTGTGAACTGTATCTGGTAGCTGTGGTATGAAAAATAATAACAGATAAAAAAAAAACAGGTCTCTGTCGTCTGAATATTTTTTTTTTTTTTTTTTATTATTGCAACTCTTTTTATATTCTCAACTCTTTGTCAATCACATCAATTACTCTCTCATTCTCTCTTTGTTCCCCCATCTTTTACCATTTATTTTTTATTTTTCACTGCATTCACTTCTCCCTCGCGTCTCCACAATCGTCTAATCAATTTAGAATTTTACTTGAAATGAATGAACAAAACAAAAAAAAAAACGTTTCTTTTTTCCTTTACAATTTTTTTAGTCTATTGTAACAAATATTTCAGTTGCCAAGCAATTTTTATAATGAAAATCCATTGATCAATTTTATTTTATTATTCAATTGGAATTACGCTCAATCGATTTATAAATAAATATATAGATATTATTATTAAGTCAAGTAGAAATGTTCTCGTTTTTATTACGTTGGCGCTTCAATTTATTTTTTTATTTGAAAATTAAAATTTTGTTTTTCTATTTTAAAAAATATGAACACGCATAAGTGATAAGTAAAACTGAAAAAGGTAATAATAATAAAAAAAAAGAATCATTAATCAAGCACGCACGAGATTAATTGAGAGATAATTTAAAAATTTGAGAGAACAAAATTGATTTTTTTCTTCTAATTATTCAAAGCGTGTTCAAGTATGTGTTGTCCTCCTCATCCAAGTATTATACCTAATGAATAATTATGTTATGAATATATTGCAAAGAATACACATAAAGAAAACAAGTAATATTCGATAATTTGTAATGTAAGAGAATAAAGAATTGAACAAGAAACAAAAAGAATAGTTTTAAGAAATTTTGTGAGTAAAAAATTTGAATGAATTAATTGTAATTAAACTTTTGCAATAGTGATGAAGAAGTGTGGGATAAACAATTGAGGTAATGAAAGGCAAAAAGAGCTTGAGACATTGTATTATTTATCAAGAAAAAATACCACAGCCTCAAGGAATATATACCAATGGTTATAAAATTAAATCATAACTGAATTTTTGTTTCTTCGATTAGTTTTATTTATTTTATTTTTTATTTTTCTAAAATCCAACGATATACAGAACAAAAATTTCCGGCTTGTATTCGTCCATCATTTATTTCTTATCATACTAACTTGAACGTAAAGCTAAAAATATATAATTGATAGCAATTATAAAAGTGATAAAAAAAAAAAAAGTTCAATTTGATGAAATTTGAATTTTTCAAGACATTTTTCAGAACAACAAATAAAAAAATCTACAGCTCAGCTAATTTCAATGTAAACGTCTCCAATCACTCAAGTTAATACTAAAACAAACAAGAAATAAACTGATTAAAAATTCTCTGTATTTCAATTCAGCGAGTCAATGAATTTTTCTTTGTCTTTATTTAAATAGCTACTAATTATCACAAAACATACAAATTTAAAAATTATGTCATTGAATATTGTCTAACTATTAATTAACCGAAACTCTTTATTCAATTGGATTTAAATCTAACAACAAAAAAAAAAGAACTATTTGCGTTTGTGTTCTACACAAAAATCATGTGCGGTGATTTACTCTGTTGCATCACATCAAATTGCTTTGTATTATCCTTTGTCAAATCATTATCACTGTGGGTTGGAGTCATTAGTGATCTCTTGAGCTTTCGTCTATTATCCACCTGCTTAAGAATTCGGCTGAGTGGACTCACAGCTCCTGGCATAATTGGAGAGAGACTAAAACTCTGAGTTTCATCACAATTCTTCAATGTACGACGTGGTGATCTTACATTTTTTGTATCAGCATTACTTCTACTACGTCTTGCTGACTTTAATTTAACGCTACGCAACATGTCCAGTGATATAGCAGGTCCACGTGGCGTTTCCATATTATATTTTGGATTATTCTCCTAATTAAATTGAATATAAAATGAATAGAAAGAAATAATCCAAATGATAAAGTAAATTTAAATATTTAATTTATTATAATTCATTTTATTTTACATTTTACCTTGTTTTTTTGTGGTGCTTTTTTCAGGGTCACTTTACGAAGATCTTCAACTGTTATTAATGGACGACCTTCTGTTGATGGAGTAGAACATTTTCGTGTTGGTGTTCGATTGTGATTTTGAAATTTTGGAGTTATGGGAATTGAATGATGAATTGGAGGTAGTGGTGGAGGTGGAGGTGGTGGTGTTTCTGATGAAGTCAATATTGATCCAGATATCCGTAAGGAATTTGCTGAATTTATTTGGATTGTTTCATTCAATTTCCTGGACAGCATCGTGAATTCTCTAGTCAATGTATCATTATTTTGAGCAAGTTGGTTGCTCGTGTTCTTCACGATGTCAAGCTCACACTTCAACTCTGATAAAGAGTTCTTATTCAACGTATGAACCTGTAAAATGATAATTTAATGTGAACGAGAAGAAGAATTATGCTGAGTTTTTCTTGTATTTTTTTTTTTTTGTTGATTATTACTTGGCTTAATTCTTGTTTTATACTATTGATTTTTTCAGAAAATAGCAAGAGCATTCGTTCATTTTCAGCTTTGATAATGGATGCTATTTGAGTTAAATTATCACTGGATTTTTGGGTGTTCTTAATTGGAACTGATTCTGTTACAACTGTTCCAAAGAAACGATAAAATCTTTGACAATTCTGTGAATGAAAGAAAAAAAAAATTTTATTCAGAAATTAATAATTATTTTTTAAGGTTAATTCATGACAGGCGTGAATAATCCAGGTGGATTTAGTGTATTTTACTGTTTTTATAAGTTTAAATATTTTATTTGACAGCCAACAACTGAATCCATAAAATTTAACTAATGGCACTTTCCACCAATGAATTTTAAATGATAAATTATCTGTCCATGAATTGTTTTGAACAATTGAGGACTCATTCATTGACACATAAGTCTCAATTTTCTAAAAAAAAATTTCAATCAATTTATAGCAAAATTAAATAATATTCACATAAAATTAATTAGTTGAATCCAAAACTTGCCTCATTTTTTTTATTATTAATAATAAAATAAGAACTTATAATTTTTCCTGGTGATGTGTCATCTTTTATAGAACCATCTACAACGCCATCAACTTTCAATTTATGTAATGAAGATGATAGCGGTGATGAACAAATAACTTGATCAATTAAGTAATTTGTCTGATCATTAAATTTATTTAGGGACAAATTATTATCACCACAATCAAACATTTGTTCCTTCTTGTCAACGTTTGTATTATTATTCTTCTCATCTAATTTGTCCAATAATTCCAATTGCTCTGAAGTGGGTAAAATTTGTCGTGTCAATAATTCTGAATGAAAACAATCATTATTTATTTCATCAATTTTTCCGTCTTTGAGATAAACATCGTTATGAAGCTGATCAACAGTATTTGTAATAATTTCGCAATTTTCAGGAATATCAAAATTTAATTTTAATGCTCTTGCACGTGGAATGAATTTTGGACTTAATAATTCCTTGCAAGAAATGTTTTCAATGGAATTATACAATATGGACTCGGGGAATTGTTCATCACATGAAAGATTCATGATTTTATTACTGTATTCCAGCACAACTTTATCAGTAATTATAAATGAATGAAAACTCGACGTTGAAAATTCACCAACTGCAGTTGTAAGTTAAAGTTTCTTCGATTAAATCTCATCATTCATATTTGATATAAATATAATTTTTTCCCTCTAGTTAAAAATCCATTGTTATATTTATTTAATTTTAATTCCCTTCTCACGTACACGAAAAACATTGATGTGAAATTATTAATAATTAAATATAAAACTGTATAATTAAAATGAAATAATTTAGCGCCGCCTTTGCCCTACAACTTTTATATAAACACTGACGTAACGTTATAACTTCAGGTACTGTAGCTACATTCAATACTGAAAAGTATATTCATGGTTTATTCAAGGTTCAAATCAGTATAACCAACTTTTGTTTTGAAATTGTAATACAATTATATACAAAATGTCTCTATCAAGCAATGAAATAAATTTATATTTATTAAAGGATCAAAAATAAATGAATAAATCCAAGAATATATTCGTTATGTTCAATGATCTTGATGTTCTATTTATTTATTTTACATTTAACTATTTTAACAATGATTTAAGGTTCACGCTGAATTCCATTGAATATTAATTAATTTCGTTTTACTAATGAATCTTCGAAGAGATAATTATTTTTACACTGATATATCGTCTTGTTTGGAAACATCTCAAACTATTACGAAGTCATGATTACATTTTCAAAATTCTATTCGGTGCTTTATCCATATTATTATTATTTACATCATTTCATTTTGTTCTTATTTATTTTTCATTTTGTTTTTAATCGTTTACTTCTTATTCACAAAGTCCTCGCCTTTTTGAATATTTTTCTTGAGCTCAGGAATGGCTGCCTGAAGTAATTTTTCTTCATATCCGCTCAATTTACCAAGTCCCAAATTTTTCTCTACACCATTTTTCTAAATAAACAAATAAATAAATATATAAGTAATAATATTTTGTAAATAAATTGTTTCCACAAAATAACGCTTATTTAATATTATAAATAATTTAAATTTCTAATAAATGAACTTACGCCAAGAAGAACCGGAGTTGAGAAATACTTGGCTTCAGTTACATTGGACCTGACGTAAGCACACTCAACGATATTTTGTTCGCCATTAAGTGCTTTGATTAAAGAGAAACCGAATCGTGCACCGGCATAAGCCATTGAGAGTGTTGCAGAACCAGTTCCAGCTTTAGCTTTAACAACTTCAGTTCCGGCTTCTTGAATTCGTTCTGTAAGTGCTTTAAGTTGATCATCGGGGAACGAGACACTTGGTTTTGCTTGTGATATTACTGGAATGATTGTAATACCGCTGTGACCACCAATAACTGGCACAGATACTTTTTGTGGGTCCAAACCCTGTGAGTAAATTTTAATAAATTCAACATTAAAAATATAATTTAATACTTGATAATATAAATTCACAGCTAAGTATATTAGTGCTTTATAAAATACCAGTATGTAATCAGTGAAACGTTGAAAAAATTCAACGTTATCTCTATTATAAACGTTGCGTAATATAAATTCTCGTTATGAAATACAAAGTTATTTCTTATTTATTCAATAAATTACCTTAGCTTCGCCAATAAAAGCGTTTGATCTGACAATATCTAATGTAGTAACACCAAAGATCCTGTTTGGATCATAAACACCAGCTTTTTGGAATACTTCACTGGCAATTGGGACAGTGCTATTAACCGGATTGGAAATAATTGCGACAAATGCTTTCGGAGCAACTTCGGCAATTGCCACTGCTAAATCACGTACGATTGATGCATTTGTATTAAACAAATCATCACGAGTCATTCCAGGCTTTCGTGGTACACCAGCGGGAATAATAACCACCTATATAAAATACACAAATAAATAAATATTAATATTCTAAATTATTTATTATATTTGGTTCATATAATAATATTAAATTATTTAAACTTACTTGTGCACCTCGAAGAGAATCCTTGAGTTGCTCAGGGCCAGTGTAACCTTTTACCTTTGAGTGACTATCAATGTGTGATAAATCTGCAGCAACTCCAGGAGTATTTACAATATCATAAAGTGATAATTCTGTTACTAAAGGTGATTGCTTGAGAAGAAGCGCCAGCGGTTGGCCAATTCCGCCAGAGGCTCCCATAACTGCAACTTTTGCATTGCGCTAAAAAAAAAAAAAAATTCAATAATATTTCATACATGTATATTAAATAATATATTCATATTTATCATCCATTTTGTGCATTCTTGAATTCTAAAAATATAAAATATTATTAAATAATCGATAAGTATATTTTATAGTATCAAAAAAATTTCAGAATTTTTATTTTTCAAAGTTATAATTAATCTTAATTAAAGATAAATATATATGAAATGTTATGAATTGAAGAATTATTCAGATGTAAAAAATTTTTAGTTACAATACATCAACCTTGAACTATTTCCTTCTATTCATATAATGATAATATCTAGTTTTTAAAATCGTTGCATAATACATTGAATTAAATTGGTACATTCGAATTTTGAAGTGTTTGAATGAACACGTGGGGAGACATTATTCTATAGGCTTAAATATAAGGAAATGAAAGATAATTATTTTAAATATATGCAGATGCGGTGATTATTTTTGAAAAAATTTATTGAGAGTTCGAAATTCGAATCATATGACGATATTATTTATCCTTACTTGAGCGCTAGTTGACAATTGTTTGACTCCCTGTTGGGCAATACTGATTGTCGGTTTAACAAAACGTGGCAGCATTTTTGCTTTATTTTATCGTGAGGAGCAAAAAAAACGATTGAAAAATTTTCTATGTGCTTTACAGCCGAGTAGCCAATAACCCCTAAATGACACCGAACGACCTTTTTGGATTACTTGTTCGATCTTTAGTAGCGCATATATATACCAGCTTCTGATTTCATCCAATCACAAAAATGTGTACGTGTACTCGAATCAGTCTTAAAGCTCTATTTATATGCCAACGTTCGCGCGTTTAAGCACATATTTCTCATTGGCGGCCGCCATCTTATGCGCACTCCGCCATCTTTCAGCCATTTTGATCAATAATAATTCTGTGTTATGACGCCAGTGTTTACATGAAAACAAATTAAAATTTTCAAATAAAATCAATGCTATATAAATAAAATTTATTCAATCCAATCCATACATTTTCTTTCCTATATAAATAAAAATATCATTTAAAAAATATCCAACCTCAAAACAATTCAATTACAACATAATCACAACATAACCTATAAAATAATGCGCTACAGTACTGGCACACTGTAATATATATTTAAAAAACATCTTATAATTAAATTTTCATACATAAATTGTCAATATATCACACAATATATATTTATATCTATACAAAAATACCAGAACACCTTTATAATACATTATAATTGGATACAATATAATACTCTTAATAATTCCCCTGTAAAATACATCTCTACTCTCTGACATAAAAAATACAATGTATAATGTACATTGTGCACACCTTCCTTCTATTATTATACATATATACAAATATATACATATAATCCATGCAACAACACAATTTCAATAAACGGTTGCAACATATGTGCATTCGTTTCGTCGTGTGTACACTCAATGACTGTATATAGCGCTTCTCCGTCGTTACATTATACATCAAGAAGTAAAAAGAAGGAATAAAGAAATAAGAGAAAAAAATTTATCCGCACGTTTCTCATTAAATTTATTCGCAGAGCAGTGTGTGGTTATGGATGCGCAATGTCTTTAAAAGAGTGTTGAAAAAATATTAACGGATGAAATTTATCCTAATATAAACAAAGAAAAATTTCAAAAAAAAAATTCTATAGAATTGTGGATACATAACATCATTTAATTCATTGCTGTGACTATATAAGCTTATATTTACTCACCAGCCGCATGGTTTGTTGCAAATATGTATATATATATAAGTATATACATACATGGATACATAAATTTTTATAATAAATTCAAGCATACATATATATATATAGTTGGCAGGAATTCGTTATCATGTTTGATAATGTATTGAATATATTATTAAAGTGCATTCATTGAGACGGTATTATCATTTCTGTTGTTTACATTTTTTGTGTAATGTTAATCACATTATATCATTATAATACAAATGAATATTGTTAAGTCGAAGCTCAGTTGAATGGTTGATTATATGTACATTTTAATTTTATATTTAACAATAATACTGAATCGCTATTGGACAATTTTATATAGTACAGCTGTTATTTAATTGTTATAAAAGTTATTTGAGTATTGTTTATTACTTTTGGACATTTGGTAAATTGTGAGTTTGGTTTGTTTATTTATGTAATTGTGATAAATGTTTGGTTATGTCAACGTGGTAACATTACAAACATCTGAACGTATGGTAGCAAACATACATTCGCTTTTCAATTTTCTTATTATTTATTCAATTCGAAGAAACAATGAATGATGCATTTTACATAAATATTAAATATTGTTTTGTCTGTATGTTTATCAATAATAATTTTATTGTTATCAATTTAATACTCAAACTGTAGATATAATGAAATATTGAATTGGATATTTTTCCATTCAATTGGCTTTTAATACTGCGTCTTGAATTAACTACATTTAGACAATTATTTATGTATTTAATTTGGTAAATATAATATTAATTTTTATTTCTGTTTATTGTAGAAGTTGATAACGCAATGGCAGAGCGGCAACAAGCGCCTTCTGACTTTAAGTGTATGTCATTGGACAAAATAATTGAAGCTATGACTGCTGATTTGGAGAGTTCTAGTGGTCATTACGCTCATTTTGCTCCATCGCAAACAATGCCAACACGTTTAGATGATTATTCACGTCAAAATGATCGTGACTATTTGGCAGGGTCAATGAGAAATCAAACGATGCATCAAAATGCACCAGCAATAAATCCTGTACCTCAATCAATGTACATGCCAGATGTGCCACCAACTTTTAATGCAAATAATACTGGTGAACAAATATATTTTCCACCACAAACAGTTAATCATTTAGGTATCAATGAAAATAATGATTTAATTGGTACAATTGACGTTGGTGGTGGAAATTATATTAATGTTATATACGGTAATGCTTCGCAAATTGTTGCTGAACAATGTGGTGTTAATAATATTACATCATATAATAATAATCATCAAGGAATAATAGATCGAGAATATGGACTTTTTAATGAGCAACGAATACCTATTCAGCATAATAATATACCGCATCATCAGAGTACAAATGGTAAACAACTTATTGATAATCTTGTGGGTAATTGGGCGCCAAATCAATCGGGGACATATAGTCCATTTGGTGGTTCATTAAATGTTACATCAACGTCTAATCCTGCATTCGAGATTAAAGAACAAGTTGAAATGCCAAAAGTTGTGCCAGAAGTTCAGCAACAAAAAAAACGCATTGTGGCAGAGGTAAAACCCATGAGACCGTCGTACTCTGCTATTTTAACAAAATCACCGCCACCACCATCATCATTTTTGAATTCACCACCAACGAAATTACAATCTGATATAAATGTTAAGAAAGTATCTGGTAAAAATTCTAAGAATAAAAATAAACCAGGATTGTTAAAGCGACAAAATTCGTCCGGCAGTGACGAACATGGCTCGCCAAAAATACAATTGCCAAAAAAATTATTGACAACAAATAATTCAAATTTATCAAGACGTTGGGTATCATTGGACAATCTTGATGTGCAAAGTGAATCAAATGATATTAATGCATTTAATAGATCTGATCAATTTGAAAAACGTAAAAGTACAAAGATATCAAAGAAAAATGAAACATTGAATAATAGTAAATTACAAAATGGCAATGTTAAATCATCAGTTAATGTTCAAAAGCGTCCAATACAAATAAATAATAATTTGAATGGCGCAATGGGTATTAATCAAATGACAATGACGGAAAAAATGGAAAAAAATCAGCAGGCAAACGGTAAAACTAATAGAGATGATAAAAAATTGATTAAAGAAAAAAATAATAAACGTTCGCATGCTGAAAAGGCTCAGCAAATAAAAAAAGGACAAAAAAATCGTAAACGTGATAATAAAGAATCACCAATTAAAGATCTATTTAAAAATGTGAATAAATATGCAAATCGTTGGAGTAAAGTTGGTTTAAAAATTTTTTACTGGTTACTACATCTTATTTCTGATGTAGTAAGTATGAGTACGAATCTTGTCATTCAATTTATTAAGTGTATGTGGTTTCACAGTATATTATATACAAAATACTCATGGGATTATGTCGCATCGGCATTTTCTAAAATACGCTTTTTAAATGCAATGGGAAAAAAAATTGATAATTGGTTTGGTAATAGTCGTTTTGCGTTTTGGCGACGTATAAAAAAATCAACAAAAACGGAAAAAGAAGAAAATACAAGTTGGATACAGGGTGGTTTAGAGACAAACATTGCATTACCAAGTACAGGCGAAGAAGCAATGAAACGCTTATTGGCATGTAAAGGAAAAGATCCATACAGTATACTCGGTGTAACACCCACATGCTCTGACGATGATATTAAAAAATATTATAAACGTCAAGCATTCTTGGTACATCCTGATAAAAATAATCAACCTGGTGCTGAAGAAGCGTTCAAAATTCTTGTTCATGCATTTGATATAATTGGCGAACCGGTAAATAATCTTTATCATTAATTAAATAAAATTTTTATTTATTTCCTCGCTCTAAATAAATAATCTTGTAATTTCAGGAACGAAGGCAAGCTTTCGATCAAACCCGACAGGTTGAAGCAGCATGGGGTGAATTAAGTGACTTATTATCACAACTGCATCGAAAAATGGAACAAGCAGCGAATACAATAAGATGTACAAATTGCGGTTTCAGACATAAACGTATACCGACTCAAAGACCGTGTTATGCTGCGCGATTTTGCGCACAATGTAAAATTCGTCACAGTGCAAAAGAGGTAAAATCAATTAATAAAATTGATTGAATTATTGATTTAGTTTTCAAATGTTAATTGAGATAATATTGTCAATGTATTTTTTTTTTTGCCAGGGGGATATTTGGGCGGAATCACGTGTAATGGGATTTCTTTGGCACTACTATGCCTGCATGGAAGGAGCTGTCTATGATGTGACAGATTGGGCTGCTTGTCAAGCTGGTAATCTCAAACATCTTCGGGCGAATACACATAGTGTGCAATATAGAATTGTTTTGGGACAACGGCCATCAACTCAGACGTCGCCCAACGGCAATAGTGGTGGTGGTGGTGGTGGTGGTGGTGGAAATAAAAAGCGACAAACAGCAGACACCACTACTTCGTATGTAATCAATTAATTTAATTTATTAAGTTTTATATAATAAAACAATTTTTTTTCTTCTGGATTTTACTATAAAAATGAACTTGTACATTTTACAGAGATGCCGATCTTGAGGATTTTTTGAATACTTTCTATAATCACAATAAACCTGGCTCTTCAACTACTGCTACGACTTCAACTACAACTTCTAATACAACAGAGCAAGCGTCAACGAAAAGTGATAATCGTCGACGAAAAACGAGACGTAAATGAATGCAATGTCAAGAAGATAGAGAAAAAAAGGGTTCTTTTTTTTTCTTGCTTGCATTTTTGATCTCTCAATAAAGCAAAATGCAATACGGTATAATTGTTGGCTAATGTATCCGCTGGTCTTTGGAATCTACATTATCATTTTCTCTTAATTTTTTTTTTATCCCGCGGCTTTAATGCATTATTGTTAATTATTTACTAATTAATTGTTCACACACATACACACTGACTTTTGTTAAAACAATCATGTGACATTGTGTGAGAAGAAAAAAAAATTGTGCATATTTTTTTTCTCTTCAAACAACGATATAATTAAACTTGAATTTGGATCCCACTACATTTAAATATATCTATTGTAAAAAGATTTTAATATTATTATTTATACCTTGTTTAATCTTCCTTTTATTGGAAAAAAAATTCATATATATATATATATATATACATTAACAAACAAGTAATAAATGATATAAAAAACTTTATTGTACTAAAAAAATTTTAAATATGACAAGAAAAAGACAAGTAAAGAAATATGGAAAATATATATAATTATGTGCATTGTCCCAACATTCCTTCCAAAAATGCAAGTTCATCAATATTATCTATAGCTTGTTCCACATCTCTCTTTTGAACAGTTTTTTTCTTAGCTTGAACAGTAAATCTATATGCTTCTTTAGCAAATGAATCAATGAATAATTCCTAAAATAAAAATCATAATACATCAAAGTACTATAAATAAATTTTAAAATATTTCATAACCTCTTTCAGCTATTACCGTTGATTTAGCAATAAGAAAAACAGCCTCTTGATTCATCAAATTAACATCTGGATCCATTTTAGCAATGTTTCGAACTCGTCCAATAGGTAATTTCAATAATTTTTCCTTTTGTTCTTCATCAACAGTTGGAATGCTTTCAATTTTTTCTTGAGAATCTTCTTGCGATTCTTCATCTCCATTAATTGGAACATTCAATTGCTCCAAAATTGGAGATTCTTCCATTGACGATAAACTCTCCATTGAAACTAAATTATCAAATTACAAGAAACATAATAGAATATAATTATACAATTCAAATATTTATTTATCCTTGCAATAATTGTTTTTCAAATTGTTTTCATACTCACATGACCAACTTCACGTTACTAACCTTTATCTTGTTTCACATAAATAAACAAATATTGAATATACCCACGTATGCCTATGTGTGTACACAGAGAAAATAACGGTTATAATATGAAATAAATAGTCGAATTATATTTTTTTGATTAAATATAAATTTAAATTGCACCAATGAAACAAGAAATTTGAATTATAAATTGATCTTGCGCTACGACGTGAACACAGCGCTTAGAACTATATATATATATACATACTGGTTTACGATATTTATTTATTTTTTTTTTTTCATTTTACCTCTCTCACACACTAGTACGATGTTGCGATTACATATTAGTTATATACCAAGTGAGTAGAGAACCCGCCCTACCTCACAGTGTAACATACACATAGGAGATACAGCTAGTAGTGGTGCTGCCGGTTATATTATAGGTTAAATTTATATTAAAAAATTTTTTCTATGATTTTATTGTAATTTGTAATTTAGTGTTTGATAAAATGGACAGTAGAATTACAATATATGATCCAGATGATGAGGATGAAATTAATAATGGTATATTGGATGATATTGATTCATGTAATTTCAATAATGATGATGACAATTATGATCTTGATGAGATCAACAATTTTTTTCATCGAGTTGATTCAGATCAAATTATTTATGAAGAGAAAAAGAAACGATGTAAAATGATTGGTAAATATGTAATGGGTGATTTGCTTGGTGAAGGTAGCTATGGTAAAGTTAAAGAGGTTCTTGATTCAGAGAAACTCTTTAGGCGAGCTGTCAAGATATTGAAGAAGAAAAAACTTCGTAGGATACCAAATGGTGAACAAAATGTACAGAGGTTTGGAATTATTTTGATTTCCTATACTGTTTTATATTTATATTTAAATTATTTGTATTTCAATTCTAATATGGTTTATATTTATTTTGTTTACCTTGTGTGTGTGATAATTATTTAATGATGGAATTATTTATTTTTATTTCATGTACAGAGAGATCCAGTTATTGAAAAGGTTGAAGCATAAAAATGTGATTGAATTAATTGACGTATTATATAATGACGAAAAAGAAAAAATGTATTTAGTTATGGAATTTTGCGTTGGAGGTTTACAGGTAATTTATACACCAGATATTGATGTAAATTTTTTTAGTAGATACTAACAATATGTAGAATAAATGCATAATGTTTTTTTTTTCTATTGAATTTTAAGATTCTATTTATTGAATTTATTTTCAGGATATGTTAGAAAGTACAAGTAGTAAGAAATTTCCTATATATCAAGCGCACGGATATTTTACCCAATTAATTGATGGATTGGAGTATCTTCATAGTAAAGGAATTATTCATAAGGATATAAAGCCTAGCAATTTATTATTAACACTCGATGGAACATTGAAAATTAGTGATTATGGTGTTGCCGAGGTGGAAAAAATAATTTTTATTACAAATAAAATTTATAATTAATAATAAATAATTTATATTGAAAATTATATTTCACAGGCTTTAGATATATTTGCCAATGATGACACTTGCACAATGGGACAAGGTACGCCGGCATTTCAACCACCCGAAATAGCAAATGGTTGTGAAACATTTGCTGGTTTCAAAGTTGATATATGGAGTTCTGGTGTTACATTGTACGATTGTAATTATTTAATTAAATGTGAATTCATATTTTTTAATGTATCACTGGGATAATTTTTGTATTTATATTGTAGATATAATATAACAACTGGTCGTTATCCATTTGATGGCGACAATATTTATAAATTATATGAAAATATTGGAAAAGGTGAATATACGATACCGGACGATGTTGAAGAAAATTTAGCATCATTACTCAGGAGTATGTTACAAAAAGAACCGGAGGATAGATGTACATTGCAAGAAATTAGACGTCATCCATGGACAATTATTCGGCCAGAGAGAACAACAGATGAGGTAGCAATACCACCGTTAAAAGGTGGAGTTTGTCACAAAATGACTGTACTGCCATATCTATTGGAATATTATTATGGTGTGGATAATGATCCCATGTATTACACAGAGCGACAACTTAATGGTATGCCATACATTTGTATATTAAATAATTTTATTCTATTAGTATGTATGTATTAATATCAGTTTAATTTATTTTTTTGAGCACATTTGTTTATTTTTTATCACATTTTTTATTCATTCTTCGTGATCGGTATAGATTTATTATTATATTAATTTAATTTATTGGCAATATTCGGATTTTTCTAATGACTTTCGTGTAAATTACTAGTGAGTCCTCAACAAAATGGTCTTGTTAAACAAATTAAAAATTGGTAAGTTATATTGCCGGAAAATTAAATGATTTATTGACAGTTTATTTTGCATCTCGGCATCAATACTAACGAACGAGGATTAGAAACGAAAAATGAATATTTTAATAGAATTTCCGTGAGTTGTGATATGAAGAAAAATATACAAAGAAATAAAAGAAATGAAGAACGAGAAAAATTAGCATGCTCTGAGTCATTTACATTTAATTTTATAACGTGAAGATTTTGTTTTTCAGATGATAAACGGAAATCTGAACGTTCTTTGTCAAACCGTCTTCTAGCATTTTTATCAAAGCCATGCATCATACTGTAATAATTATATATGCATTTTTGCATATTTCTTTATTTTTGGACGTTGGACTTACACACTTTTGGGTACATTATTGTTTCAAAACTTTTTTTTTTGTTTTCTTATTAATATTTCTCCTGTTTTTTCCTTCAAACACTGATTCAGTATTTTATTTTATTTTTTGACGACGGAATTAATCTGATGTTTGGTTGAATTAATACCGACTTATTGAAAATAATTCTACAAAATTAAATATTAATACGCACGAGTAAAGAAATAAATTGTTAACTACTAGAACTAAAATGTTCTATTAATTTTAGTAGATATTTTAGTGAATTATTAATATATTATCTCAAAGTAATTTATAATTTGTATGTTTTAATTATTATCTTTTTTTTTTTCTTTTAGAAGAAAGAAGACTTCAAGAATTGGATCGTATTAGCAATGATCAAAAGAGTTTATCCAGCATGAATAATCCAAAGTCAGGTACACACAATATCAAACGACGTTGGCGCAAACCGATTTCGTGTATTAGCGTTAAAAAATTAACGTCATGCAAACCATCGTGATTTAATTTATTTGGTTTATCATACGGTAATAATCGACGTAGTATTCTCAGAATATTATTTAACATAGAACGAAGTTTCTTGGAAATGTGTTGAATTTGAAAAGTGCTGAATAAATTATATGAAATGGACAAATAATGAAAGTGAGGTAGGGCGAGAGTGATTTAAAAAAAAACTGCCGTATTTTATGAGACTCTCTCGAGATTTTTTTTTGTTTATTCTCAATTTATACGACAATATATCATTGAAGCATGAATTTTTGTGATATTAATATTAAAATGATAAAAATAAGTCAAAGAAAGGGCGTTAAGAACTTTGAATGAACGAACACGTTAACAATTATTGTCTTTTTTTCAATTTAACTAATACAGTTCTGTGTTTTTGAAAAATAAAATTTTGTATTCTTTCTTTTTTTTTTCTATAGCTTCGCAATTATTTGCGTTTCACTATTTGACATAATTCGCACACTATTATTTAATAATTTTCATGATTATCCTTACTATTCAGCACTTTTCTTCAATAATTTTGTATTTTTTTTTTCCCTCTATTCTGAAGTTAAAATAATCCACGACATTTATTGTCTTTGAGTTTAATTACTATTGTTAATAAATTATCAGATTCTATTGAATGTTTGAATGTGAATGATAGTGATAAAATGATGAAAATATCTAAACAGCGAGAAAAACGAGATATTATAACGATAGATTATAAGAATAATACTAAAAAAAAAAATTGTATACCATATAAATATTTTTTTTTTCCATTAAGTATGAACGAATGCAGGATTGACTATAAAAAAAAAAGTCGAGTAAACAAATTTAATGACTATAATTGGGTCTTATAGATCTATTGTAATAACAACTGTTAAAAAATAATTGATTGCGGCCTCCTGATAACAAATAATTGTACGTATGCAGTATCGAATGATTTTAAGTGTGAAAAAATTGAGACACAAGAATTATTGAAAGATCGATGTAACACAATTACAAAACACAAAAAGAAATTAATATTGAATAATGTCAACAATATCAACAACAAAAGTATTTCTTAGGCCTTCAAAGTACCTTACTTTGCACAATTGCCCGTGCATTACGTTAATAATTGTATTAAATTGTGTACATATCGCCAATAGTCTCTTTGAATATTTCAATTGAGGCTCTAAAATAATTGTATTTGCCTACGTAATATTTATTGAAAATTTTTTTTATTTCACCCAAGCGTGATGAAAAAAAAAAATTCATATAAAAATTAAATCTTACTTCGTCATTTGATTAAATTAAAAAAAGAAAAATGAATAAATCAACAGCTAAAATATAATGAAAACATGTACAATATACATTTCATTATTTCATTGCGATTATTTTGTGAAAGAATAATATTACAGTATTCATGTGAGGTTTTAATGTCGTGAAAATTTAATTCAATTCAAAATTTATGATAAAAAAAATACCGTAACACAATATTTTATTTTACATTTTCATTTATATAAATACAAATGTAATTCAAAAATGATTTTTTTGATGAAAATGCGTCATCTATACCGTATACGTATTTAGATAATAATAAATGTGTACTGCCTAATTTATATTCACGACATTTCAACTGTAAGCAAAAAAAAAAAAAATTGCCATTGTACTATTGACTACGCTTGATGCAGCGTGGGCTTGTAAACATCATCAACTCTATAAGATTAAATCATAAATCGCAGTAATACAGTTCCAAGTGCCATTCAGCTTGCCTTTAGAAATGTATATATAGCACATCTATGGGCACTATATGTTAAACTCTGTACAATTGTAAAATTGTTGCCGCGTAAGTTGATAATGAACATTTGAGTAAAAAAAAAAAACTTTATTGAAAAAAAAAAAATTTTTTTTTATTTGCATAGCTACATGTGCTGTCATTAATTATTTGGAATCAAATATTAAGATCATTTATTTATAATTATTATTATATACCAATGTGCCGACACGGAAATTTATCTGAAAAAAAAAAAAGACTTCAAAAGCAGCAATTAATTATTTTTTCATTAACTATCACATCATTATTATGTGTTTAAGAAAAATAGATTTCTATTTGAAAAAATTATCAATCTCCCGCAATTTTCTTGTAAATAAACAATTACCAGAGTCATTAGCAAGTCGATGAATGTATTATTATTTCATTTATAATTATTATTTGTTTTTTTTCTTTTTTTTTTTTGCGTGTGTATGAAGCATAATTTAGAAGAAGAAACAAAAGAGTAAAGCCTGTTGGTACAAGTACAAAATATATAATTGTATAGCGGATAAAATATTTAATCTATATATATAAACATGTTGTCCGAAATTGTTTGTTATTTAAATCCATGAAGTGAATTGTCACAATTTTACATTTTTTAAATTACAAAATATAATCAAAGAAAACGATTGTATAAAAAGTGTGAAGGAAAAATATTTTTTTTTCTCTTAAAAATTAAATAATTACTATAAAAAATTAAATTCATAATATAAAAAAATTTTAATGCATAATATAGAATGATTTTGTGACAGCTGAATTAATAACATGAATAAAAATTGTGACTCCCATTAGCATCAACAATATTCAATACCAGAATAAAAAAAAAAACGATAAATAAATAAATAAATAAATAAATAAATAAATAATATGAAAATTAATTGCCATTTAGATTATTGTAAAATGCATTATTATCATGCGTAATTGATAAATAACTTATCTTATAATGAAATTTATCATATTATCATTAATATTATTTAATTCTCAGTCACAGTCTACCGATGATTCAGTTATTCTACAAGAATGTTCATTTCATTACATTTAAGATAAAGTGTAAACATAGATTGTATGTTTACCCAAGCACATTATCATAATACAATAACTTGCGTTACAACGATTGAATAATCTATAAAATAAAAATATATTTCATCTCTGGAGATATTAGAAGCAAAAATAATAATTCTGTTTAACTGTTTAGGTGAAAATAATTAATTTTATCATGAATAGAATACCAAATCGTTCATCAAAAGAGCATAGAGCAACATTTACAACTCTCATTGGTGTTTCATGTGGTGTAATAATTGGAATTTTGTTGAAAAACTTCACGAATCAGCCATGGTCAGAGCGTGCAATTATGTATTATCAATTTCCTGGTGAAATATTTTTGCGTATTATTAATTGTTTGATTTTGCCATTGATAATATCGAGTGTTGTTAGTGCCAGTTGTTATTTGAGTAAATCAGGTAGTATTGGAATCAAAGCTTTATATTATTACATAACAACGACAACTTTAGGTATAATATTGTGTATCATATTAGTACAAACAATAAAACCTGGCGAATATCATATAAATAGAAATTTAACAATAAATTCGTGGCAAAGATTTATAACAACTGACACATTTTTAGACCTTTTGCGGTATGTTAAGATAAATATTTATTCTACAGATATTAATACAATTAAATAATACTTTTATTTTATCTGTATAATTATACACTTTGTTTATTTTGTTTTAGTAATTTTATTCCTGATAATTTCGTTAAAGCAAGTCTCAGTCAGGTGAGATAAAAAAATAATTAATTAAGTATTATTACAATTAGAAACAGATAATTTTGAGTAATTTATAATTTTTATTTCCAGTACCAAACTGTATTGAGTAAACCAATCAACTCAACTGCTGGTATGTCCATTTAATTAATATTCAATGATTAATAAATTATTTATAAAAAAATTTCCAATTAATTGTTGATGATATTATTTTTTTCTAGAAGAAAATGTGCATCTGTGGCGAATATCTCATCAATACATCGATGGAACAAATGTTTTGGGCTTAGTTGGAATAAGTTTATTGTTTGGAATAGCAATTGGTTGTATGGATGAAAGGGGAAAACCATTATTGAATTTTTTTCAAGCTCTTTCTGATTTAACTGGAATAATTATGAACTGGACAATAATGTAATAGGCATTAATTATTCATAATAAATATTCCATGAATATTTAATAAAGGTAAACAACATAATACAAATCATATTTTTTAATTTATTTAGAGCTGTTCCTGTTGGAGTTTTATTTCTTATCCCTGGAAAAATATTACAAACAAATGATTTAACAGAAATGATGTTTCAATTAGGAATTTATGTGTCGACAGTATTTCTTGGATTATTAATTCATGGTCTTATTATATTGCCATCACTTTATTTCATCTCCACACGTAAATCACCATTTCGTTTGCTGTCAAAAATCGGTCCTGCAATTATAACTGCCCTTGGCACATCATCAAGGTTACCAATTATTCATTAAATACTCTTAAATAATTTATATTCAAACGATAATATGTATTTGTTTTATTCTTTGGTTTTTATTTATTAATTTATAGCACAGCTACTGTTCCAACGACTATCAAATGTCTTGATTCAATTGGCATAAATCCAAAAGTCTCAAGATTTGTTGCTCCAATTGGTGCGACAATAAATATGGATGGTATTGCGCTTTATGAAACAGTTGGTGCTTTATTTATAATCCAACAACGAGGATTGAATTATTCTTTTATTCGAATAGTAGCAATAGCGTTAGTAACATATTTGATAAGATAATGATTTATACATGAACATAAAACTTTTTATTATTGAATTAATAATTGAAAATAATTTTTTTTTTTTAGAATTACTTGTACTGTATCATGTATTGGAGCAGCTGGATTACCAAATGGTGGATATGTCATGTTAATTACTGTACTTGAATCAATTGGAATTCCTGCTGAAGATGTGACACTTATAATTACAATTGATTGTCTTGTGTAAGTCAATTTTTATTCTTCAATCAGTGAATGAAATATCAAATATATTTCATAACCTGTATAAATAAATTTATTTTCATCTTCTTTTCAGAGATAGATTAAGAACTACAGTTAATATAATAGCAGATGTTGTTGGAGCTGGAATAATTGATCATTTTACTGAAAAAGAAAATTCAAATGTTTGTGAAGAACATTTACTCAACATCAACAATCAAACATAACCATAAAATCTATAAGAAACAAATCCCCTTTAACAAAGCAATAATTCAATTTCTACATATATAAATTGTAAATTTTCTTTTCCTTGTAAATAAAATACTAAATTATCATATTTAAAAACAATTTTCAATTATATTCCCACTGAAAAATAATTATGCGCAGAATATTCACGCGCACCAATGTAAAAGGTACGCGCGCGCCCTCACGTTAAATTTTCTCAAAGCTCCATTACAAGTTTTACAATTTCACAGATCGATAACAAACTTTTTATAAGAGCTGGTGAAAGAGCGTCCTAAAGCCATGAATATGAGCACACAGAAACAGTTTGCCGGTTAGAGATAGCTATGGTTGTATTTTGTGAGGGGATGAACGTATAAGAAGACTGAAATTTCCTATTACTATTGCGAATATTAAACCATTAAAAAACTTAATTTTTTATTTTTATGACATAACTTTAGACAATACAAACAAACAAGTAGTGAGTGGACATTTGTTTACATATATATACATACATTCATACATATATATATTTAATTTAATTGTTTATTGTTTGAATAGAGAAATAAATATATCTTGGAGTTCACGGTCTGTCTGTTAATTTTTCCGTTACAAAACTACAGCACGCTTTGTGAGAATCTGTAACGGTCAAAACAGTGACGTTTTATTTAGAGCCTTTTTAATTAACGGTATGTTATTAATTGAATATAATAGCATAAGAAAAAACCATAACAATTGTTTAGAATGTGCTAAATATACATAGATATATACATAAAATAAATAAAAAGAGTGAATGGCTGACATTTAAATTTGTAATAAAAATGTAATTTTTTTTTTATTTCTTCTTTTTTTTTTCAGAGTGAAAGATAATATTAATAAAAAAAAAATGCGTCCAGATTCACGTAGCGTCTCTTTCACATTTCATCGTGAGGTATTGACCGATCGCAATTCGCCCCAGGTCTCACGCACACGAAAGAATTTACGACAACGATTGCAGGATCGTTTTGATAAGGAGAAAAATAATGACGGTAATACCAAAGATAAAGCGGCAATAAATAAAAATACATCGGAAAAAAGTTGGAATAATTTAAGTTTGGGAACTATGTCTGCTGATTCACGACGAGCATTTAGAAATGGTGCTGAAAAATTATCAAAAACTATTTCTTCTGTACGAACAACATTCGGCACAATTTCTCAGGTATAATGAATAAATAATTAAATGAATAATTGAATAAATAAATGAGTAAATGGATGAATAAAAAAGTTAATTGATTGATTGAGATGATTTTTGTTTGGTGCAATATTGTCGTATTTTTTATTGATTGAATTAATAAATATATTTGTGTATTTTTTTTTTTTATATTTAAGAAATTCCGGAGTTCAACACGTCGTAGACAAATATTGGATGAACAACAATCGCCTGGTGCATGCAATTCTCAAACGCCACAGTCACGCTCACGAAATTTACTTGGTCGAACACCAACAAAATTATACAGTCCATTTGGCATTGAATCGCCGCGACACGCATGGGATAAAGAAAATGATTCTGCAACATTGTCAGATTCATCAAAGAAAACGTCTATGATACGCGAACCATGTCGACCATTTCGTTTTATAAAATCCCGTGGTTTTGCTGCACTCAGATAAACGTCATTTAACATCAAACAATAATAAGTATATGTATCGAGGATAAATTTAAAATTAATCAATGGAATTAATTTAATTATCCGCTGCAAGGAATTAATCTTCACTGGTGAAGAAAAATTGCAATTGAGGAATTTTTCTATTTATAATTTTAGCTTGTAAGATAATATTTTCTTCTTTTTTATCACAAAAATCGTACTAAACTTTTATTTATACAAAAGAAAAATAGCGAAAGAAAAAAAATGATCGAGATAAAGATTTTATTCTGTCTATACATTAACAAAAAAAAAAAAAAAAAGAAAGAAAAATGGTAGCTATTTTCCCACTTTGTCACGAAAACTTTTTACTTTTATATTATATATACATATGTAATTATGTATTTATCTACGAAATATCAACCCAGTGATTAATTAGCACAAATAAATTCACAAAAGTACTTATGTCTTTTTACAATGACTCGAAAATTTGGAAAATAAAATAAACATTGTGCTGATAATAATGTGTAAATTTTTATTTAATTATTTATATTTATCTTACGAACTGCGATTTCAAATTTACGTTTATACCTTTAAATTTTGTTATTATACGAAAATAAATAATAGAGATTTTTTTTTTATGACGCGGGAATGCGCACAATCGCATTGCAAATGCGCAGTCGTGAGGTGGGTGACCACCCGCAAAATGCGACAGTGCGCCCCAAAAAATCTTCGTCGATAATAAAATAAAAAGATAAAAAAAGCGGAAAATAACGGCAACGAAGCAAGCGCAGTCGAAAAAATTTCAAGCTATACGGAAGACATGAAGTTCAATTTGTGTGCTGTGATAAATTGAAAATGGACAATTATCAATCCATCAACAATACAACTGGTAACTTTCAGAATCTTCATAAAAGGTAAATAACAATATTATCGAATTAAAATTATCCGCATTTTATTATTTGCATTATTACTTCTCTAACTCAATCCAATATTATTTAATATAAATATACATATTTTTACAAGCAATTATTTTATATTTATAAATCTAAAATAAATATATTTTTCCCTCATATCTCCAATTTTACAATTCACAACAAATTATCTAAAATTAGCAAATACATTAATATTACTTTATGCACCAATTTCCTAGTAAAAAAATTTTCGTGGGTGGGATTTTACCGTTGAAAGTGTTTGGTGCATCAGATGCGATATTCTGCCAAGAAACGATCCGTGTCACTTGGTAAATTTAATATATGCATTCACTTTAAATCCGCATTCTAAACAAATAAACATCACATTCAATTATTCTCCATTATCCAAAACAGAATAACAAAAATAAAAATTAACAATAATCAGAGTGAATAAAAAATCAAACCAAATCTATATCTTACATCATTAATATCAAATTCAACAGTCTGTATAAAATTGTTTAAATTTTCTTATAAACATTAAGCATAAAATTTTTTCCCTGAATTATAAACTATAAAATGTTTATCACAACCCAATGCGGAATGCATACACGTAAATCGATTATACTGTTGAATATAGGTAACACGGTAGTAGTGAGATAACAGTGGTGGTGGTGGTGGGTAAAAAGCTTGCATGGATGCAGTATATTGCAATGCGACATAAATACATATATATTAATCGCAATGCGAAAGCTAAAGTATTTTAAAATGTACCCATTAAATATTGTTCAAATATATTTATATATATATCTGTAATTATATTAAATTGATATCACCTGTATATAATTATTCTGAATTAGTAAAATTACCTGTGAATTAAATTTTCATTATAAAATAAAATTAATTTATCTTTCGTTTATTATATTGAGAGAGGGAGATTATTTTCTTTTTCTCCCTCGTCAATGCAGTTGTGGGTGGGTGCATGGGGCCATAAGCATTGCACATAGGGGCTGGTGGGGGTGTACATTGGCAACGAGAGAGTGGCGCGGGAGAGCAATGAAAGCTCAAGCCGAAAGGGTGCTTTTGTAGCGGCGACGTGAGAGGCAGGTCAGGGCTGGGGCTCAATATTATTGCTTGTTTCAGTATACGCTCACGAACGTCGTTGGTCGGTCATTCGCTCCATCATTATCATCTTCATATTTATGTGTTACAAATTGATGTAACACTCTTCTCGTTTTGTCTACGTGTATGTGTTTGTATGTACGTGTACATAAATTATAGTTGTGCCCGACTGCGCATTTATATCTTTAACAGTCAGTGAGAAAATTGACTGACTTACGTGCCGGAAGATCGACATTATAATTTTTGACTGTTATACATACGTATATACATACATACGGTATATATTACATATACATGTATGTGTATATATGTATTATTGTACATAGCACTCCATCATTTTTTATTATTTCACATTGAGAGACAGTAAACGTTGTCTCTGAACACGAATTCAAATAATTCGATTATGAGTTAACCTAAAAAAAAAAAAAAATTAATTAATTTTATTTACGAAATAACTTGTTTATATAATATTGTTTATGCATATTAATTCACATTTTGTGATTATTTGTTTTTGAGATTTAATTTATCCATCGTTATTTCTTTTTTTGTTAATACTTTTATTTATTCCTTTACATTCGTTTAGTTGCTTACTTCACGTTGCTCATTCGCATCTTCAATTTTTTTTTTTTTTTTACTATACCAATAAAAAACATCACACATACGTACAGTTTCTGTTTTTATTTTTCTTCACTTAATTCTCTGTATATTTTGTTACACATAATACATATATTTATTTATTTTCCTTTTTTCCATTTTTTTTTTTTCAATCATTTTTCCCGCCTCTCTCTCTCTATCTCACTCGCTCTTATACATATATAAATTCATTGTCGCAACCAGTAGCAAGCAGCCTCTCTCATATTTTCTACACATTGGCGTTGCCACTCTTCACTTTTTACCTTACCCCCGCGCGCTACTGCTTTGAACCCACTGCCCCACTATATAATATAATCTCATGCGCGTGCGTTGTACGTCCCGCGTACTTTTCTATCTCGTTTTATCCCTGGTTGTGCTTTAGCTTCTCCCCCACCTACGTCTCTGACAGCTTGGTCGATTCACGAGTTTGCCTGGATACACCCGCGTTTTCCCGGGCCTTTGCGCCGCGATTCTATGTACACATAGTGAAATTCATTCTTTTCATTTCGTCGATTCACTTTTTTTTTTTTTTTTCCCC
>JAQQBS010000001.1:2643706-2685226 GCA_030347275.1 Microctonus aethiopoides
AAAAAAAAAAGAAAAAAAAATAGAGAGTTGAATGAAAACAATTTTAAAATAGCGAAATAATAATGTCGTTCAATTTTTAAGAAGAAAAAATTTAATTAAATTTAAATAATAAACATCCGTCCGAGAAATAGGAAAATTACACCGGGCCGTGTGTTCGTTCGTTATTTTTTTTCTTTTTTTTCAGCCAATTTGATGTGTTATATTGTGCGCGCGCGCCAAGTACTCTCATTGTGGGGACGTAAAAAATAAAAAATAAAAAATAAATATGCAATATTTAATTAACTAAATGCAATGAATGCCAGGAAGAATTATAATTTTTATTTCGTGCAGTGTGCAAACGCAAGTAAAAGGCTTTATTCTTTCAAATGAACAACGGTGCCGTGAGTTATTCTCGGTGAGTGTTGCGAAAAAAAAAAAAAAAAAAAAAAAAAAAATTGTAATTGTGAAAACAGAACGATATGATATAATACTTTTCTTGTTTTCTTCTCTCTGGAATGACCACAGATTTAGTGTTTAATTTTTCTTATGCATATATTATATATATATTCGTCGACGGGTATAATGTTTTATCTGTTGTACAATTTATTTGATATGCCAGCGCGATTATTAAAATCTGTTTGTAATAGTAGGATAAATGTAACGTGGTGCGTGATTGTCCGTATTTGTCTGCGCGTGTGTGTGATTTAGTAAATTCAATATCATCATAATCGTCGTCATCAATATAGATAATAAAAAAAAAATCTTAAAATATTAACAAGAAAATTTTTTTTTCTCTTTTTTTTTTTTTTTTTTTTTTTTTTTTTTTTTTTTTTTTTTTTTTTTTTTTTTTTTTTTTCATTGTTTAAATAATATTCATTCAATTTGTTCCAGTGTAATTCTTATAGCAAAGAAAAACAAATATGTATTGCATTCTAATTTATTATATAATTAAAATTCAAAATTTTACAATATCATAATTTTTTTTGTTTTTTTTTTCTTCATAAACACATTTAAATGAAGAGACTTATATTAAATAGTGTAAATATACAAAAAAAAATATTAATTCAAAACAAAATGTTGTATATTATCATCCTACTATTTTAGATAATGAGACTGACTTTTATATAGATTGAATAAAAGATATATTCGTCATTTTTCGCGTTAAATAAAAAATCTTATTAATTATTAATGAGTTTGAAGAAT
The DNA here is from genome assembly GCA_030347275.1 of Microctonus aethiopoides. Taxonomy (NCBI): domain Eukaryota; kingdom Metazoa; phylum Arthropoda; class Insecta; order Hymenoptera; family Braconidae; genus Microctonus; species Microctonus aethiopoides. Next base: position 2,644,889 of record JAQQBS010000001.1, read on the forward strand.
TTTTGAATACAAAAATCGTTAAAGATTAAAAAAAAAAAATTCATTTCATCAAAATAAATAATATGTTAAATTCTTTTTTCATTTATTCTATCAATAATCATTAAATTGTTTATTGATACAAAATACACTGAATATATTATTTGCATTAGTTCAAGTCTAGCAGCTTTTACGTAAGAAAGTGAGAATATTTTTCGCAAACAAATTTTATTGCGTTAAATAATTTTTCAAAAACATTTCGCCTTCCATTATAAAATATATTTCAAACACAACATTTTTTTTTTTTTATGCACTAATTACGCGTGTAATATTTTTTTTACCACTCATTCTTTTAATCAAACTCTATTGCGTGAGTGTTTGTATGAATGTCTTAGCGATGATAATATAAAATGTTGACGTTTACGAGTATATATGTATGTATAGATACATGTATATGGTAAAAAAAAAAATTAATTTTAAGGAATTTCTCATGCCCTGGTGGCGACAGCGTCTGTGAAAATCATTAAAAAAAAAAAATTAGAGAAAAAAAATCCATTTAAAATCTCTTCTCAGCACATAAATATATTCTCGTCATTGAGTTTATTTATTTAATTTAATAGTAATACAATTTGTCAAGGGTTTATTCCACAAAAAAAAAAAAAGTTACAAATGAATAAGAAAAAGAAGGCGATACTTCTACATTCATTAATTATGAATTATGAGGTTTAATTTCATTATTTTTTCTCAAGTTCAACAATGCGCACGAGACAGCATGTACCAAAAATTATCAATAAACTTATAACGTCCTTCAATTTTACTATTTTCAATTATTTACAATTTAAATTATTCTTTCTTGTTTCTTTTTATATGTAAAAATTCGTACAAATATTTTTTTTTTTTCATCAGTGAATGATAATTAACCAACACAAGATTCAATAAAAATTCGTAGTAATTTTATATAAATTATAAACAAGACAAAAAATTAAATAACAATTTCTATACATTCACATCATTAACTTGTGCATTTTATTTATTGCGAATAATATTATGAAAAATAAATCGAGTTACATTAGAATTTATTAAATTAAATTTTTATAATTCTATAGAGTATAATAATTATGTTGTATGAATCCAACCACGACGTTGCCCTTCATAAGGCAGCTAGCAATATTCAATTAACGCAAGATGCCCGATGATGAGCGGCAACGTAGTTGAATTATTCTATTAATTCAAATAAATATTAATAAATTCACTAAAATCCTTTAGCACAATTTCATAAAGCAAAAGAACAAAACAATAAATAAATAAAACATTTAACTTCAATAAATAAATAAATAAATATATAAAACAAAACATATTAAATAAAATTTTAAAAATTCCACAGAGTTATGTACAAACAATTATTTAAAGTTTTCCTGTCCAGTAAAAAATAAAATTAGAAACAATGAGCAAAATAATTAATTAAAAACTTTGAAATTAGTAAGTCATCAAACTGAAAGTCAAACTTGAACTGAGAATAGTGTGAAAAGTTGTAGGAATATTTATACAAATATTTATGCCCTGTGGACAAACCACAGGATGCTGTGGCTTGAAGATTAACCAGAATGCGAAGAGGAAACAGGAAGGGGCGGGTTATAATCACTATATAACACACTATCCAACCGAGATATCGACACATTTGGGTTGCAATATCACTCATCTATTTATCGAAGAAATAACCAGGAAGAAATATTGTTTGGATGATATTTAAAATGATAGGTCACGTATAATATTTCAAGAACACAAGTTAAGAGTCCTTGACATATTGGATTTTAACGATGAATAATAATAATCCAATAAAAAATATACAAGTAATTGTAAAAAAAAAAAAGAAAAAAAAATAGAAAAATCAATCCAATGGATTGAAGAAATAAAAAAAGATAATTAAATAAAATATAAAAACTGTCTGTGACCCATTTTAAATTTCCAATAATTCAATAAATAAATCAACCAACCAATCGATGTAAATGACAAGAAAAAATAAAATCTAATTAATAAATTATTAAAGTAAATTAAAAAAATTATAGAATTAAAATTATTCTTCTTTTCTTTTCTTCCTTTCAAACATTAATTCATTGACATAAATAATAAAAATACTTTTTCTTCTTCACACAAGGACAATTAATTAATCTGATCCACTAAATAATTTTATATGGTCATCAAAATTGTGTCTTTATAACAAAATATATCTTGATATTGCCCATAAAAAAAACTTAGCTACCATCGAGGTCATATTTGGTCAAACAAAAATGACATTACACTTTCATTCTCTTGTATCATCGACATATACTGCATATATCGTACACACAAGATACACTCCATTACATATGACCAAGACAAGAGACTAATTCAGACACTCTTGACATACTTGTAATATAAAATGAACAAAACAGATTCCATGCACCTTCATTATATAATTATTCGCACATCCAAAATGAATTACATTACTGCACTTTATCAAACATCATAATTATCCACATGTAACAAACACTATTGCATACACATATGTTACATATCTTATAAATATTTATAAAGGTTTGAACGTCCTTCTGATAATTTTTCTTATATTATTTTACTCCTGAACCTTCAAAGTTAAATACAGACATACATATTCACTAAATTCATTCTAATTCTTTTCATCATTTCCCTTATTATTATTTCTTGTCCGTTATACATTTTCCCTTCAAATATACCTGACTCTTTTGGCTCTTGGGCACGTTTAAATTGTTATAATACATATCAACATCTGCACCAAATACCCAGAACTAACTATATACATCTATGTCATACAATTTTTGTACATCTGGCTCGTTGGTTCATCTCAAATATAGATAATTTTCAATATATCAAATATAAAATAAATTAAATTAAAAATAATTAAATTAAATAAAAATTAAAATTATTGAGAAAAATTAATATTTATATGTAATATATTATATTACTATAATTAATATAATATATTATCTGTTAATAATAATAATAATAATAATAATAATAATAATATCGATTGTTAATATGAAATATTAACAATAAATGTATATGTATATTTTTCAATATTTAATATTGAAAATAAAAATATTTCTTTATTAGAATATACATCAAGTGAATTTAATAATTGGATTTTATTATTAATTTGTTTATTTATATAAATAAATGAACAAATATATTTTTTTTATTTATTTATTTAATATATGTATATATTGAAAATTATATTATATATTATTTTAAAATATTATTTATACAGAATAAAAAAAAACTGAATTTATAAGTAATTGAATTTTATTATTAATTTGTTTATTTATATAAATAAATGAACAAATATATTTTTTTTGTTTATTTATATAATATATATATTTTTGGAATATTATTTATATAGAATAAAAAAATTAAATTTAGTAATTGAATTTTATTATTAATTTGTTTATTTATTTATATAAATAAATAAACAAATATATATATTTTTTTTTATTGATTTATATAATATATATATTTTGAAAATTATATTATATATATTTTTAAAATATTATTTATACAGAATAAAAAAAACTGAATTTAGTATAATTGAATTTTATTATTAATTTGTTTATTTATATAAATAAATAAACAAATATATTTATTTATTTATTCATTCATTTATATAATATATATATTTTGGAAATTATATTATATATTTTTGGAATATTATTTATATATAGAATAAAAAAATTAAATTTAGTAATTGAATTTTATTATTAATTTGTTTATTTATTCATATAAATAAATAAACAAATATATATATTTTTTTTATTGATTTATATAATATATATATTTTGGAAATTATACTATATAATTTTAGAATATTATTTAATTAAAAAATTAAAAAATTATATATTAAATGAAAAATCATGCAAATTAAATAAATAATTTTATCAGAATTATTATGGGGATTATCGAGTGTTTATGTGCATTTGTGTAAGTGTTTTATATTATTATATACTACTACACGGTATATGTGATAGATGAAAACGGATGTGGGAACATTTTGTTACATATGTGAGATATGTATCTGCAGATATATGTTATATTGAACACGCATACACACAAAACTGATTAAATGTCTGTGCGAACCGCCACTCGATCAACTCTATATCAACTCATCATTTATACATCACTTCTGAAAGCCTATATATATATAAATAAATATACATATAAATCATATAAAACCGTTAGATATACATATATTCTTCAAAACATTCACCATGAATTTGTGGAATAATTAATAAAAATTATAACAATTATCAAATAAATTTAGCATTTCAACTTTCACAATTTCAAAATTAAATACACTAATCACTTGTAAATATTACTAAACTAAATAAAAACCCCCACATCACTAATAAATAATAAAAACAAATAATAAATATCTCAATAATTAAACTTCAACATTTACAAATTAACAAAATAAAATAAAAATAAAAAAATATAACAAAAAATAATAAGGAAGAAATGAAACTAAAAATAAAAATTAATAATTAATCTAAATGAAATTGAATCAACCACAATAATTATAATACATAAACATTGATAATTATGTGTATATGTATGTATACACATTACACATGTGTATGATTAAGTTTAATACTCAGAAGCACACACAACATTATTGGACGTTGTCTGCAGTAAAACTGACTGGATGATTCAGGCACGTTTGAATATGTTTGGGGGGGGCCAACGAGAACTGGAGAACGAGCTGAGACCCTGCTGGGGTTGCAACACATACCGAGAGTAAAACCAGCAGTTTATACATACATATTACATATGTGTATATAAATATATATATTTGTCATCCTGACAGTGGTGGAGAATTAGTAAAGAAGGAAGGGGAGAATTATATGTAGGTATATAGCAAGGAACGAAAGCAAAAGAAAAATAATAACACGTGGTGAATATATTGTGTCTTCTTTTATCTTCTTATATTTGTATGTTTCTTGTATATATAGGAAGAGCTATATACTTTCTATAGTGTCTCTGTATTTTTCTTTATATTTTGGGATAAACGATAGCCTTAGAAATGTCGTTATATTCATTTCGATGCAATAAATTTTCATTAAAACGTCAATTTTTCTACGAATTAATATACGTCATGGAGTGTATAGAGTGTTTTTAGTAAATATATATTATTAATTATTGGGTGTATATTGCAATTAAATTGGATGATAGAATGATACAATTAATGGATTTTGATAGCTATTAAACTAATAAATTTATGTCATCAATACAATAATTGTTTTATTTTTTATTATTTGTATGAATCGAATGAAGAAAAAATATATTTATAACTATGATATATCTTGCGTATAGATAGTAAAATATATTAATCTTTAATAAGAGATATTTAGTATTTAATAATATAAGTTGTAAATATTTTCCATTTTCTCAAAAAAATTACATCATCAATATATAATTGAATTATTTATTATTATTTATATGAATCGAATGAAGAAAAAATATATTTATAACTATGATATATCTTGCGTATAGATAGTAAAATATATTAATATTTAATAAAAGATATTAAGTATTTAATAATAGTTGTAAATATTTTCCATTTTCTCAAAAAAATTACATCATCAATATAATAATTAAATTTTTATTCATCATTATTTATATTTATTTCTACTATTTGAGGTAACAAAAAATATCTACAACAAATATATTACATGCACAAGTACTATAAAATATATTAATTATTAATACAAAATATATTTTTTATTTTTAATCTACAAATTTTATTTTATTATTTACTATGATGAATATAAACAAGATGATGTATAATTTATATTTATTCAGAGTGTGATGGAGATACTTTTGGTTAGTTGTATTTGCAATGGACACATGAAGATTTATGATGATGGAAAAAATAAATAAATTAGAATAAACATATTGAGATGAACTGAAAGATGGTAGGTTAAAAATACATGAGAAGGATAATGATATTAAATACAAAATAAGAGGAAATGAGAAGGTAAAGGGTCAAGGGCCAGTGTCCCAAACTATATACACCAGGGCCACATACATACATATACGCGTAGCTCAACATGACAGCGACGAGACATTTGCATTTCCTGTTCATGATGAATATGGTAAGCAGCAGTATACGATTCTGGTTGCTCACGCGATGTGTGTTCAATTTCAATGCGTGTCGCATGTCGAATTAGAGTCAGAGAATATTATAAGCTTACAAATTTCTTTATTTATTTATTTTTTTCATCATTATTAAATCATTCAGAATATTTTTTTCATTGCGTTAATATATTTTTTTATAATATTTTCTATGCATTTGTGCTATATGAATTATTTGTATTAGTTTGATGGAGACTTTGAATTAAATTCCCAAGTCTAATTATTATTCCCATGTTGATAAATTTATTTTTAAAATAAAATTCAACACACGAAATAATTTTCTCAATCATTTTTAATTTGTATTATTTATTTTATTTATATTTGGATTGTTATTTTGTTTTTTTTTTTTTGTAGATTATTTATAATTGGGAATGAGATAAATGTGTGAGAGAAAATTTGTCATACGAAGATTTTTCGTATGGGAAAGGAACAAAAAATAGTAGGGACGAATGCAACAGCTGACAAACATCAGGTAAATATAAACCATGAAAGCAATCTGTTAAAAATCTTCAGGGTGTTTTTTTTTTCTTTTTACAAAACTCTATTGATTGATTTCACACGGTAATACTGTGAAGAAGTAGAAGGAACATGAGAAAAAAGAATTATATTTTATTGAGCGATGAATATCGCTCTGTACACCCGGCCTGGATATTTATAATTTCATCAATAAATTTCCCCTTTAATATTTTTTCTATCATAAGATTTTATTCATGTATATAATTTTTTCCCTTGCTCAAAAAGCAATAGGATAACTTCTATGTGTAATACATATGTATTATATGCATTCGAAATAGTACCGAGGCATATATTTAAGTTGTGAACGAATGGTAATGAAGAGTGATGAAAGTGAGAAAAAATAAAGATGAACAAAAAAAAAAAGAACATACTTGACGCACTTGACCAAGAGAAAAAAAATAACACATTGACGCTATACCATCTGTGAATTTTGTACACATATACATGTATATATACGCAACTTAAATACATATGTTGGAGTATAAAACCATAAAATAATATAAAAACACGAGTTATATACACTCACTATTCATTTTACGTGGGAGTTTTATTTCGCATTTATTTTTTCTTTTTAAAATAAATTGAATATATTTTCATTCAAATACAAATATAAAATATCTTTAATATATAATATATATATTCAAGTATAACTATTTATCCTCTCTTCTTTTATAAAAATATACAGTGAAAAAAAATAATATCAATCGATTTTAGAAATAATTTTTAACATGATATGAACAAGCATTAAATTTGATTGCAATTTGTTTTTGTATGAAGTATAATATTCCTTTTAGCGTATTTGATTTTTTACTTTCAACTTCAATATTCAATAGTGACAGTCTTCGTTTTGAGATATTCATTGAGCGCCTCTTGACCTAAATCTTTCCCAAATCCTGACTGTTTAAATCCACCAAATGGCGCAGCCACATCAGTTTTATTATAAGTATTAATGAATACCGTACCGGCGTCAATTTTTTCAGCAAATTTTAATGCACGGCTTATATCTTTTGTAAGTATACCCGATGCTAGACCAAATTCTGTATTATTAGCACGTGCTATTAAATCATCAATATCATTAGATTTAAATTTTGAAATAATCATAATTGGTCCAAATGATTCTTCACGTGCAATGTACATATCATCTTTAACATCTGTGAATATTGTCGGTTGAAAATACCATCCAGGACGTTCTAAACGTTTACCACCATAAACCAATTTCGCACCCTCCTTCACTCCTCTCTCAACAAATTGAATCAATTTATCCAAATGATTTTTATGATTTTGCGGACCGTGTGACGTTTTTCTATCCAACGGATTGCCAATTGTTAATTTTTTAACTTCTTCAACAATTCTTTGTAAAAATTCATCATGAATTGTTTCTTCAACGAATAATCGACCAGCAGCAATACAATTTTCACCTTTATTAAAAAATACGCTACTCATACCAACTCTAACTGCTTGTTGAATATCAGCATCTTCAAATATAACTAATGGACTTTTTCCACCCAATTCCAATGATACTTTTTTCAAATTACTCTCCGCGCACGTTTTCATTATTGTCTGTCCAATTTGTGTTGAACCAGTGAAGCCAAGTTTTCTAATAAGTGGATGATTAACAATAGCCATTCCCGTTACAGTTCCATTACCCGGCACAATATTAATAACACCTGGTGGTATTCCAGCTTTAATTGATAATTCAGCAAATTTTAAGGCAGTTAATGGTGATGCTTGAGCTGGTTTCATAACAACTGTATTTCCTGCAGCTAAACACGCTGCCATTTTCCATGATAACATCATCAATGGATAATTCCATGGTGTAACTAAACCACAAACACCAATTGGTTCTTTTTTTGTGAATGTTAAATTACGATTTGGTCGTGCGTGAGATATTGGTATTGTTGAACCTTGAATTTTATCACACCAACCGGCAAAATATCGCCATGTTTCAATTGACATACCCACATGTGTCTTCAATGCAAGTGTGTAAACAGCTCCTGAGTCTATACTTTCAATTGTCGCTAATTCTTCTTTGTGTTGCTCCATTAAATCTGCTAATCTGTAAAATAAAAATGAAATAAATTGAAATGTTTAAACGCTTTTCTACTTAATAATTTGGATAATTAGCTTGAAATGACAACTAACTTGAATAATAATGCTCCTCGTTCACGTGCACTTATTTTACTCCATTCGCCTTCTTCAAAAGCTTTTTTGGCAGCTTTCACTGCCAAATCAATGTCCTCAACTGATGCACTTTCGACATGACATATCACATGCTCATCGTGTGGATCAATGCTGGCAATTGGCGTTCCATGACCATTGACAAATTTACCATTGATAAATAGCTGACGTGGAAATTTCAAGTCAAGATTATTGGCACGGACTTCTACTGCGTCGTAATTTATTGATATTTCTTTATTTAAACCTCCACGTCCTGCTAATATTACTGTTGATACAAAATCAATGAATACCGGTGTCATAAATACATCTGTATTTTGGATTTCAATATTCAATTGGTCCTTCACTTCTTCAACAAGTCTCACTACGTCCATACTGCCACCGCCTGTTGATCAAAAATATTTTATTATAAACTTCATAAAGATTTATTTAAATTAAAAATTAATTTAAAATTATTTTACCACTAGCAAAAAAATCCGTATCATTTTCTATTTCTAAATTAAGAATATTATTCCACATTTGACGTATTAATTCAACATATTTTTCTTCCTCTTTTGTGAATTCAACATTATTTATTGCTGCCTCATTAGCTTTACCATAATTCGCCGCGAGAATTGTTTTACTTTCAATTTTAATTTTATCAATATTAATTAATTTTCCATCACCGGCAACAATTGCCAATCCACCATTATGTACAATTCCATTATGTCCATCAACATCTACAACATCACCATCTGGCACTTTTTCCATCCACAATGTCGTGCCAAACAATCGACACTCTTCATTATTAATTAAAGTCCAAGCACCTGGTGCACTATCCAAACCACGAATGAAATTATGAACATCAGCCGCTGACTTGGACCAATCAATTTTTTGTAATTCCTTTTTATTTAACAATGGATCATAAGTTGCACCTTCAGTAGGTTGAATTATTTTTGGTGCTTTTCCAATAGCCACAAGATTTACTGCTTCAGCCATTCCTTTTATTCCCTCCGGATAGAGAAATTTATTGTATAAACTATCTAATGTGTCATTTGGTTCAACTGGACAGGCTTTTTGTAATAAAATTGGTCCAGTATCCAAACCATCATCTGCCCAAAATACAGTAAAACCTGCTTGTTTATCACCTTCAATTAAAGTCCTGAGAAAAAATAAATAATTATTCATTTTATACATTTGTTCTAATTTATTAGAATTATGAGGACAAATAAGAGATTGAAATTGTTGTAGAACCAGGTGAAAAACTGGTTCAGTGACAGGAAGTATTCACATGTTACGTTCACCATAGTATCATATAAAAACTGACCTTTCTCTAGCAATTTACAACGATTTCATACAGAGATATTTCATGTGAATATGACTTGGCAATAAAACTTTCAAGTCGAGTAAAAATTTCATTGTTGCATGTGGGAATTGGAGAAATAAATTATTAAAATATAAATAAATATATTAATAAAAATATTTACTCACCAACTTATCGAACTTGCTCCACGATGACGAGGCAACAGTGATGGATGATAAGCGATACTTCGATACTTTGGTGAATTAATTACTTCCATAGGAATAAATTGAGAACAAAATGGAAGAACGTTCAAGTCAACATCAATACTTTTGTAAATATTCAAAATTTCTGGCAATGGTACACCTTTATTGCGCCATGCTTTGATTTTAAATACCGGTGTATTATCAGCTTTTGCTGTTATAGCTGATGATAAAAATCCCCAAAGAAAAAAATAAAATAATTAATGAAAAAAAAAATTTAATTACTGAAATGAATTCTTGTGAAATTAAAATTAAAAAACAATATTTTATATTCAAACTTCTGATGAATAAATTTCTTTTTCTTACCCAATGGATCTTCACGATTAGCTTTATCAGGAATGGTGAAAACTCCAGTAATCTGATGACCATCTTGCTTCAATAATTTATAAACTTCAGCAGCAAAATTACTTTGGCCAATTATTGCTAATTTCAGTTGCGCCATTGCCGCCTAAATATATCCAAAATAAATAAATAAATAAATAAATTAATATAAATACCGAGAAATATTATTTTATTCATTTTATTATTAGGATAAACAAAAGTTTAACAAAGACTAATTTATTTATTTTCGTTGGAAGCAACCTAGTTCAATTTTCCAACAAACAAAAGTGATTTTCTTGAACATATAAAACAATATATTACAAATCGGCTAAATGATGATATATAAATTGAAAAAAATATTCTCCTGAGTATATTATACATTTCAGAAGTGTTTTTGACCAAAGTTCCATTGCAAACAGCAACTATGGCCCTTGTAAGGTCCAATAATAAAATGTGGCAATCAATCTAATTTTCAAGGTGAATTATTTTTGTCAATAAAGAAATATTAAATCAGAGTTTGAGGTTATGATATTCTTGAAAGATATTATTTCCTAATAAACCCTATATTTTGGTTAAAATAAAAATATCTAATGAAAGAGCCGTAAATTAAAAAACTTAAACAAAGCAGGAATATTAACCTCAAAATTGTATATGTATAAATTTTTTTACAAAAATATTTCCAATTGATTCCAGACTTATCAAAACTCTATGGAAAGTGAAGCACTATGTTAGTGTCGCTGACGTTAATATCTAGTGAAAAGTGCCGTCTAACATTTTCTTTAAGAACTATATAAGTGCTATGGCCATTTCCCTCGAATTTCTACCCTATACATAATAAATAATATTCAAGAGTCATTTTACTGAGAATTACATCGCAAGATAACGAGAATATACATAATGTAAAAAAGAGTTATCTCTCGTGTGACGTTCAAAACAAAAGCGGAAATGAGATATGAATATTTTGTATTACGTATACAAATATTTTTTTTCTTTTACAATGTACAAATGTTATTAGTATTATTGTGTGCGGATTCAAAGCCAAATCCTCATTAGACTAATTACAAAAATGAATTAATAAATTATTCAATTAATCAAACAGAAAAAAAAAATTAAAAACCATGTACATACCTTTAATTAAATTAAAAATTTCTTCGCTATTATAATTTTGTGAGTATGTCAACAGTGCTGGAAATAACATAAACTACAATCAAATTAACTACTTATATAAAAATGCTCTTTATAAATTAAAATCAATTTGTTTATAGCAATAATAATATTTACAGTGAAATTAGTAATACATTAATAACCAAATAAATATTTTATTTTGAATTATATAAATAATTATATTTATAATTCTAACTACATTTTATTAAATTGAATTATTAAACTATTTATTTATTCATCAACTCACAGCATAAACGGCAAATGTGCGCTTTGATTGTAAAAATAACCGATTTCTACCGATCATTTGATAAAAAAAATTATATAAAATAATTTTAAAATTAAATATTTTATTTTATATTTTAATTAATATAATATATTAATGTTAAATGATTATTTCACAAACTTCTGTTTATGACTGTTCAACGTTAGAGAATATCTACGTTTGAGTAAATATAGTTGTGTTACTATCGATCGGTCTTCCGTTCGAATTGAAAGTTTACTGAACTGCAGGAGTAGGAGCTATACAGTTTATATAAGATGTAGGCTATCACAAAATTGTATGTAGGTTCAAGACCTTTAGATTTGCCCTGCTCTTTCTAGTTCATTATGTCAAAGATGTAATTTTTCAATTTAAAAAAAAATACACACTCTTAAATTATATAAACTATAATTATTTTTTTTAACATTAAATCAGAAAACGATATAATAAATCAATTTGTTATTAATTCTTCTAATAATAAAATCAAACAAAACTTTATTAATTTAATTAGTTGATATAATTATTAGGTAATAGATAAGACAATAATTTACACATAATTAATAATTGATTTATCAATAATTTTTTTTTGTAACAGGAAAGTTTAATGAATTTTTTTTTAATATTTAGTCATGAGTTTAAAAATTCATTTGAATGTTTATAATTATGAAAATGTATTTTATTTTGATATTGCGTGGTTAATATTTTATCATGACACTTGATAATATAATGGAGATATTGTAAATGTATAATACTGGTAATAATTGGTTTGAAGTTGTATTTAGATTTTAATAAGTTCGTAGTTCATTGATAAATAATTTTATTCCATATTTTAAAACTGGTTTTAGTTAGATTTAAATGTAAATGTATATTGTGATAATGTACGACAAATGATACATGAGATATAGATTATTATTACGGTGGGATTTATAAATATAACTCTTCCCTAGTATGAATTATTCTTAAATGATTGTGTTTAATATAATGTCAATTTGTCACACCGGGGACTCCCTGGTAACAATTCATTTGCACAAATGACAAACGCGTTCAAGCATTTACAGAAATTATTTCCGTTTGTGAACAATATACATTATCTTTGTTTATAAGAGACTTATTATTTATGAGTCACTCGATACTAAATCAATAAACAAATTAAATTAAATTTATAATTTATTATAATATTTTAAATTAAAAAATTAAAAATATTTCTCTAAATTTTTTATTTGTAAAAATTCAAATTCATACAAGCAATAATAATTATTTATTATACGATTATTTATGTGGTGATAATTTATTTATTTAAAATTTATAAATTTATAAAATGTATATTAAAACAAAGTAATATTTGTAAAGAATAAAAAAATATTTATATTTTCATGTAAATTAGTAGAATTAAATGATAAAATTTCTTTTATTTTTTTATTTTTTTTTTTCGTTAACTTATGATTCATCATTTTTATTTATAATCGGATTATTTTTTTATTATTCCCCTACGAATGTTACAAAGAGGATATTAATCAAATGATAATTATTAAGTGTGTATTAAAAGCAAGATAATATAATGTCATGTGACAAGTTCATAGTCCATGTACAATAAAGTTTATTCTCTAAAAGAATTTTTATTTTTTTTCCATGTAATATTGTAACTAACAAGAGAAACTATTGTATTCAATATTTTTTTTTAGTCTCATATCACATCACATAATAAATAAAATTATTTAAAAATACTTATACTTATTATTATAAAAAAAAAGAGAAAGTCTTTTCATTATTATCATCACTGAATTGTTATCAAAATATTTTTATTTTATTTGTTTTTTTTTCGTTCGTTTTTTATTTTTTATAAAGGAATACTGTGTACATGAGTGTAATGATGTGTATTACTTACATATAGAGGTTGGGATTCATGCGCAAATGAAGACTTTACTCATAGGTCAAAGTTGTACGCAAATGTCTAGCTCTGGGTTACATGCGCGAAATTTCTATGGGTCAATTTTGTCATGTCAGGGCAAAGTCTTTTTTTTTTATACCACACCTGCATCGGTTTTTATATGTATATGTGTACTTGTTTGTATGTATATGTACACGATTGGCAATTTTCCAAATATTTGATTCATTTTCTCAATCGACAGTTGTAAAATTTCTTACGTTAAAAGAAAAATTAAATTGAAGGGAAAAAATTTTTTATTATTTGTGGGGATGAAAACTTTTTTTTTTTTTTTTTTTTTTAAATCTTACAAATGTGTTTATTTGTTGTTATAATTATATTTTGATTTATTATTTTGATTTTATGTCATTTGTTTGATAAATAAAAAATAAATTTTTTTTTTTTTCAATGTCATAAAATCAAAATTTTTTGTTATTAAAATTTTTTTTTAATTTGTTATTTTATATAATGTTATATTCTTTGTCGATTTACGGAAGGAAAAATAATTTTTTTACTATTCAAACTTCATAGATATATTTATTGATTATTAAAAAAAAATTAGGAACAAAAAAAAAAATTTTTTTTTTGTTAAATTCCCACAGATATTTTAATTAACAATTAAAATAATTTTTTCAATGTGTTATTTCTCACAATTAAAAATTTTTTATCAATTAAAAAAAGCCACAATAATTTTTTTTTATTAAATTTTCACAAAAATATAATAATTAAAAATCAAAATAATTTTTTCAATAAGTAATTCTTCACAATTTTAAATTTTTTATCACTTAAAAAAATCCAAAATATTTTTGTTTTTTTAAATTATCACAAATACATTAACTAACAATCAAAATAATTTTTTTAATTTGTTATTTTTCACAACTATATATTTTTTATCAATTAAAAAAAAAAAAAAAAATATTTTTTCTCTAAAATTCTCACAAATATATATTTAATCGTAAATCACAATAATAAAAATTATCAACTGAATTTGTCATTGTTTACAATTTTATATCTTCTATTAATCATCGAAGTAAAAAATATTTTTTCATTTGCACAGTAGTTTTCATCGACTGAGATAAACGCGCACACTCACATCCCCCAAAGTTATCTACACACTATCCCCACTAAATTTCACTATTACTCCTTCTCTCTTTCTCTCCTTCGAATATATACACACATATACACATACATCCATCTGCCACAGTACAGTTTTCTCTCTTGCATACACCGAAGAAACAATATATCCACCGATTACCACAGCAGCCAGATCCATACGACGTTTGAACGTCGTACAAGTATGATTGGTTTATAAAATAAAAATCCTCACTTCATTTTGTGCGTCGCAAAAAAATAAAAAATCTTCACAAACAAATTCCTTCAAGTCTCGAGGTCAACTTAAAAATCCATCAATATACAAATTAAACATCCGTTAGTGCTGACTTGAATTAATAACAAACTAGTGTAATTTTATTTACATATTTTATAAATCTCAAAAAAAAAAAAAAAAAAAATTTTCTCTCTAAAATTATATTTATACATCTCTCATTAATTTATTTTCACTCCTTAATAAATTAATAATCAAAATAAAATATTGAAATTAATTTAAAAAATTAAATTTATTTATCATCTAATTAATATTATTATTTTTTTTATCTTTCAGGTATTTATTATCATTAATGTTTACCGGGATGACGTATGTGTATCTACTTAGTGTTTTACTCTTGGCGAGAATAACCCTGCAAGTATGTGATTTTTATTAATATTTATATCGTATCATTATATTTAATCAATAATTTTTTATTACATTTACATTGTTTAATACAATGATGTATTATTTTTATTATTCGATTTATGTTAGTTTGATGATAAACAATATCAATGTAAATGAAGTGTTGTAGAATTATATCGAGGCCGTTCAACTGGAAAATTTTCAATCTATATTTGCACTATACATATATGTACACCTATATACATATATTATATGTATATGTATATATGTGGGAATATATGAACAATAGAGATTGGTTGTGTAATTATATTTATTAATCAATCGTACAAATAAAAATGAAATAATTGTGATTAATATTCAAAGTGTGTTATGCTAAAAAAGTCGATACAGTAGGCAAAATTTTACTAGGGCACTGACATATATAAATTGTCTATATATTCCATGATGCAAGCCTAGAAATTTCTATTTTACACATCAAGGATGGAGATTTTTTATTATCATTCAAAATTTATTTTTGATGTAATTGTTTATTTTAATTAATATTTGTGAATTATTATTTCAGGCATCGTCGCCAACATCAACACACTATGTAGGTGCAGTGGTTGAATATCATCCAGTTCACAATGAAGACAATGCAACAGCGACAGTTAATCAGAATAAAAAAAATTACATGAAATTTCTCCAAACAGCAAGTGAAAATGTAAAAATAATAAATTAATTAATCAATTTTGTTTTTTTTCAATTAATTTCTATGAATAACTATGAAAGAAATTATAAATTAATTTATTTTATAATATAATTATATTTTTATTTTATAATTTATATACATGATTATTTAATAATTTACAGGAGGTTGATATAATTGTCTTTCCTGAAGCGAGTTTGATGGGAGGATTGGGATCATCTGAAAATAATCGTAGTCCTTCTTTATCCGCTGGCAGCTATATTCCTGATCCTAAAGACGCTAAAGTTCCATGTACTGATCAATCATCCAACGTTAATGAAGTAAGTGCTAATACAAATTAAATTATTGATAGTATAAAATTTTTATAGAATAATTTAAAAATAATATTGGAACATAACAGTTGAATTAACAGCTCATATAGGGTGTATTGAATAAATTTCTATATTTAACCACAACTCTATAAACTCACTCACACGTACAATAATCATAAACAAAGAGTAAACAAGTGGAATGCATCAGAGTTTTTTTTTAAATATTGATAAAAATTTTTTTTCTATGTTTATATAATTTTTTTTTTTTTTCAAACTTCATTAGGTTGTCAAGGCTTTATCATGTGCAGCAAAGAGTTTTGCAATGTATGTCGTGGTGAATCTACATGAAAAGGAAAAATGCACTGGTGATAAATGCCCCAAGGACGGTCATATGCTTTATAATACAAACGTTGCATTTGATCGTACTGGAACTGTCGTTGGCAGATACAGAAAATGGAATTTATTTGGTGAACGTGGATTTAATCGTACAACAAAACCTGAGCTATCATATTTTCGTACTGATTTTAACGTTACATTTGGACAATTTATTTGCTTTGATATTTTATTTGATACACCAGCATTAAGTTTGGTGCGAGAAAAACGAATTACTGATATATTATTTTCTACTTATTGGTTTGGTGAATTGCCATATTTAACTGCAAATGAAATTCAAAGTGGATATTCGTATGCCAATGATGTGAATTTCTTGGGCGCGGGTTTTAATTCACCATCAACTGGCAGTGGTGGCAGTGGAATTTATGCTGGAAAAGATGGTGTTCTTGGACGTATTGTATCAGAGAAACGTACCAATGCAATGATAATTGCAAACATACCAAAAATTGTTAATGGTCGTCGAGTACAATCGGTGAATCCAAATGATGCAAAAATAATTGTTTACAGTACAAGTGATATTCCAACGATTAATGGATCTGAACCAGTGCCACAAATGGCATTCAAAACCGATGATATGAAACCATACACTACAAAATTATTTAATCCAACCAACAATACTCACAATTTAACTCTTTGCGATCGTGAATTTTGTTGTCATTTTCAAATTCGTACTGAACATCGTGAAGATTTAGTAAAGGATTCTGTAAAGTATTACAGGTATTGATAATTATTTAAATGTAACAATAAAAATATTTTCTAATTGATTCTATTTAATTTTCTTTTTTTTTTTTTATTTATATTTAGATATCGATTGGCTGTGTTTAATGGCGTGAGATCATTTGGAGTTGGTGGTACTGGTGGTGTTGAAGTTTGCAGTATAATTTCATGTATTGATGACAAACCAACAAGTTGCGGCCAGAGATTTGACACTAATACAATAATTGTTCATCCGACAACATTCAATTCAATTATTATCAGCAGTGACTACAAAATTTCACGTAATATTTCACGTTTCCCATTGAGTTTAAACACTGAAATGAATCCATTTAATGTGAGTGATTTCACATTTATTTCTAACAAACTCAATGCGACTCATGTTAATATTAAATACACGTTGACAAAACCGCGCAAGGATTTGATGACATTTGCAATTTATGGACGAAACTTTACGTCCGATGGTCAACCAATAACGACATCTTCCGCAGCACAATTTTCACCTTTATATATCATGCTGATAATGTTGATAGCCTTAGGCATCACCAAGACATATGGAATGAGTTCAATGTAAGACGTTTATCAAGTCGGTAAAAATAATTACATCCGTAAAAAAAAGATAAAAAATATGCGGTGGAAGAGTTCGTGCAATTAAAATTCAATCATACACAATAGGAAAATTTCGCATGCAATTCCTCAAATTGCTGAATGATGATTGTGAATTGTTTCACCTGTCATGGAAAAAAAAAAAAAAGAATTGAGTTCAGATATGAAAAAAATAGGTTAGCAATTAAGGAGCTTATATCATTGTCAGCGAAAAAAAAAAATATTTCCATTACCGTGTTTGCCAAAATATTTCTTCCCGTCCTTCAGATGAAGAATATCAAGTGATACAAAATGAGAAGACATAAAAAAAATTATCATGCCACTATACCTTACGACATTTTGTAGTTGTACTTAAAATAATGCAAATGGCTGCTTTTTCCTCTAAATACTTAGAGTAAATTTCAAAATGAAAAAATTAAAAAAAAGAGTTTATCTAAATATTATAAACGTCTATAAGACGTAATCCCGCCAGATGCCACATAGGGACTGAAAGAAAGTGCCGCTTTGTTCTATAGATAGATAAGATTGTATTAAGAGTTTAAAGAAAAAGAGCTTCAAAAAATGTAATATAAATTACAATGTGAAGCAGGATTTGATTGAGAATATGTTTATGAAAGTGTTACTAAAGGTTTTTATGATGAAAGTAAAGATGAAAGATGAATGAAAAAAAAAAAAATGCGAGTCATATCGTGACCAATTAAAATCATTCATCAATGGAATGATTTTTCAAATAAAATAAAAAAATAAAAATACATAAAATGAATAAATGAAACTCGACGTTGTTATTTCACGTATTATAGTATTGTTTTCTTGTAATGTTTATTATTAATATCTCTAGTTTATCCAAACCTAAAAGGAAATAAAGCAACATCCAAATGAATTAATTGAAAAACAAAAATTTAGATTGATATAATTATTCGTTATGTGACTTAATACCGAAAAGTTGAACAGAAAAAAAATTTGAGCTCGTTTAAATACTCTTAGTTTAATTATTAAACAATATATGTTATATTTACTTGTCAGTCTAAAATAAAAAAAAAATAACAACGAAAATAATTAAAAAAAGAACAATGGTTTCCGCATATGTTTACTATACAATGGAATTTAGAATTAAAATAAAAGAAAAAAGAAAACCTTATGTAAAACTATTGACATAGATGAGTTTAAATAAAAAATGATTACGGCGAGTTAATTTAAATTGAATTGTTTACTTAAATTTTATTTAGTATTTATTTATACACAAATTTTAATTTGCTTGAAATTAAAAATTAAAAATCTTACAAATTTATTATTAATACCTTGGTACTTTAAATTCTGGGGCACCATCTCCACCGCTAGCTGGCTTTCGTTTATTCATAATATTTTGTATCTTTTGCCATTCACGATCCAATTCAGCCTTTTCATTTTTTTCTTTATTATATTTACGTGTTCTACGACCATCCGCCATTTTAACACCATATTGAAATGCAGCTTTTGGCAATGCCTCTTTATTATTCATATATTCACTGTATTCCTCTGGTGTATCAAAATCCCACCGACCAATTGGACCTTTTTTATTTCCCAAATCCATTTTTGTATAATCAACTTCGTCATCTGAATCATCAATTGCATCTTGCATTTCATCTAAACCAGGATAACATTCGGCATATCCTTCTGGTTCAGCTGCAAGTTTATTCAATAATGCACCTTTTTTAGGTACTGCTGTTGGCATACCTTCAGAAACTGCTGCTAAAATATTTGGTAATTGTGGAGCGTTAGCTTTGTCATCAATAATATCAGTTGTATCAACTGGTTTATTGAAGTATGATCCTTTTTTCTTGTCTCTACTTGAATTATCTTTTTTCCCAGTAGTTGGAACATAATCGCCAATGTCACCATAAATACTGTCATCTTGTGGTGCTCTGGTGGGCACTTCACCTTCTGCGATTTCTTCACCACGTGGTGGACGTCCATCCTTATTTCTTTTTCCTTTCTTACCGTGTCTGTTGCCCTGTCGCAAATATGATAATATCTGTGCGAGTTTATTAATTACAATGTCATTTGTAGTTAATGTGGGCGTTGAATCGACTGTTGGCACATCTGCCTTACTTCTTATTAAAGTTGTGGGTATATCAACTTCGGCATTTTCATCATCTAATTCAATAACATATGCCATACGTCCTGGTGTAAATAATTCATTTCTTTCTACTGTTTTTGACTTCATTATCATTATTGTTTTGTGAATATTTCTACCGATTTTAGTTTTGAATTGTAATTCGTCAGGTTTTTTTTCTGGTTCCTTTTTTTCTTTGGGTTTTTCTTTTGGTTTTACCAATTTTTCCATTTCAATCTCTTGCTCAGTCTCTTTTGATTCAATTTCACTTCGTACCTGAATAAAAAAATGAATAAATTAATCTCAATTCTGAGTATAACTTATGTGAGTAAAATTTTACGAAAGATTTTCACCTTTTGGAGAAGAGCATAATCTAAACCTTTTACTAAATGAGTATGTTCCATATCACCACCCAAATATTTTGATTGTTGAATCATTTGACGTCGTCTTTCAGCAGCATCCATGCCTGATTTTAAATCAGGTGCAACAGCTCTGTATGCACTTGCACTGTTCATTGGATCTTCAGTTGGATATTCAGCATTGGAACCATCTCGACGTTCACGTGCACGATCTCGATATTTCTCAGCTAATTCAGCCATTTTATCCTCCTCTTGTTTCTTTAATTTAGCATAATAACTCTTTTTTTTACGACGTAATTCAGCACGACTGCCACCACTAATCGATGGTGTTTGTGCTGTTTTTGCGCTTGCATCTCTTGCTGTGCCAGGAACTGATGCTGGTGTTGATGATGGCACCGATGGTCTTGGTGTCATCAATAATTTACGAAAATCATCGTTAGTTAAACGAACTGACATTCCCATGTCTTCATCCATTGTGTCTGGCATTTTGGATTATTTTTATTATCACTGACTAAATTACAAATAATTATCTATAACAAACCATTAAAATTATTATGGAATTAATGATTATGAAAAGTTATTAACATAAAAACTTCTAGTTTTGTAATGGATAATGGACAACTTACCTTCTTGAGAGGTTAGTTTTATATAGAATTATTATTATATTGTATACGTTGTAGAAATAAGAATTTCTTATTTTCACATAACCTCAAATCATATGGCAAAATTGTTGATTTATCATAATTTCTACTGGATTATTGTCTAGACATTTAATTGTTAATAAATAAATAACCAACATTACATACGATTACTCGTATGTACACACCTATTGCATATAAAAATTACAACATAAGTCAATGTCCGAACAATCGCCATTATTTCCATTAATCACGATAACCCTCCGTTGGTAACGAAGGAATTAATATTTATAGTTTTTAAAAATTGTGATAAGTAGAAATCTCATGACTTGGCTAAAATTTAATTTTATAATAATAATTGTAATTTGTTTATGAATTCAATTTTAGATTAATACCTGAAATTTCTCAGAGAAAGATGGAGAGGTTATGGACGGCACATTATAGTGTAAATGAAAATTGATGTTTTATAAATAAAATTAATCAGAAAAAAATAATATACATCATCAGCAATATAAATATAATGATAAATTTGCACATCTGCGTTTTTATTTATAAATAAATATGCGTCACAATAATATCATGTAGTATGGTAAGTCACATACTAAATTGTTTTGATATAATTTTCATAATATCGAAATATTTTTTAATTATTTCCGAATAATTTCATCTCAACACTGCCTTTACACATTTAAAGGCACTTTGATATATTGAAATTTATTATTAACTAATTGGAGATTATTACGAGTACAAACTTTCTTCAAAAAAATATTGCACTATATCAATTTATAAACAGAAATTATTACTTAATTCATTTTCTTCATTTTCTTAAGTAACTTGGGCCACAAAATGGACGGACGTACAAACGAAGACAATTTACATTATCTTTGTAATATATCTCAATAAAATCGTGTTATTTTACTTCACTGGTGAATTTCATACCACAAAATTAACTCAATAAATCTAATATTATACATTACATATTTACATAATTATTTTCTATTTATCAAGGACACTTCAAAATATTTTATTTGTCAGATTGGTCATCAACACAATCACGAGATCATCTTTGCTTCCTCACAAAGTTCCACAAATTCATCCATACAATCACATGCAAACAATCAAACACTGCTATATATACATTTTATCGTAATTGACAGATCACTATTACAAATAAAATAAAAATTTGTCCTACTATCTGATAAATGTCTTCGTTATTAACCTCAAAAAAGACCAAACATCTTTTTTGAATTTCCTGTACTACGTTTTTTTCGAGCTGGCGCTGAAACATCATTACTATCACCACCATTACCATTTGTAATTTGTGCTGAAGCTGGCGCAAGTTTACTTTTAACATGCTCATCAAGTAGCGCTTGCATATCCATCTGCCATTGCTCCAACTGTTGACTCAATTCAATTTTTTGCTTTACCGTTTCCATCAATTGACTATTAACTTGCAATACATCTATTCTTGTTCGTGCCAATTCTACTTCAGCTCTATTTTTACGTGCAACTGCCTGATCTCGCACTGAATATGCCTGTGCAATTATTTCATCTCTATTTAATTCCGAGTCTTCAATGTCACCTCTCGCACGATCTCGTTCTTCTCTCACGCCACGTAATTCAGCCTCGCACACACTTAATTTACTCGTTGTATCTAACAATGTTTCACCACGACGTTTTAATTCGTCTTGTGCTTGCTTATATTGTTGTCTCGTGTGCTCTAACTCTTCAGTCACTCGATGTAATTCAACTGCGAGTCCTAACTCACCAGGCCCACCTCTTCCGGCCAATGCAAGGTTGTAGACCTCTTCAACAAGTTCAGACAATCCACCAGGACAATATCCCTAAAAATCAAATGAAATAATATTTATTAAATATTTATTTTACAAATTGATTCGTTAAAAATATTACTGGTATATCCAGTAAAGTAAATATACATATTTACTTAAACTCTCTATATAGAGTTCATTTACAAACAGGATATGATATCTCAACGTGTCTCGAGAGGGTAACATGATCATCATTCACCATTCACACAAAGGTAAAAAGAGTAAAGAGAACTTAACAAAGGATCATTCACCTCGGTATCACTGCCATTGACAATAACGAGCATTGACTCATCACAATCGCTCTGCAATCCAGAATCATCTTCACCACGTCGCAGATGTGTGGTTAACTCTCGCAGCCGTTTGCAAGCCCTTACCACTTCCGTTCTGATGTCTTCATGTTCCCCCAGTGAACTTCCGCTCACCTCACACTCCATTTCCGCTTGTAACGACCTCGGTGGCTTCTGTATCGATCCAGACCTTCCTCTTCTTTCAGCTTCAATCGCCGCCAATGCCGCAGACAATTCGTCTCTGGTTCAATAATGAAACAAAACAGAATGAATAAATAAATAAATAAATAAAAAAATGTTTTCAACTCACGTTTTATTATGTATATATTTTCTTTTATTTCTCAGTGAAATAATTCAATAAATAAATAAACATCATGTAAAAATAAAATTTCAACTTGATGAGTTCAATACTAAATAATTAAATTACAAAAAGGATTCATTTAGATTATGCAAATAAATTGGATTAGATAAATAAATAATGTTTATAAATCGTATGAATTAAATTAAGTCAACGATTCTAAATTCTTTTTAATCACAAATTATTATTCGTAACTAATATATTTACGTAGGAGTTTCAATATGTATCATACTAGTATATTAATAAAAAGTGTTTGCTAAAGAACCTTTAAAGCAAATCACGTTTTATTTACGCGTGTGAATCACCCACGTACTTTGTGGCTTGCGTGTTCATTACAGATATTTAAATTTCTTCAATGATCATGAAATACCATATTCGTTCGTTCCAAAAAAAAAAAAACTCCCTTTAAACGTATACATATATATTCATTCACATTTATAAATGTGAATGAATAAAATTCTCATTATATTTTAATATTTCACATAATTTTATTCCATTTTATTTTATTCAAAAGATATTAATTCTCAGACAAGTTTTTTTCTTTTTTTCACCAAGTTGCAAAATATATTTGGTATATAATATACAAACCTCTCTTGCTCGGCTGCACGCGCCCGGTGTTCCGCTTCATGGCTGAGTCTCTCCAAGGCTGCAGCCCTTTCCTCTGCTTCTTCCAGGGCTGCAACAGCTCTCGCTCTCTCCTCGCGTAACTCCAACGATCGCCTTTCCAACTCTGTTCTTTGTGCCGATACAAATTGCACCTAAACATATAATATTTCACATTATAAAAACATTTATTATTATTAAAATATAATTTTATATTTCTTAAATTAATTTTATTTTCCCTTTTTTTTTTTTCTCTCTTTTCACTTTCAATTTAATTAATTTACTGATTGATTAATTCAATGGATAAAAAAATTTTTAAAACAATATAATAATACATTACCTCATCGCGAAGAATTTCTAAACTGCTAACGTGATCCTGCAATGTTGTACTTCTAAGTGCACATTTATCCCTGAGTAATTTAACTTCAATGAGCAATTGTTCTTCTGTTTTAGCTGATTCTCTTAATTGATCAGTTAAACGTGTATTTTGAGCAGTTAATTCAGCAACAAGAGTTGCTTGTTCACGCTCAGCACGTCTTGCACGTTCACTTTGTTCCTCCAATTGGCTACGCAATGTATCAACGTCTGCTTGATATTCCAATGCTCGTGCTTCACTCTCACTCTTTGCTTCTTCCAATCTTCGACGTAATAAATGTCGCTCTTGCTCCAGACACTGAAACCCAAATAAATTTCATTTATTAATTTAATATATATCAATAAATAAATAAATAAATAATTAATTAAATAATTAAATCGTAATTAATAACTTTCATTATTATATAATCATCTAAAAATTTAGTTTCTAAAGTTCATGGTAGAATTCTGAAGTTAATAAATTTTTTAGTGTGATGACGTTATCGATGTTGTCATGATTAAAATTATTTTCTATTACCGTTTTTTTTTTTATTGCTTATTATTTATTCACAGACAGATTTATTAAATCATCAAGTGAATCATTTTATATAAATATAAAAAATAGCAAAAATTATAAAGTGGATAACTTACAAATATCAAATAATATATCTATTTTTTTTTTCAGTTGAATTTAAATTCGTTCATATTATTTTAAGCTTTTATAAGACTTATTATACTTTTGTGCCTGCTATTCTATTTATATAATATTCCATTCATAATCTAATCGTCGTAGAAAGGATTCGTTTTTAATTTATATCCAATTTGGAATGAAAAATAAATTATAGTAAGCGATTTTATACGGAAACTTTTGCCAGTATTATTAACAAATTCTTCAATAAATGTAAAAATATATAATTATTTCGCAATGATATCATCCATATGCATATATATAATTTATATAGTATCTATAATCATTCACGCGAAATAAGTAAGAAAAGAAAGGCAGCAATAAACATATAAGTAAATAATAATACATTTGATATTAATATATAAAAAAAAATGAAACGAAGCGCGAAGGTCTACAAAAGTGTATGGCTTTGAGAGCGAAATTTCATTCCACCTTCTTCATAATTATCTACATATTTTTTTTTTATTACACTTCATGAAGAATAAAAGAAAAAAAAATATTACAAGCAATAAAGAAATTAAAATACAATTTTATTCATTAAAATATAATTGAAATCAAAAGGATTTTTATTTACATTTATACTCTAATGCACAAATTAAATATTTATAATATGTATTAGAATTAAAAGAGTAAAAGTTTAATGTAGTTTATATTATCGACACACTTTGTGATCATACTAAAAAAGAAAAACCAGCTCTGAAGATTTTACTCCTAGAACTAAATGTCCAATAGTTTAAATAAAATAATTTATATCTAAAATTTTCTTGCAGTGTTTACATTTATTATTGTTCTATTATTATATTTCTACAGCACATGGAGAATAGTTTAACAATATATACACAATATATAAATCCCTTTGTTTTCACCTCCGGGTTGTTAAATATATTATGCAACATGTTTTTTTTTCCCACCTTATATACAGCTCCCTCTTTTTATGATGAGCCAACCCAATTAAATAAAAATTATTACATAATTCCTCTTTTACATTTATTTCGTATGATAAAACATGGAAACAAAAATAATTATTCATTATAATAATATTTCCAAATATATTTTATTGTTGATTTTTAAATTCACAAATTAATTGAATAATTATTTTATAATTGATATTATATATTAGTGTAATTATAATTAATTGTGAAGGATAATTTTTCAATATATATGAATTGAGGTATTATATATCAAGCTGTTGACCTAACTTTTTTTTGTTTATTGTAGAGATAATCAATAATATGGAGGTTAATATACAATGCTCTCAATGACATAGGGGAAAAAGTATTCATGGTCTTTTATTTCAAATTGTTTGAGTGAGAGTCGACAAGCCTTTGTTTATATCCTTGACTCCTTCACGTTCATTGGTGTATTGGCGTTGGAATATAAAATAAAAGAAAAAAATTATGTGAATAGAAAGGTTGGGGTCGATTGAGTCAAGATGTCTCAAACGGAAATCAAGAAAGTAAAGTATAATAATATTTACAAAAAGGAAAAAAAAAATTACAATCGTTTATAATTTATCCAACCAAGTGAGCTTTCACTCTTTCCTCTTTCAATAAATATATATTTCTCTGTCAACAAACTAACTTGTGCTATTATTCAAAATTTATTTAATAATTCCGCATTATAAAACTTGTTATTCTAAAATAAAAATAATATAATTAATTTTGTAATATTTATTTCCATTTATATAATTTTATAAATGTTTCTCAAAATTAAAATTATTATTTCTAATTGATTTTTATATTATTCCCATGTGTGACAGATGGTTTCATAAAGGGCATTTAGATAAGATAATATTAAAAATGATAAAATTATCCAATTCAGGTTGACAATTATTCATTAAATCAATATAAAAAAAAAATGTACAATTTATAATTATACCTATTTCATTTCTTTTTATTTCCATTTTGATAACACGACGATATTTCTAGGCCATGAAATAAAAAATATTGAAAATAATATAGATATTATAACGTCTTTAAATATAATTAATATTAAAAAATCTTTAAAAATAATTTTAAAATCATAAGAAATAAAATTATATTGAGAATTATTTTATAAATTCGTGAAGCATTGGATATAAATCTGGAGAATTTTTACAGAACACCAGATGTTGCTTCCACCTATTTACCACATACATATGAGTATGTATATAAATATATAAATGTATATTAAACATGACTGACACAATCGCAAAACCATCCAAGAATAAAATTGATATAAACGAACACAAATCTAATATACAATTTAATAAATAGAATAAGTGAATAAATAAATAAATAAATAAATAAATAGATAAATAATATTACAGTTATTAGGTTGTTATTGAATAATTGCTATGATATTTTGCAACTTGTAAACTTTCACGAGATTACGTTTGTATATAAGAAAAGATTATAACAATGAAAATAAATTGCAGAAAATTGTTCAGCATCACATTAATTTTTTTTTTATTCAATTCTTCACTTTGTCGACGTTGAAAAAACACGCAATGGCTCATGTATACATAGATAAATATATTCATATAAATAAATAAATAAATAAATAATTAAATAAATAGATTCCATTAAATATTCTTTTTCAAGGATACAAATTAAAATAAAAAAAAATAAAAAATTTTTATTCTCAATAGATTCAAAGTAATTTTTATAATTTCGATGAAATAATAATAATCACTCCAAGTGCGTGGGTGTATTTGTTAATACATATCTATATATGCATAGATATATGTACATAAGCAGGGAAAAAAACGTGAATTTTATCGAACCAGATGTATTATACTGTACATATATATACCGTATATATATATTATATACACAAAATGGCCTTGGTATCCCCTGGTTACTCATCGACCAATTGTCGACAAGAAAAAAATATAGTTTGTCGATTTATTTTATTTATTCATATTTATTTTTTTATATTACGCGTGGGGAAAGGTATAAATAATAATTGTCTACTTATAATATTAAATAAATATCTATAAATATCTATATATAATAATTGGTTGATTTTGTCAACAATTTATATCTCTTCACCCGATGTATAAATTAATATTAAAATTAAAAAATTTAATCGATATAATATAATAAAGAGGATTATATAAAGATAAATTATATCGAAATTATTGAACGTTAAAATAAAAATGTGAAATGAATTTTGATGATAAAAATTAATTTTTTTTTTATATGATATATTAAAAAAAATATATTATATTTTGTGACAATATTAATTCTCAAATTATATATACATATATTAATGGATATTTAATATTAGATAGAGTTTATTAGTATATATTATTTGTATAAATTCATGTATGCCTTTGTATGAAACGGTCATTGCTTCTCTCAATAGAAAGTAAAATTACGCCCAATCTGTATATGTAGTATTTTATAATGTATATGTAGTTTACATACCAAGAGTAGTACCGTAACAACCGCCATGTATATGTATATACTTGTATTATATATGTATATATATTATTAATACACGGTTAGCATATGAGTAATAGTACTTTTTTTTTTTTCTTATATCATTATTATTGACCGCTTGGCGCATATGAATAATTCTACATTAAATCCGATGAAATGCGAGCGATTATCGATTTCACAGGAAGAAAAAATGAAAAAAAAAAATTTTTTTTTCTCATATTCAAAAAATATTTTTTTTTTTTCATTCAAATTTTTGTTTTATTTATCAATAATTTATTCATGTGGATTTTTAGTTTACGTCTGTAGAGAAGAGAAATTTTTTTTTATAAGTTCATCGACTTTGATGTATAAATTGTATTAATTTGAATAAAAAGGAAAAAAAAAATTTATTTTTTAAGTTATGAAAAAAATAGTAAATAAATTAATGATAATTAAAATTGTTAATGATGTTGACGTAACGATTCGTTGTTTTTTACGTGAAGTAATATCTATCAATAAACAATAAAATGGTAATTGAATAATAAAAGTGTTGGTACAAATTGCAAAATTAAAATTTGAAATGTAGAAATAATAATATTTCTAAAACCGCAATGTATTTTATACATAGAAATTTATTTATATTTATTTATTTATTTATTTATATGTATATGTATTCTACCGTAGCACCCCATGTAGTACGTTGATTTACTTTCCCTGTTAGACTGATTGGAAAAACAAGGATGTAAATAACAAAAATCAATTGCAATTGACTATGAAAAAGAAAAAGATAAAACAAAGCTATATATAATAATAACGCAATAGTTATAAATGCAATGATGCGTGTCTGAGGCATTTATAAACTCTTTGTCGATCATCTAATCCATAAGATTACGCATCAAAATAAAATAAAAAAATACTATATAAACTCAAAAATATTAAAAAAAAAAATACAATCAAAAAAAAAAATTATTTACTATTTTTTTTTCTAGTTGCAACATTAACAATACGTCGCGCAATTATTACATAAAATTACTGATTGATATTGCAATTGTATTTAAACAAACACTAGAACTGTCTTTATAGACTATTTATTGTTTTGAATTTCAAGAGAAATATATTTTTATTTATATTATTTCTCAGTATAATTACAAAATAATGTGAAAAAAAAAAATTAAATTATCTAAAATGAATGTAAAAATTGTAGAATTATTTTGTATTAGTTTCAAGTTGAATATTTAATATTGCAAGGTCAATGCATCGACTTGTGTTGTATTTTTCTCGTGCAATAATATCTCATCGAGTTAGGTTTCATTATTATTTATATAATGTATTATGGTATAAGCAAAGTTGAATGTATCATATATGAATGGTTTGTTTATATACGATGCGAGAAATCGCATCTCTCTTTCACACCATCGGCGTTATGCATGTATGGTTGCCTTGAAGAATTTTTCAGTGTTATAATAATATACACAAACGTGTATTAATTTATTTCCTGACATTCTACTTCGCATATTGTAGGCAATTTAAATTAATAATATCTAATGAGTTCGTTACCGTTTATAAAGACAAGCCATCAAGTTCATTATAGACATTTAGAAGGGAAGAAAAGAATTTTTTTATCCCAAGAAATTGCAATTAATAATTAATAATCAAAAGATAAATTATTTTCTCATTTTCTCTGCAATAAATATTTTATTTTCAATTTTTATTTTTTTTTTTTTTTTACGTTCAGCTCTCGTTACCAATTGCAATTCGATTTCGCGATCAATAAATAAATAAAAGATTGCAACTATTATATAAAATACTTTCTCAATCGTAAATCAAAAATTTCAAATGTTGAAAAGGAAAAATAACAATTTAATTTCCTTGACAATAATTAATACTGTATTGTAAACTGTATAATACATAACGGTTTTATTATAAACTATCGTGGCTTTGTTTATAATACACATTTATTTTTTTTTGTAACACTTCGTTCTAACAATTTTCAGTCCCTCAGGACTTGATAATATCCTTGAAGGCATTTTTCACAGAAGATCAGAGATAAAAAAAACTTAACAAAAGATTGAAGAAAATGTGTAAGATGATGTTATAATTATCTTTAAGATCATAAAAATTCTAACGGATTTTAAGTAAAGAAAATCCCACAGCGTTTACTATTAAATCTTGGTGCACTCATTAGTGGTAACATGCAAATTCACTGAGATTTATAATATTAGTTATAAATATCTTCGCTCAACCAAAACATGAAAAGATTAATTTTTTCCTGAAGATAACGTGTGAATTAATAAATGAAAATAATTAAACGGAAATGAGCAAATATAATTGAACAATTAATTTATGGTTCAATGATAACATTGAGATTAACAACAACAACAACAATAATAATAATAATAATAATAATAATAAATAATAAATAATAAATAAATATTAGTAAAGAAAAATTTTAATATTATTGCACAATATTTTTACTGATAAATAAAATAATTATTGCACTGTGAAATTATGTCAACATTTATTTATTAATTTATCTATTTGTTATAGCACTATACTAAAATAATAATAATATATCTTTCGAAGAATTTTAGTAATTTAAAATTGTGTATTTGTTATATGGATTCAGGTGAATTGTGAGGACAAAAATAATTTTCAATATGAAAACATTTGTGTTTTCTCATAAATATTTTTTTCCCCCTTTAAAAGCTATAATTGTGTGTATATAAAATACGTTTTGTGCGTGAAGGGCACATCGTCTTTGTTATAAAAATTCATTGGGGTTTAAAAATATACCATGACAATGGATCTTTAAAAATATATTCACACAAAAATATTTTTACTATTTAATTTTTATATTTTTATTTTCTTTTTTTAAAAACACTTGGAAATTTTATGAATATCTTTAAATAATATTGTGTAATATATAACTCTCCATGCCAATATATATGTATATGTACTTTATAACAGAGAAATTAAATTTACAAATATGTATAAATATTTATCTGATATAAATATTTATTTCTAAATATGGGACATAAAAGGAAGAACTTTCATAAAATGTGTAACATAAATGGCATCAGAATTAACTTCATAGTACTAATTAAACTCGCGTACTAATGCGCAAACAACGTCATTGCGCGATACACAAGAGAAACTTGAGCTTTATTATATTATATTATTTATTTAAAATAAAAAATAAAGAAAAATAAAGAAATAATAAAAACTACAACTTAAATTTATTTTTTATAATTATTTATATGTTTTTATATTGATATTGAATATATTTATGAATCTTTGTATAGAAAAAAAAATTTGTTGTCAGTGTAAAATTATAGATAAAAATAATAGAGTAAAAAAAAAATAGAAAATAAATTGTAAAAATTAATAAAGTTTGATTATTTATTTATTTATTTGGTTTTAAGATTTTTTTATTCCTCAGGATGCTGACTAGTATTTAATTAATGCAATGTGTCTCAAAGAAATTGAAAAAAAAAAATATATATAGGTTAATAGAGTATAATATAATAACACAATTACATATATAAATGCGTAGTTATAAACAATGTAATATACAATTGTTTGAATTAATAAAATGTGGGAGCAAAAAAGAGTTCACTTGTCGCTGTATAATAAACACGAGTATCACAATACAAATTACAATAAGATTTTCGCATATATAAACGTTAATTATTTTTCTTCTCTTGATTTAATTGAATAATTCTACAATTTTATAAATTCAAAAAATCTCCCGTCAATATAATCTTTGATAAATAATATTTTACTCAATCATTATAATCGTCAATTACACAATTCGTTCTTGCATTAATAGTTATCTAGGTCATTGAAAAAAATAAATAAATAAATAAAAGGAAATAAAATTATGGCTGTTTTTAATGACAACTATTTTGGAATTTATTAAATTATTTTCTATACTGTTGGAATCATGATAAATAAATTAATAAATCCCGTTATTTTATTTTTATATAGAACACAAGTTCATAACTATGGCGAATCAAATAGTTAATAATTAAATTTGTCATTATATATAATTAATAGTGTCAAAACAAATTAATTCTACATTACCAAATAACTGTTAAATTGCTTAAAAAATTATTTATTTAAATGTAAATTTTGTTAATTGCTTTGACTAATTATATACATGCAAATATGTTCAATATGTCGAGTTGAATATTTCTTTCATGAAACTACGCATTGTTGGATGAATATAAAAAAATAAAAACAAATGAATAAACAAATATATCGTACACTACGATATATTCTTCCGTGTTCCGTTCTCCTTATTTCTATTCTTCTTATATATTTTTTTTGTCCTCATCTCCCATGTTCAACAGCCTCATAGCCCGGATACGCATTATACATACATCTTCTCCATACATTTTTATTATAATTCAGTATATATAAATTCTTCACATGAATTACCTAATTCCGTCTGCACAAATTTTCTTCACATGAATTACCATATGGGTTAACAAATTAATGATGGAGACAAAAAAAAAAATACCGGAAGACTACAAGAAAATAAAAAATATAACAAACATAACCTAAAAAAGAAAAGGAAAAAAAAAATTCAACAAATTAACACGTATAAATTTTAATGCATATTTTTCATGCAAAATATACAACACATAATAACTTTCATTTCATCTGAATTATTTTTTTTTTAGTTAATAATTTGGCAGAACTTTCTCCATGTATTCTTTCTTTCCTTTCTTTGAAATTTTGATTGACATTTACAAATTTATATACAACAGCAAAATTAAATCATACATCTGTTAAATGAAATAAATAAATATATTCGCGTGTAATATATAATATAATATTCACACCGGATATACAAGTGCGTGTCGTTCAATATTTTTCTTGTGATCCACTTTATATTCATTCACATTCGTATGCATTTGACATATTTAATAATTTTCAGAGATAGACACCGAGTGACATTCATAACCTAACTTTTTTTTTTCTTCAGAAGCGATAGAATAAATAAATAAATTAATAAAATATCTTTGCTTTGTTAATCCATGTACAAAAATATACATACAAAATATATATTGCCATAAATGATTATGGCAATTTAGTCATTGCTCACAAATAAGATTCACGCATAAAAGCCAATGATCTCTTTACATTAGATTGGCTTCGACTGGCATCAAAGACTTAAAAATTAAACCTTTCTACTGTCGACTAGTAGCACACGGATTAAATAATTATATATGTATCGATTTGATATACATACTGTACATCTAAACCACAAATATATTGCCAACACTCACGTGTATAACCTATGTTCAACTTATAAAACGTATATTCTGCTAGATGTAGGCTTCCATTCTTCTATACATCACTGACATCAATAAATAAATAAATAAAATGATTGATCCAAAGTATAAAAGTCTCCATCTATACTTTTATGATAAAAATATAATTTCTTTTTCCTTTACTTCATCAAATGAATTATTTTATTCTTGAAATAACTTTGTAAATTTAAACAAAACAATAAAAATAATTTATTATTTCCAACATTAATATTTTATTAATGATGATGATCATACGTTGGGCTTTTATCTTTATATAAACACGATATGAAAAATATATATTTAGTTTTCGTGTATATAATCATGTGTGTAGGTATATAAATTTTTTTTATTCGAAAACAAATAAAAATAACGAATTAATTATGGCTCTAGGTGTTATGATGGTCATGTAGAGGTCAAAAATAAGTTGAACGTTACTGTATATATGAGCATAGCAAAAGACAGGCAGAGCGTACTACCGGCCATTGTCTCTCTATTTATTTCAACTTCAAGTTATATTACGTTTTGCTGAAGTTGCCGCTGCTTTGTTTCCACGCTTTCATGGCTTTCTGAGCGCACCCTCCTCGCCGAATCTTATTATGCACATTAAATGCACATTATACATACGTATATAAATACATATATGTATATGGGCGTCCCCCAGGTTTAGTTCCTAATTTGTTTTTTTTCCTATATTTTCTTAATTCATTTTATTTTTTATTAATAAACCTCAATCAAACAATTTGTACATATAAATCATGAAACAAATATTCCAACAAAATTACAGTAATTATCCGTAAAATAAAATAGATTAATACAATGTATAGAATATAGATATATATTGAATATACTTTATCTACAATAATATTTTTTTCATCTTCTATCAATCAAACTGATGAAACTGCAAAATTAATTGTGAGTTCATTGAACAAAATAATTATTAGAAATAGAAAACAAAAATTTGTCATTCTTATGACGCACACAAAGTAATTTACGATAATTGCAAGCACATATAAGAATGCAGCAATCATTAACGCATCATATCATAATACCAATCGAATTATCTATCTTATCATTATTACATATATTATCGTGAATGGCTTATCATCATTTTGCGTGCTACCTCTACACAGTAAATGCAATACGTGCCTATATAAAACCCATATCAAGCCCCTTTTTATACATAAATAAATATATAATAATATAATATATCTTGCATGCTGTCAAATGTTTATTTTTTTAGACACATGAAGGTCGAATAGAAACTTGTAAGTCCTCGATTTGATAATGAACTTACAAAACGCATACATTTTTTATATTATCTATTTAATAATAGAGTAAACGAAAAGAATGAAAAATAAATCAATTAAATAAATAGATAAAATAACTGGATAAATATATTCTATATAATTAACGTATTAAATAATTTATATATTTACTCACTTCAAGTTTAGTGGAGTATTCCTCAGCGATAGCTTCACTACGACGTGTAAGCTCTTGATTTCTTTCAAGCAATGCTTTACCAAGCTCTGCAGCAAGCACAAGATCTCTTTCACGTTGTTTTAATAATTCATGTGGATCACCACCGCCACCATTATCATCATCATCACGATCCAAGGAATCTCGTCGCGTTTGTAAATCGGATATCATATCCTCAAGAGCATATGGCTCTGATTGACCACCGTCTTTTCTCGGCAGCATCTCTCGTTTATTTCACGTTGTTTATTATTCGTTCACTTCCTTTTATATATATAATAATAAATATATAAACATATATACATACGATAATATGTATGTATTTGTTTATGTATCTATGTGTGTTAAGAGAATTTACGTGCTGAATTTTTATGGTCGTTTGTCAAATACATATATGCAGGTTTGCATACATGGAAAGAATGCACCTCTATTAAATTTTTGATGACCTTATCAATTTGTCGTTTGCAACGTCAATAGATTCAATGACGTCGTTGTGATGACGTAAAAAACATCGTCTATCATTTATATTTCTAATCAATTTCCAATTGTTATGGATCACATCAATGCAATATGTTATAAACATTTTATTTAATTCACAAAAAGTGAAAGCATTTATTATTAATTGCCAAAATTTTCACTTATATAAAATATCCATTTTTTTTTCTTATTCTCACAATCATTATTTTCATCTTTATTTATATTAAAAATATGATGAATAATTCCAACAATGTTCCAATTTCTCTAACCTACAAAATGTTGAATTTAAATCAACATATGTATGTATATATATAATATATATGTGTTTAATATGAAAAAGGTGGTGAATATGAAAGATACGGGTTGGTGATTTTATGCCGTGTTTGGTAGCGACGGCGCAGTGAACAACCAGTGGTAAAATTATCACATACATTAAATTTTATGTGTGTGAATACACATATATGCCATTAATTCGGGTTACAGGGCTACTGGCGATCGTAATTAATTTTATAATAATAAATAGAATTGATATTCCAAACAGTTATTATTACTATTAGACACGTGCGCGATACATTGCTACTGATGGCTTTGACATTGCACTCATACGTTGATGATTTACGTTTATTTGAATGCGCATTTATATATATGTATGTAATTGTACATATTTATATTGTTGAAACCCACACAGAAGAATTTTCCACTGTGTATTTTTGTAAATATATTATATTTATTTATTTTTATTTCACTTTTTACCGTCAAGTTCGTGACGTGTATTTTGATCAATAATCGTTGGTGCACTTAGTATACACTTTTGTATACATTATTCCTTTCGATTTTTTCATGACTTTGTTATTCAGTGGCTGTATATATATATATATATATATATTTAGATTTATATCTTCGTCTTCTTCACAGGCTCCTCGATCCAGTGAGCAATGAGGCGACTGATGGCGCAAGAGAAGTCATTTCAAACTGATCCAGACAAGTATAACTCACGCGATCGTTCATTTTGTGGTGGTAAAAGTACAAACAATGCCATTGTCTCTTTCTCAATATTCAAATTAAAATTATATACCACACACGGACAATTACATCATTATTCTGAAAAATATTCCAAATCAATTTCTCTTTCACATGTAAATAATAAATTATAATCCAATGCACTATTTAAAAATAAAAGAACCAAATGAAAATTAATTTTTCTCTTAGTTTTCTTGTTCAATCATAATGTAAAAATATTCAAATAACACTTTTTTTTTTTTTTTTTCAATATACCGTAACATTTGTAATAACAAATGAATTATTGACACTTTTGCATGTGAAGACAAATAAATTATCTGTTGTTGATATTGTTGTTCACTCCAGCAAGTCTTTTTCTCAACTGGCTCAACTGACACAAGCAACAAAGATTCCATTGCGCGTTTCTGTTTGTCGCTCTCTCCCTTCTCCTTTTTCGCTGTCTCTTTCACCTTACTCGCATTCACCCCCACGCCATCATCATCATCGCATCAGGTACACACATTGTATGACTCATACTCACGAGTGAAAAATAAATATTACGGAATAGCCGCAGTGTTGTACTTGTACCCCCCCGCACCAATGATAAACGATCTAGACACAAATACATTTCATATTTATCAAATACAAACAATCTCTAAATTAATATTAAAACAAATAAAATCAACAATTCATTTTTTTTATTATATTTAACATAATTTATCTTCCTTTACCTAGAAATTTATTTTTTTTTCTCTCATTAGTATCATCGCACCGTTTTTTTATCTTATAATTTTTACCAACATTTTCTATTGTTTTTCAATTAATTGTTGGTTAGGGCCCTTCAGGGGTTTTGTGTGTGTCTGTCTTTACTCTTTACATTTTTACAATACCGGATCTAAATGACCGACTCAGAGTGACTCAAACGACAAACGGCGAACTCACACGGATGACGGAGCCATCATAAACTTTTGAGCGCTGTTACCTGTTTGTTTTTTTTTTTTACAATACTAGAATATAGTTACAGACCAGAGACAGACTTATTTATCCCATCACTCTTTGGCAATTGACACGACTCACTAACGGCCGTGGACATTTGAGAGTTCTTCGTTATTTCATATTGCGAGTCTTTACTCTTTCACGTTTGGAGATATACTTGTAGGTTATGTTGTGACTACCAGCGCCCGCCATTTTTTCCCCTCTATTCATCATAGGCATACAAATTAATTCAGAGTTTGTGCGAAACCAGGTGAACTTTATGTCACCTGGATAAATTCTTCACAGTGCAAAAATTACTGTGCAATTTATGTATATATTTTATATATTAGTAATCAGTCAAATTTTGTTTGATGAAATTCCTTCATGTGTAGCTCATTTCAGATTGTATAATATTTATATTCAATCAAAAAATATATTTTGTTTAAATTAATTATAAATATTCATATATTTATGATGATATTAATGCTGAGTAGTTTGTTAATTACTAATAAATAAAACATGAGGGAAAAATTTATCGATTATGTAAACTAGATGTTTAACCTATAAATTTTTTTTGATGTAAAATAATTGAAATTAATCAAACCACGGTTTGCTTCTCTCCTAAGAAAGTAAGAACGAGATATGAGATTGGTCGAATCACATGAAAATATAGCATAAAGAAAATTGAATTAACGGTCATTTTCAGATTTGGAATAATGCTTTGTCGGTAACACATCTTTGAAAATTTCCAAATTAGTGTTGATATCGGCCGCTAGAGCAGAGAAATATATATAGAGTATAATAGTACAGTATAGGTATACAGCGCTATTGAATTTCATTGCGCATGCGTTTCAAAATTCAGCACATCATTGCCCAGGAATACAGAGGAAGCGAAAGTGTCACATCCGTTATTGACTACCATTTTATTTTGCACGTGCCTGGAGAACGGTTGTAAAAATTTGTAGCCACGCGTGTTCAATTCATCGACAATAAAAATAATCATGGAGTTACGCTCTGCTAAACAGTCCAAAATGAGTGAAGACGAATCAAATGAACCTACACCAACATCATCTGATACTAAGGTAATTTGAATTAATAATATACATTTATAAATGTTTCTTGCAATGGTTGTATAGATATGAGGTTTATACTTTCATTTCATTTTCGTAGAAAATTGGAAAACCTAATGAAACATTTTCAACTTTCGATCATCATTACAACAACCCTTTCTACATTGATAAAACTTTGCTGATAAAAGAATTATTTGAAGTTAATCATGTATTAATAACTGCTCCTTCCCGCTTTGGGAAGTCTTTAAACATGGACATGGTCAAACGGTTTGTCGAGATCGAACACGACAAACATGGCGTTCCCATTGAATTAAATATTGATGAAGCTGCACGTCGCTTAAAAAAGGAACAACCACAATCGAAAAATCATAAATTGTTCAAAGGAAAAAAGATATTTCGCGAAGAGGAAATTATGTATGAACATTTTGGAAAATATCCAACGATAGAAATTGATTTCGGTGGAGTGCAGGGATCCAATTTCGAAGAGATTCTGGATGACATAAGAGAGTCTATATATGAGGCATTTCAAAAACATGCTTATCTACTAGAATCCGACATATGGAATCGTATGGATTTAAAAAAAAGCACATTTATGAAATACTTTGATCCTGATCAATCTGAATTATTATCTTTGAAACAAATAAAGTCTGGTTTACGATTCTTATCCCGAATTTTGCACGCACACTATGGCAGAAGAGTATTTGTGTTCATCGAAGAATTTGACGTACCTGTAAACAAAATGGTTTACGATGATGATATGAGCCGTGAAGATAGAAAGCAAATGATACATCTGCTCCAAGTGATGATTAGAAACTTGTTGAAAGGAAGTGATGATTTTGTTGAAAGATCATTGTCAAATGCTTGCCAACAACTTGGTGGAATTCTATCAGGAAGTGCC
>JAQQBS010000001.1:2685326-2703302 GCA_030347275.1 Microctonus aethiopoides
CCAAAAAAAAAAAAAAAAAATTTTTTCAAAATCACTCACAATTATTTCAAAAACAAATAAACAAATCTTGAAAATTTCTCCTCATCTCAATATCTAAATTCCACCGAATAAAATACATGAACACGTGCCAATTTGATAATCCACCAAAAAAAAAAAAAATAATTAAAATATCAAAAAACACCAGCGAATAATTTTTTTTCTTTCTCATCAGCAATTTATTAATAACAAATTAAAAATACCAATAATAATAATAAATACAATATAAAGAACAAATTTAAAAATCGTGTTATCATGTGTGTATATATTTTTACGGCGCACGATTGCGCCTTTAAATCCCGATGAAAAACAACACACTCGCCTCGAGGTTCGCCAGCCAACTGGCCGCACCTGCGGCTTTGAACCCCACCTAAAGTTCAATCGTGGGCCCTCACAGTAGGCCGCGTAATACCAATCCAATATTATAAGCCACGCCCACTAAAGAATGAGCACCCCCGCAAGAGTAACGTTGATTGGTTGAGCTGGGCGTGGATTCATCCCCCAAAATATATTTGTGGGAGATGGCAGCGGAATGGCTGCGCAATATATGCGCGGCAAGCATCGGTATGCAATATATAAATTCACAATACACTTGTAAGGCAAGAGAAATTTATATATATGTATAAACAAATGAATGTATGTATATATGGGATTGATAGAGCTAGAGGTGGGAAAAGAAACCGGCGGACGAAGAGAAGAGGGAGTGTGTGTGTGTGTGTGTGTGTGTGTAGGGGGCCGCGGCTTCCGTTCGTTCGCGGTAGCACAAAACGGACGCGGTGGCTGCTGCCGATGGTGCCGCCTCGTGACTGGTTAGCTATCGATCCCTCTGTGCGAGTAAATTCA
Source organism: Microctonus aethiopoides (assembly GCA_030347275.1). Taxonomy (NCBI): domain Eukaryota; kingdom Metazoa; phylum Arthropoda; class Insecta; order Hymenoptera; family Braconidae; genus Microctonus; species Microctonus aethiopoides. The sequence goes on from JAQQBS010000001.1 coordinate 2,686,206, forward strand.
ACATAAGTACTCTTTCATTGTCTCTATATTCCCCAATGGTGAATATGTATTTGTATTATATGTTTACGAATATGCCAAGAAAATGCCACAGGTTATTTTGAAATTGTATATGTGGATATGTGTGTATGTATATTGTATTAATATGTATGTATTAACGCGGGAGGTTTTTAATTTTTTTTTATTTAATATTTAAAGTGTGGGAAAAAAATTTTATGATGAATTAAAAATGAAAAAAAATATTTTTTTTTATTTAAATTAATTAATTTCATTTTTTTGTGATAGTTTTTGAGATAAATTTAATTGCGGAAGGTATTTTTAAGGGGTAATTTATGAGGGGATGGAGGAGAAGAAATGTTGGGAAATAATTTGATGGGGAAATTGAGAGAAAATTGACGAGTAAAATTTTTTAAAGAGTTGGAAATATTAAACTACTTGGGATGATTTAATATAATTTATTTGTAATTTTATAAATTTAGATATAATTATTACTGATAATTATCTAACGGATGAAAAAATAAGAATTTGTATTTTATTAAATGAAAGGAAAATTTAATTGAAGATATAATTGGGTGAAACTAAATTTTTTTAGATGTGATTATTTTGTTTTATTTATTTTTTTTATATGAAAGTATTGTACGGGTGTGGCAATAAATTCTTGCCATAATTTCATTCAGTAATAATGTTATAATATCTTAGAAAGGTAATTTTTCATATACCATATATACAAAGTGAGAGGTATCACATATATAAATAATATTTATATATATATACACACGTATATATAAATATTAATATTATGTATTAAAATACGAAAAATTTCTTCGGCGAATGAATATAAATATGCCTTTGTGCTTTTGTAATTTCTTCCATGTTATGATTCCTGAAATGAAAACCGCATTATATATATACAATTGAAAATGAAAATACAAATGTGTATATATGTACGAACATATGTACAGGAGTTTCGACCAATACCGCGATATTATTTCATGTTGATAGGCAGAGTGAATTTAATACGCATGTAAAGACAGTTAAATATGAAAAAAAAAAAAATAAATAAATTTAGAAATAAAATAAAATCACCTACTCACCTGACTCCTTGAAAAGGCGTTGCATAGTTATTATCCGCCATTGCTTTGTGGTCGGCATAAAGCCGCAAAAACTGATGCCACAACATACACGCATGCATCAAAATTGAAAATAATTTTATGCGAATTCTAATGATTGGGTGGTTGTGTTATTATTTTTCTTACACTCGTATAATGCTTTTGAGAAAATCTCCATTCTTGTACTTTCAATCCATCATCTATAATAAAAATAATAATTCACACATTTTAAATTAATATACAAAAAAAAAATATTAATATTATTATTTTATATATCAGCATGCATTGAATTTAATTTTAATTATTTAATATATTAAATTATATTATTTTATTTAATTATAAGTATTATATTTTAATTTTTTTTTTTTTTTCGAAAATATTTAGTAAATAATTAAATTTTTTTATTTTATATTATTTACCTTGTAAATTAATTATATCTGACATTGAATTTCCGTTATTAATATTGCTGTATGTACGTTTCATTTATTACATATGAGATTGTATATGCAGAATATTCAATAACAGCTCATGCAATAATGTCGATATGCTTTCATTTGCTGTATGAAATATCTCACTGGTATATAACTACTGTACTAAATCAACCGTCAGACAAGTGAAGTAGATGTATACGATTGCAGGCGTGATATGTCAGCCAGTAGAAACGGATAGTGTCTAGTCAGACTGAACTACGAACGTGGATTTATTTCCCTTGCACCTCCTCAGCTTTGTTACATTTTAAAACTCACTGGTAGCGCCACATTACGAATGATAATCCAACTAAAATTTCTACTGATAACTCTCGCGATAACTAACCTGTAAAAAAAAAAAAGTAAATGATTTTTTAAATGTTGTTTTATAATACAAAAATAATTACGAAAATAGTTATGATTTATTAACTGCAGATTTGCTAAAAATTATATAGATTTTATTTTGTGAACAATAACAAACAGGTGCGCATTAATAATATACATTTGGAATGTAAAAAAAAACAAAGCCAAATTCATTTTTAATGAATGGCAATTGATGGAATTCTAAAATTGTTTTATCACTACTTATTTATTTATTTATTATTCAATGAATGGACATTTGTTATTTCTCCATTTCTTTCTGTGGATGATAACCTGTCCATTGTCTGTATGTAATGTCCATTATATGATCAACACCATTATCAATTGGATGTATAATTAATGGAATTGCCATGAGGCCAATTGCAGTTGAAATCAATGGATGTTTTATTGCTAAAATATTTGATTTCTTTTGCATAAAACGTACACTTGCGCAAATTCGATTGATAACAAATCCAGGAATTATCACAGATGCAAAACTTTGCCATAACAATGTATCAGATGCTGATAGAAAAACACGTTTGTTCTTATTTACACCAGTCAGCTCTTTCTGAAAATAAAATACGAAAAAAACAATGATTTAATTCAATAATTAATACAAATTATTTTATATGAAATTAAATGTATTTGTTCTACCAACTTCATACTCTTTTTTTCCTTTGTGCAATGTATCAGCAATAACATAACCACTAGCAATAATATAACTCAACCAAACAACAGATTTTGGTACAGTACTTCGAAATGCTTCACCCACTTCGTTGGTATAACCTAAAAAAAAAAAAATGATTAGAAACAAAATCTTAACTATCCATCATAAACATTAAGTATAATGAATAATTTTAATAATATGAATGAACAAATTGTTGATAAATTGTTGTTATATTTATATAAAAACAATATATACCCAAATATCGCAGAGAGGAATCACGAAAAATGTCGATTTCTTGTTCTTGATGTTTCATCTTTTTCATCTATTAAATATGTTATTCGACAATTAATTATTAACAAATTACACAATATTACATAATAATTCATCTAAACTAAACGTGAAATCAATCGTGTTCTCACATAGAAATTATACTATAAAATATAATTACTGTAAAAGTGTAAGACATATTTACACTAATGTTATGCTGAAAGCCAGTTTTAGTAAATTAGAAATCCTCTAATGCTGAAAAAGTGTATACAGCATTACATCACTGTTTCTGAACATTCACACACATATCCATTATTGTTGTTGCATTATTTACCGCCATATTATTACAAAATATATATATTTCAAACGTAAATGACGGTAAAGTAACATTCTCTTATATCTTTCATCAATAATTATCCAATGTGATAAAAAATTTTAATCCACGTCCGATCGTTTAATAGATATATATTTTGTCTTCTTATTTACAAAGTTCTCCAATCGTCGCCACCACCGCTATCCATTATCAATATCTATTCTTATTTCAATCTAGTCTACTATCCATGATGACATAACCTCTCATACACCCGAATTTTCGATGATTCGATTGTCCACATCTTAACCCCCGGCCGCCGTGATCATAAAAGATCCAATCTTGATCAGCGATGACGGGGCCGGGTAATTAGTGAATATTTATATTAATAATAAAGAAATAATGCTGGATTTTGAATTGTCTTTGGACTTTATTAACAAACAAATAAGCGATATTGGTCAATGGTGGTGGTGGTATGTACGAGAAATTTCTTGGCAACTTATCGTCACACCAATTGCATATCTGCTCGTCTGCATTTTTCTCTACTTCATACTGAAGCGAGTCAATCATAAAGCATGGCAATTACCAGGACCACCGTCAAGGACACTCCTTATTACAGCTCATCCCGACGACGAAGTCATGTTTTTTGGCCCAATGATTTATTGGCTTACAAAAAATAAAATGACCAACATCTATTTACTCTGTTTCACAACTGGTATTTAATTAATATTTATTTATAATATCTACAATTAATACATCACGTATATGTAAATTTATTTAATTTAAATCCTGGTATTGATGTCATGTCTGGTGGTGCATTTATCAATATATGTAAGTATGCTTGTAGGTGGAAATAAGGAAAGAAAAGAAGAATTATGGTCTTCTGCTAAAATAATGGGAATACCAGAAGCAAACGTAACTATCATAATGTAAGTGATTAATAAAATTATTTATATTTCATTGAAATAATTCATCAATGTATAATAAATTTATAGAAGATAATGAAAAGTTATATGATTAATTAATTATTATTTTAGGAATTCAGAGTTACCTGATGATCCTAAAGTACAATGGCCAGGCGAAATTGTCGCACAACATATTTTGCAATATATAGAAATGTATAAAATAAATGCAGTAGTTACCTTTGATAAGTATGGCGTAAGCGGTCATAAAAATCATATATCCTTATTCTATGCAATTGCTTCATTGTGCATAGAGAAAAAAGTACCTTCCTGTTAGTAAAAATTTTATTATAACTAAAAAAAAAAACAAAATTTTTTTACGCTTTCTCGTTAGAAATTTCATTGTTATGTTTAATAATTATTTTTTTTATAGATTGCAAGCTGTATGCTCTTGAGTCAGTCAACATTATAAGAAAATATGTTCAACTTTTGGATTTACCAATCAGTCTGTTAACGTCTTCCTATTGGTATTTGGTCACTTATGAACAACGTCAAATTATTCGCGTAAGATATCTTGTATAATATAAAAATAATTAATAGAAATTATTTTGTTATATTATTTTTAATATGATTGAATTATATTTTAGACTGCGATGAGTGCTCATAAGTCACAATATGTTTGGTTCCGTAAATTGTACATGTTATTCTCACGATATACGTTCATCAATACTCTTCAAGAGGTGAATGCACTTGATGTAGAACTTGATCTTCAAATTGCTGATGATTAACGTACATCAAATTCGCCATATTTCGAATTTTATCGATAAAAATGATGATAATAATCGTAATATTAAGTCAGTTGTGTAAATAACGCCAATGAAACTTTACTATGTATAAAATTAATATATTGGCATATTTGCTTCGAATAATATTTTCGTTTCGTTTGTTTATTATTTTTTTTTTTTTTAATAATAAATTATATAATAAATTTTAATATATAATATTGAACTCTGAAAATTCGATAATGGGTAAATAAACGAGGAATTAATATGAATTTATTAGATAGAATTTATATTTATTCGTAAAGATGTCATTTGAGGACTGACAAATTTCTTAAACATTTTATAATATAAATATAAATTTAATCATTATTGACGAGACATTTGTTTCGAATTCACTTACATTATTGCTATTAAATGCGCTAAAAATAAAAAATTTGTCATTTTCTTTAGAATTATGTGAATTTTAACACAAAAGAGCTTTCTCAAACACTTACAAGAATTTAATATATGTTTATAATTTATATGTTATAATAATAATAATTATCATATATATCTATATTGTTTTATATATAATTATTTCTCTATTCATTAAAAATTTTGAGCGAATATAAAGATAAAATTCGGCGAATAATACTTTTAAAAACATTTTAAGGAATAATTCCAAATGTTAATAAATTTTATAAATTTACAATTTTAATATTTTTTTCAAAATTATTTTCCCATCAATATTTCATGGCCATTTGGTATTGAAAAGAAAAATTTTAGAAACCAATACATTTTGTTGGTTTTAAAACTGGGCAGTGATTTGTCCAATTCATTTAAGAAAAATAAAGTATCACATCCTCCTGTGCAAAACTATTATGTATATAATATTAATATATATTAATAAAATGTAGTAAATATATTCACGCAACAATAGTTGGTGAATTTAGGAATGTAGAGTTCGAAAAACAAAATAAAACCATTACAAATTTGTACTTTCTCGACAAATAAAACTTTTTACGCAATCGAGTGCGTGTAAAATATTTTTTCATTCCTACTAACTTTTAATTGACAATAGAAATTTTATGACTTACACTATTATTTAAATTCTCATACTGAATTATTTGGATTCCAGTTGAGACAATTATTCTACAATAAATAAAAAAAAAAATATAAAAATAAAAAAACGAAGAATAACTCGAAAAAAAAAATGATACGAATGCAAGAAATACAAAATTATAAAATAACCTGAATATGAATATGATAAAACACTCGTAAAAATATAGTGAAAAGATTAAGAAATTATTTCCTAACAAATACTCGGTCAATTAAAAGCTTAATTAATTTAGATCAAGCTGAATTTTATCGTCAATATTTTAACGATGAATAATTATAGTTGGAAGATATGTTTAAATTTAAAAGCTAAATAAATTTACTTTTCATTCTTTTTTTTTCTTCTAATACTTTGTTGTGAACTCATAAATGAGTCACAGATTAATGGACGGCATAAAGTACCCGCAAGATCTTCAAAAAAAAAAAAATGAAAAATCCCCAAATTTACGATGAAATAATTAGCACAATTATTTTTACTATTTGTATTATAATTTCTTTTTAAAATTAATCATTTCAAAAGTATGTAAATAATTAAATGTATCTTGCACGCGCACTTGAGATTCTTTAGATATATATTATGTGAATAATTCATTGAGAAATTAATATTCCACAGACACCAAAGAAATTTAATAACATATTTAAATGGGGCTCATTGCGAAGATCTCGCGGGCTGTATCCTAAAAACGATCTTTACTACGATGATGAGAGTTTAATGTACCCATACCATGCTGCGGTGAGTCACCATCACCTGGATCTTGTAAATATTGCAATTCTTGAAGCTCTTGGAACTTTTCATGATCACGAATATGAGCATAATTCGCTGACAAACACATTAAATAATGAATTAAACTCAAAATAACCAACATTGAAGCAGCAGTTGCAAGAATAAACATTGTTTCAGCTTTTTCCACGTAATCCTTGCAAAATAGCTTCACCTCCTGTGATCCACAAATTTTCATATCATCATCTCTTATATTACTTGGAAACATGAAATCTGTAAAATAAATTTAAATATTTATCATTAAATATTTCTCAATAGTAAATATTATTTTATAAATTTTACTTTTACTCACTGAATTGTGTAAAGTTGATGCAATCTTCGAGGCTTTGAACCCGTGGATTTTCACATAGGTTCCAAAATATCGTAAATATAAGTGTAATAATAACCAAAAATGCAAAAATAAGTAGCCAGGCTATTTGAAGAATATAAGTAATTGTCATGAACTGTGAAAATAAAAGAAATTGAATGAAATTAAAATACACGACGTATTAAATATTTATCTAAAATCTAAAAAATTTTTTATATATTTACCACAGCACATGAAATGCGCCCACCAACTCTTGATCTCCAAGCTCGATAAACTCTGTGTCTCGTAGCACCAGTAGCCAAACAACCAACGCACAAAATCATGAATCCTAATGCAGCCATGCATGCACCAACTGTTGCAAAAATCAATTGCAATGCTTCCAACCAACCCAATCTCAAGTGAAACACCTATAAAAAAAAATATTCAAACAATAAGTTTACATAAATATTCACATAAGTTAACACAATTTACATAACTAATAATATTTAAATAATCATTTGTAAAGAGTGATAGCTGCATACCTGGTCCATCATCAGTGCAGTGAGAGTAGCACCTCTGTACATTGTTCCACAAAATACTCCAACACCTAAGCAGCACATTATTGTGGCTATCAGTGTTGCATATGGCACTCGGGCCATACAATCATTCCATACACTCCCTAAAAAAAAAACATCTTCATTAAATAATAATCGAAAAACCAACAAAAAATTTGTAAAAGACAAAATCAAAGTAATGATAAAAAATTCTGTAAAATTATTCTTATGATATGTATTAATAATTTCATTTCAATGAAATAGAGATAAATTTTCCTCTATAATGTCGTAAATTTAAATGCCATGATTAATTATATGTCAATAAAAACAGGAAAAACAATCTCATCCAATGATTAATGCAACATGAAAACTCACTGCATGATTTATCAATATATATATCATGTAGATTCTGCTCAGAGTATCTATCAACACTAATATTACTGCAAATACGTCTCTTCAATGGAATCATCACTGTCATATGATCATTGTCATGTCTAAATCGACTATTAGTCGTTGACATTGTTTCCAATTTACCAAATATTTATTTATTATGTAGTATATAAAAAAAAATTAATCAGCACACATAAATATATAATGTACTTGAAAACATTTGTTATAGACGAATGATTTGTGACTAATATAACACGTCCACAAAACCGTAATGATCGTCATCAGGTTAAGATAAGATTAGATCATGAATCAACGATCATAAACTGAACCAATAGTAAAAAATTTTCAATTTATTGAGCGAGAATTATTCATCACAATAATTATCATTTTCTATGTAATATTATATAATATAATGTAATATAATGTAATATAATATAGAGAATTTACCCATTTTCGTTTTTGTATTTATTGAATGTTGTTGGTTATACAGGTGGGTGTAGTTATTTGAGGTTATGTGAACACCAGCGATGATACACTGAGTTATAATATTCAATAATTGTAATACAACTGTTCATTAATTAAAATTACAATTGAAGGACAAAGTTTATTGCCTTTTATATGACATCATCGTATACAGAATTCATTTATTAATTGAGTATGTTGATGACACGTCACACTCGCGTTATTTACTCGTGTAATTACTTCAATTGTCCACCCATTTTGTATGGCAGAATTAAAAGAAAATTCACAGGCGTTACCCTGTAACAACAACAGGTTGCCTTCCACTTATTACTGTCCCTTTTATGTCCACAATGTGTGATTTTTTTCATTTATTCAATTTTATTACATTCCATGTGATAAAATAATATATATATGTTCATGTAGTTGATGATATTTAATCCTCGCGCTATAATTTATTTGTAAATACACGAATTTATGTAGATATTTTTGAATGAATCCAATCGCATTAGATCACTCTTATTCTCTTATGCCACTTGAGGATTTTTACTTGAATGAATTCAAGATGGTGGATGGTATTATAACGGAATATTACGACGTAGTTTTTTTTTAACCGTCGCTTTAATAATAATTTGTAGTAGTACTACATAGTGGTATAGTACGTTTCTGTATTATTATATGAGGTGAAAGGTCTGTGAAAAAAAAAAACAGATAAAATAAATGTCAGAGTAGTGAATGAGAAAAATCTAACAAAGGGATTCTCGGTCGAGGTCAATGAAATGAAATAGAATCCACAATTGTCAATAACAATGTTGACAGCAAAAAATGTACGCCATTCACTAAATTATGCATGCATAAATAATGAAATACTTGCAAATAAACAAGATATATTTTATTTAATATAAATACATCTTGAATTTATTGTATCTAAAAATAAAAAAAAATTAAAGTAGCAATTTATGAGCTATTATACATCTCGAATATGATCTAATATATAAATGCTTTCATATAAATTGCTTTAATTTATAAATTTTTATATTATACAAAATGCATTTGTCATATTAAAATTATGTATACATTTAAAAGTAAATTATTAATAATAAGAAATTATCGTATATTCCGATGACGAGGTTGTACTAAGTACTTGATAATTGTCGGTAAATATTGTAATTTTTCTCTAATCTCTGGTGGTACTTCAACATTATGATTTTTTAAATATTTTGTAATCATTCCATTTGGACTTTCATATAATATTCCACCGCCACAACTTTGTGGGCTTACTGTTAATGAACAACCATCTTTATATTCAATTTTAACATCACCCGACGGCAATTGAGTGGCAACACCAACTCCCGGAACATTGACTGTATTAAAACCATAATGCGATGAACGAACAGACAGTGGTTTTTTCGTTCGCGATGTTATCGCTGAAGTGACTGAACATGTGGCATCAAATGACATCATAACTGGTGGACTATTAGTTGTACGTGAAATATTTTCTTTTCCTTGTGAGCAAGGAGTGTTATTTAAAGCCGATAGTGGCTTGCGTCCAATAATTGCAGGAAAATACGAGTGTCCAGTGGCCGATTGCAACGAAGCCAATGTTGATTCTAATAATAAACATCGTTGATACGATTCGGTATAATGCTCATAATAGATTTCTAAATCTCCCGGTATATTTTCTTCTGTGTAAGACGCCATACCATTTTGTTCTGTTAGTTTTACAACAGAATCAACTCGAGTCACCTGTAAATGAATAATTAATCAAATATTTATTCTAAAAATTTAAGATATTAATTATATTATTTTAAAATAAAAACTTTACCTTTACGCCATTGTAAAAGTACAATTCACAATCGGGATGTGGCCCATTTTCCATGAATAAACATTTACCTCGCGTCGTATATAACGTTAATTTTGGTGTTTTAGCTTTAACAAGATTGACAAATCTCGCGGCATATAGGTACTTTCGATGATGACGCAACGGTAAATTTTCGTATGAATACATATTGTCAGCACCGCATGATGGAATGGGCGGTGGTGCGTCGCGAATTATTTTTGAATCCGTTGGTTTATATAAAAGAATACGTAAACCATCACTTGATATTCGACAAACTTCACTAATTCGTTCCTGAAGAAAATAATAACTCGATTTAAAAAAATTATAAAAATAAATAAAGAATATAAATATTAATTAATTTACAAAAAATTCATACCGATTTGCCATTTTTCTTTTTTAAAAATTCAATGCACACTTCGCCATTCTCTAAAATTGTTAAAACAGCATTTTTCGTACGATGTCTCGTTGGCAAAAGTCTCTCAGAATTAAATGGCGGAATTTGTATTTTTATATTTTCCTCAGCTTCTTTAACACATTGATGATTAACAATTACTTGTTCATGTCGCTTATTTCGATCGCTAATTTCCCGTTCATTGACCTTGCGAGCATCATCATGAACGGTGTGATGTGATCCTTGCGACAATATTCGACTCAATGGCGGTGGTGGAATCCCCGAAAGTACAGACGTTTGTTCGTGACAAAAATCCGTATGTTTTTCACGATAACCAAAATTATTTTGTGGATTATTATTTTTACGACTTATGCGAATGTTAGTTGGATCACTTCGGGCAGTAAAGTGAGATCCAGGTGGTGGAGCCATCGACATTCGTTCCTCTGAACGTGAACGAAGTCGAGGCATGCGACCAAGTGACGACAAAGTTCTGCCCAAACCAGAATCAACCTGTAAATCACCAGAAATGGCTCTGGTCAACACGACTTTATCCTATTTAAACAAAAAAAAACAATTGTATCAATCAATAGATAAATAAATAAATAAATAAATAAATAAATAAATTGATATAAATTAAAATATCATCTATAGAGTTATTAAATAATGATATGATTTATAAATGTTTACCTGATAATGTTGTTGTTTATCAATAGATGTAATAAATGGATGTTTAAGAATTTCTCGTAATTTAATTCTATCTCGTGGATTTTTCTTTAGTAAACGATCAATAAGATTTTTTGCATTGTCAGATAAATGCGAGGGCATTTTATAATCTGCCATTACTACAAGTGCTAATGTACGCTTAACAGCGTCTGTATCAAATGGCGGTTTACCAACTAAAAGAGTGTACAGCATACAACCCAAACCCCACACATCGGCTTCCAAACCGTGCGACGATCTTGTAGCAACCTAAATAATTAATATAAAAATTGTAAATAATGTCAAGAAATATTAGAAAGAAAAAAATAAATGGATAAAATTTCAACTCACCTCTGGTGAAATATAATTTGGCGTACCACACATAGTCATATGTTTTTCATCAGGTCTTGATAATTGTGTTGCCAAACCAAAATCAGCTATTTTAACTTGCATATCTTTTGTTAATAATAAATTAGCAAGAGACATATCTCTATGTAATATTTGATGTGAATGTAAATATAATAAACCCTGTACAACTTGTTTCATTATTTTTGCTGCTTGATCTTCTGGAAAACCTTTTGGATAATGAGCTCTTAAAAATCGTTGTAATTCACCATTGTGACACAATTCTAATACTAAATATACATAATTTTCGTCTTCAAAAAATGTATATGGTTCAATAATTGATGGATGCTTTAATCGCGAATGAATTCCAATTTCTTGACGTACTCTACCTACCATTCCCGCTGCTTGCATTTTTTTTTTATCAATCTAAAATATAAATACAATAATTTATTGCGATATTCAAATTACAGAGTATAATTAAATGCAACAAGTGTTTGCATACATTGATACTACTCCAAAATATGAACATTGTTTTGAACACATACCATTTTGATTGCCACTTCTATTCCCGTTCGTCGGCATTTTGCTTGATAAACACTTGCAAAACCACCTTTGCCAAGAAGATTTAATACCTCGTATTCCTATTAATAACAAAAATATTTGATTTTCAAATTATATTTTCTAATAAACATATAATAAGTTTTAGAAAATTTAAAATCCTAACCTCAATTCGTTCACCGAATCCTCCGGATAAAGGCGGCATCTCGACGGTGTACACACTCCGTTGAGATGCCGCAAATTATTCTTCACTGTACTAGCGATATATTTATTTCACTTAATTAAAAATACTTTATTCGATTGGAAAAATTATTATTTTATAATAATAATTACAATCGAGTTTTTCACGAACGGTAGATTCATATCTTGTTCAGTGCAATTTTAGTTCAAAGTTGTTGTATGTGAGGGCAGCACTGAAACATTGATGTGCGCGCGCATTGGCGTCCGAAAATGCATTATAAAAAAAATATATAAAATTAATTTTAATGTTGTAATGGACAATAATAAATTGAAATGAATAAATGAATAATATAATGAAAATGAAAGCAGGTGAAATAATATAAATACAATTATTATAGTTATTCAAATGTTCTAAATACGCATTTACTTTTTTTCTGATAGCATACTATTTTTCAATTGTTACAATTTTTCATATGGATACTAACAAAAAAAAAAAAAGACACACATTACAGCAAAACATTGAATAACTTTCCGTTTTTATTGCAACAATAAGCATTGAAAAATGATTCTTTATGTGAGATAAAAAAAATAATCATAATTAAACTAACCTCACTTTCTCTTAGCTCACTTTGCAATTGTTATTAGAGGTAAATGCGTTTATGAAAATTTAGTTGACAAGACTAGTTCAAATTGCAAATTTATCACGAGTAATGAAAAGAGAATTAAATATAATATGTGTCGTAACACAAATTGGCAAGTGAAATACATGTATAATCATAAATATAATTACAATTTAATTTTTCACTTTAATGAATATCATTAATCTTCCCTAAAATTCTATGAAGACATTCTTTCAAATATGCTATTGATCAAGCTAGAATATAACTCATTTTCCAAAAATTATTATATTCTATTTACGAATGTCACAAGATAGGCTATTGCTTGTTTTTATTAACCCAAAGACAATAATCTATATCCAACGACAATTAATTTCAATTAAGTATTTAGAGTTATTTAAAGTCAAAGGTAAAATTTTTAATTGAATTATCTGCGCTGAGCGGGTGGTTGATAGATTGGTTGGGCATTTCGTTGTGGTGCACGTTTTTTATTAAATCCTCGTGTACCAGAATTACCACCGCCACCACGACGAAATTCCATATTTCCCATTGTATTGTAACTTTGATCAAAGCGCTGTGTACGATATCCTGAACGATACTCTTGACGTCGATGATCGTCTTGCGATACTGATGAAAAATTCGGCGATATATCTTCAGTAATTGGTATACAATCAACTTGTAATACTTCTTCATAATTATTGAAGTCTTTAAATTGTACAACGCAAGTTCGCGTTGATACTGCAGTTACTTCAGCATTATAATATTTATTATCCTCCCAATATTTAGCCATGCACTGATCACCTTTTTTCCATGCCCACATTCCATTTGATAATTCATTAGCACCATTACGATTATTACTGTTGTAATCATTAGAATTTTTTTGTCCACCGCCGCGAGCAAAATTATTAACATTAAAATCATTTGTTTGATTATTTCGATTCAATTGATTTTTATTATAATTTCGATCAGTTGTATTGGTGGTATATGATTTTGACGTTTCGAAATGTTGCGAAGGATTTTGTAATGAATGTGATGAATCTGAATTTTGACGATTACTTTTTTCACCCTCAAACTGATTGTATTGACGGTTGTTACTGTCATTTTGATTTTTTGAATAATTTCCAGAATATTCATTGACACTGTTGTGAAAATCATTACGTGAATTACCAGATGTATTTTTATTACGATCATTTGGCTGTGTTGATTTGTTATGATTTCCTTTGAAATTAGATTCCTGTTGATGATGTGTTTCTTGATTTTTTTGAAATCTTGGTGGCTTTCCGTGATGAGGATTATTTGATGCTGAATAATTTCCATGCTGTGACGCATTGTAATTTTCATTATTATTTCGTTTTGAGGATTTTGTGTCTTCTAAATATGTCGACGGTGGATGATAGCCACCTCGTCCTCCTTTTTGGGTTCTGATAAAAATTCATTTACAATTTACAAGAAGTATATAAGAAATTATTCATGATTATTTTCTATATTAATATGCAATTAAATGAGAATAATTTTTACCTCCCGCCTTTATTGGACGGTCCATTTGCACCACGATGATCATTATGCTCCGTGTGATTATCAAATCTAGTATTGGTAAAATTTTCATTGTTATATTGTGCAGTTGTATCAACTGGATCACATGGTGTTGGTAATTTATCCTCGAGAAAATCAAATAATGAAACTTTTCCACTGCTTGGCTTTGTTTCCTCGGATTTTTTATCGAAACGTTTACCACGTGGTTCTCTCTGTTCACGCGGTTCATTTGATCTACATGAAGAATGTTAAAATTTGAAGTTAAATCTTCTAAAATTCCTACCCAAATTTATTAAAAAAAATATTTTAATAAATGCAAAAAAAAAATAATACTTTGTTTTATCGTCGCTGCGTTGAAGTGATTTTAATGCACGATTGACATTATTACGATTTATCTTCAACGCCTGTTCAGCTTGTTCAATTGTAAATCCTTGTTGGACTATCCTTTGAACTGTATAATCTAACAATTGTTTAGTTCCACCACCAAATCTTTTTTTACTACCCTGTCGTGCAGCTTCAATGATTGCATCTCGACGTTGTGCTTCAAATTCACTGTTGTCTTTAGCAGTACTTTCCTTCTCAGCTAATGCTTTGAATTGTTTATCATTTTCCTTAGGACGAAGAATTTTTTTTCCAAATGGAATCCACTGCGGTGGTCCACCTTCATCCGACGATCTCACACGTGTATGTGTTGCAAGTTTCTATTCAGAAGTAAAATAAATGAATGAATAAAAATAGATTAAATTAAATTTTCTATTATTTAATCT
Organism: Microctonus aethiopoides; assembly: GCA_030347275.1. NCBI lineage: Eukaryota > Metazoa > Arthropoda > Insecta > Hymenoptera > Braconidae > Microctonus > Microctonus aethiopoides. The sequence goes on from JAQQBS010000001.1 coordinate 2,701,562, forward strand.
TTATCAATGTAAAGAAAAAAAAATGTTTAACGCACTCGATTCAATTCCCACTTTTCAACAAGATGTGGAACTTTCCCACCGAGAACACGAGCAATACTTGACGGACGTAATAAAATAATTCCATGTGACATTACAATAGTTTCAGGATTAAATGAGATTTTTGTTCCAGGTGGAGTATTCAAACTGTTTGTAAATAAAAATTGTATTTAAATCTATGTAATAAAATATGAAAAAACAAGAAAAAAAAATTTACAATTCACATTAATATCAATAAATACAATTAAATATATTAATAAATACCTTATTGATGATATATTTTCTATCTCTACTGCCTGATAATTATTTTTACCATCAGTTAAATATAATTTAAGCATACGTGGTGCACTACGAGATTCTTCATTATTTTTTGGTGCTGAAACATTGCGAAGCTTTTGAATTTGAAGTATTAAATTACCCTGAGTTATTTCACCTTCACCACTCCCAATTTCACGTAAATCCAACTGTAAAAAATTACAAAAATCAATATCACATATCTAATAATACAAAATAATTTCCTATACCCAAAATCTCTTCAAATAATTTCTCACTTACATCTAATGCACGTTTTACAAGTTTGGGTATTTCAGAAATAGCTCCATCATCACTAACAATATCAAAACCTTGTTTTGTTAGATACCTAATGACATAATAAAAAATACCATTAAATAAAAAATCAAATGTTCATACTTGAAAACAATAAAAAATTTTATTTAATTTATATTTGTTACATTACCAGCCAAGTTCTTTCATTCGCTCCATAACAATGAATTAATTATTTGTACTTGAATAATATGTAGAATGTTAATAATAATTTATATCTTAATTAAGTACAATATTCACACAGTGTTATTTATCTTTGAAAAATTGATAATAATTTAGTTGTTTAATTAAATGCACAACGGTATAAGTTTTTAATATTAAGTAAACATTTGTCAGCTGATATACATTACTTTAAATAATTTTACGATGGATATTGATATTTATGTTTTTTATTCAATAAATATTTATGTATTGTTTATTATTGTAATTTGTTGTTATTATGTCTTATTGATTTGTATTATTGTCGGTTAATTGTTGCAATACAAAACCGCACCTATTGACTTTTATTATTTTATTAACCGCATTCGCCATCTTGAATGAAACGAACCAAGGACCAACCGAATTATCAGCATCTTTATGGTTCTATCTTCATATTTCTGTAAATCTTTCTCATGTACGTGGGTTTATTTCACACTGGATTGGTCAGTTGGCTAATGCAACCAATTCTCAGAGCCAATGGAGAAGCAGAAAATGAAAGAATGAGATACGGGATTGGTCGAATCGCATGAAAATATAGGTGACTTATCTTTAAAAATTTTCAAATTAGTGTTGAAATCAGCCGCTAGAGCAGAGAAATATATAAGAAAGAGTATTATCGTACAGTACAGGTATACAGCACTATAGGATTTCAGTGCGCATGCGTTTCGGAATACTCTCATCACGAGCCACGAGGAGGAAGCGAAAGTCTCACATCCGCTCGTGACTACTGATCATTCTATTCTACACATGTCTGGAGGACGGTCATAGGTGGGCGCAAGATGGATGGCAACGAGGCGGATGAACATACACAAGCCTAGGGTGATATTAAGGTAATTTTGAATAAATATACTTTTCTAAATTTTTTTTTTGTAATCGAAATAATCTCCATTTCGTAAGATATATT
>JAQQBS010000001.1:2703402-2729178 GCA_030347275.1 Microctonus aethiopoides
TTCAGCACGTTCACGTTTCTCACGATTTTCCCTGACAAATTTATCAAATTTTATAAAGGATTCACGGAGTGATATTTCTTTACGTCTTAATTCCTCCCATTGTTGATCCATGTACTGGCGTTTTTCATTATACTCCGTACGTTTAGCATCAAGCTCATCTTGAGCTTGTAATAACTCCCTTCGAGCTTTAAGTAATTTTGTTTGTGGATCAGTTCTTGCCACATCCCATTCAGGATATTTCCTATCAAACATTATTATAGATTAATATTATGAATTGGTATTATAAGTTAATTTAATAAATTAATATTGAATAAATATATTATTATTATGTTATTTAATTCATTACTTGATATTTCGATCTGCTGCTTTTGAATAAAAATATTCTGAAATTGCTTTTTGAGCATCCTCTACAACATTTGCTCTATGAACTAATTTTTTAGGATTTTTATTCTTTGCCAACATAACCTCCAAATATCACCTGAAAGTAGTTATATAAAAACAGCGATATTTTTAATGAATTCTCGAGACTCCTCTAAAATTGGTTAATAATCTTGATAAATTTATTAATGTATATTCATTATATGCCATTATTGATTAAACAAATTTAAATTTTTAGCGCCATCCATACAACATAACCTCATCAGAAATAAAAAAAAATAAACGTCTCTAGATACTTTTGGAATAGTAAAATTTGCGAGTTTTAGATTGGCTATAATTTTATCACTGCATCAAAATGGCGACGGCGTTTGTCTGTGTTTTGGGTGAGAGCAAATAATCACGTTGAATTTCTCATTAGTTTTACGTTATTTGAATGTGACATGTAATTTCTAGACAAAAAATAAGTTTTGTTTGATATTACCGTAATTTTTTCGTTGAAAAAGTGTGAATTAAACGAATTTCTGAAAAAATAAAGGTGATACGTGATCAGACAGCGTGCTCGCAATGGCCGATGACACCACTCCTCTGCCTAGGCGGCGTCAATTGGTAAACAAATGGCCGAAAAAAAAAAAAAAATAAAAGCCGACAATGAATAAAGTTTATTGTCAACAAGAAAATATAAAATTAATATAAATTATGTAGATTAATAATTGGAATATATTTAATTATTTTAGAGAGAACGTACGAGAAAACTTTATACTGATGATTTCACATATGGAGACGAAGAAATTGAGGGCAAGAGAACATTTCAATTGGATGAAAAAATTGAATGTGAAAGATATGACCTAAAGCATTTTGCTGGACTCTTCAGAGAAATGACTGGACCTGAATTAAATTTATCTTATCTTCAAAAATATGGTTTGAGTATTCCATTACTCTTCAGAGACTGTGCTGGTCTTGGTATAAGAGTACCAAGTTCGAATTTCTCCGTCAATGATGTTAGAACATGTGTTGGTAATTATCTACAATATTAATATTTAATTGATTATACGTGAGTTCAATATTTGTATGGTGTTGTCAATGTTATTTCTATTTGATTTAGGATCAAAAAGAGTATTGGAAGTAATGGACGTTGATACACAAAAAAATGAAGAAATGACAATGAAAGATTGGCAAAAATATTATGAAGAGCCTGAAAAGGAAAGATTGCTTAATGTAATATCATTGGAATTTAGTCATACGAAATTAGAAAATTATGTACAATCACCTACTATAGTACGACAAATTGATTGGGTTGATACAGTTTGGCCTCGTCATTTAATTGAAGCCCAAACAGAATCAACGAATATATTAGGTGATATGATGTATCCAAAAGTTAAATTGTATTGTTTAATGTCAGTAAAAGGTTGTTATACCGATTATCATGTGGACTTTGGTGGTACAAGTGTTTGGTATCATATATTAAGAGGAAGAAAAATATTCTGGTTAATACCACCGACGGAAAAAAATTTGGCAGCATATCAAGAATGGGTTTTAAGTGGAAAACAATCAGATGTATTTTTTGGTGATATGGTAGATCGTTGTGGACGTATTTGTCTCAATGCAGGAATGACATTATTCATACCAACTGGTTGGATTCATGCTGTTTATACTCCGGATGATTCATTAGTATTTGGTGGAAATTTTTTGCACAGTTTTGGTATTGAAAAACAATTAAAAGTTGCACAAGTTGAGGAACACACTAAAGTACCGCAGAAATTTCGCTATCCATTTTTCACTGAAATGCTTTGGTATGTTTTGGAGCGTTATGTTCACGTACTATTGGGTCGGAGCCACTTAGATATCGCTGAAAATCAACGTCAACATATTGTAACACCACCGCAAACTCATCAACATTTAACTCCATTTGAATTACATGGATTAAAATCCATTGTGATGTATTTACATTCATTGCCATCAACGAAAAAAAATGTTCCTGAATTAATTCGCGATCCAGTAGCATTGATACATGACGTTAGAGGTCTTGTGGAGCAACACCGGCATGATAATCCTGATGCAGCTGTTACGGGCCGTCCAATTTTACCTGCGCCGCCACCACTTACAATTGCTGAACGAGTAAATATTTTTTTATTTTTATCAAAATATATATTTATATAATATTGATATTCGTAATTAATATTTTTTTCTTCACTCAGGAACGTCTCAGATTACCGAAAAAGCACTATCCAAAGATCCCGAAGTCTGAAGTGAAGTCATCAGTCCCACGTAGGAGACGTACGAGATGCAAAAGATGCGAGGCTTGTACACGACAGGATTGTGGTGAGTGTGTTTATTGTCAGGACATGGTGAAATTTGGTGGTAGTGGTAGAGCTAAACAAACATGTATGACAAGACAGTGTCTCAGACCAATGTTGCCTGTCACTGCGGCATGTAAAATTTGTCAACTTGACGGTTGGGGACAACAACCCGCGCCACTGATGGGTACTTAAAAAAATTAAACAATTAATTTTTTTACCATTACAAAGACTAAATAATTTGAACGTATTTTCTTTTGCAGGTAAACCAATACCCGGAACACCGTCAAATTTAATGGAATGTTCAATTTGCTATGACATCGTTCATCCCGAGTGTGTTGGCGTTGACGTACAAAAAATGGTTGTGAGCGACGATGTACCAAATAGCTGGGAGTGTCCAAATTGTTTGCAGAGTGGTCGTAATATTGATCATCGATCGCGCCAAGCCAAAACACGAACGCGTAAGGTGTCTGTTTCAAGTGCTGCATCATCAGCGCCAACAACAGACTCTGAACGAGCAATGACACCGAGTAAACGTCCAAGACCTGAACCTGCTGAGGTGCTTTATTATAACTTTAATTTCATAATTGTCTTTTCGCTTTTAATAGTTGTGATATTATAATAATTACAGACATGGAATGATCGTGAGCCAGCTGAAGGTGATCAACGGACCGCGTTGAGAACACAATTGGCAGCGCAATTGACTGGCTCCACAAATAAATCACTCAAACGACCTCATGTTGTTGTCCGACCAGTTCAATTACCACTTATACAACGAACAGACAACAATGGTCAGTCTCTAGCATACGATCGAACAGTTTTACTTAGCGTATTCAAATATTTGAATGCTAAGGACTTGGCGTCGGTAGCAGTTGTTTGTCGCGTATGGGCACGTTACAGTATTGATCCAAGCTTGTGGCGACGTATGGATTTAACACGCGCTCACTTGACAGCATCACATTTGACTGGAATTGTACGGCGTCAACCCGAAAATTTATGTTTAGACTGGACTAATGTTACCAAACGTCAATTGGCATGGTTACTTTGTAGATTGTCGCAATTACGTTATTTATCATTGCAAGGATGCGCATGGGCAGGTGTTTGTGCATTGAGAACATGTACGTGTCCACCATTAATCAAATTAGATCTTAGTTATGTGTCAGGTTTGAATGATTCAAGTTTACGTGAATTATTGAGTCCACCAACGGATTCACGACCTGGATTAATTGACAAAACATCAAGATTGAAACATTTAAAACATTTATTACTTGCGGGTTGTGATATAACTGACGTTGCATTACGTTATATTGCACAGCATTTGCCATATTTAGAAAATCTCGATTTGTCATCGTGCGGTCGTGTTACTGATGCAGGAGTAGCGCAAATAGCAACACCACCAGCGATGGCTATTACAAATCTTGTATCATTAAATTTATCAGAGTGTCGGCTATTAACTGAAAATACATTGGATCATTTAACAAGTTGTAAAGCTTTGAAGCGTCTTGATTTACGACACACAACTCAGGTATCAACTCAGAGCGTTATTAAATTTGCCGCACGGAGTATTCATAATTTACATGTGACGGACGTTAAGCTCGTTGAGGAAAAAAAAACAAAGGGTCGAGTGAAGACTACGTGAAATGAATAATTTTATTCATTATGTGAGCTGTTATGTTGTACCTGGAATATTGTCGTGCATATTCATCTTGAAAGGAAAATGAAGAAGTCTGAAGAGAATCGAAATTGATTGAAGAGATGTAAAGTATGAAAATTAATGCACGAATAATTTCTTATCAACGATGAACGTTGATTTCTTTTTTTTTTTCTTTTCGTCTATATTGAATTCAATCTAATATGAAGAATTATAGACGAATTAATTAGATGCTTTTGTAATATTTCGCATAAATCATAAAATGCCGTTATTTATTTTATATTATTGTGTGGATCTTGATTAATGGACAATTGTCAAGTGTATTTCGCGTCAAATACTTTAGCAGCTGAAAATGTGCAATTATTACCAATTTTTCCTCTCTGTTCTTTTCGAGTTTTTGTTCAGTGTAATCACAAGTCTAAATGTATATTTTTATTAGGCTACTATTTGTATCCTATAATTACTTGGTTTTCACTTTTGTTTTCTTATTTTTATGTATATTTTTAAATCAAATATTTATATTTGATATCGTCTTCCTCATTCATTGAAGATCCACGTAGAATCTTTAATTCAAATGATAAATTGATCGTATAATTATTTACGTATTCGATCTTATTTTTGTTTCAAATTCATATATGAACAATTGTGTATTAAGAGAAAGTAAAAATAATTATTGTCATAGCTCGTCATTATCCAGATTGTTTATATTAATTTTTTTTTGTTTAATGCGAAAAATCAAATTTCTTTTTTCTTTTTTGGCAACGATTTGTACATGCTTATTAATTATTAGCGTGCAATGCTCTAATTATATACACATACATATACACAGTAATTGATTTATAACTAAATGAGTGATAAATAAATTGTGCGAAAATAAAAGAAACATTGGAAGAAATAATAAAGAGAAGCAAAATAAATTTATATATACACGACACATTTATAAATTTAGTATATTATTATCGTAAATTTCTAGAAGTGTAATTTAATTTTAGTATTTTGCAATTCATTGCAATTATTTTATTAACATATAATATAGGTTATTTTAAACAAGTGTTATAGTTGTAAATATATTTGAAGTTTTCATATAACAAAATATGAAAAGTGGACGAATAATTTTTTGGCTTTTTCACCATCGCATCAATACAAAAATTATTTTAAATATACTATAAATAATTATCGCAATCAGAAAAACTTGTATATATTGCCAAAATTAATTGAAATAAATAAAAAAATATGCAAATGTTAGGAATGCATAATAGAATTTATGCTCAACATTTGTCACGGGTGAATCATTATAAAAAATTAATTGCTTCTATTAATAGTCAAAAGTATTAGCATATATGTTTTTATTTGTAATTAATTTCAAATTATTGTCAGTGATAAATAATTAAGATTAATAATTTGAAATTATGAGAAGAAAAAGAACTTTTTATTTGATTATTTTTCGTTTAAATAAATAACGATTGTCAACTATGATTAAATAGATACGACTGAACACATAAGAAAATGTTACAATTGAACAATAATTTACGTCTATGTAATTAATTATTTCTTCATTGTTTCTAATCGCCATATATACACACATATATTTATATATAATAATAATTTTATTTCAAATGTGAAATTTATAAACGTCATTCTAAAAAATGACTAAACGATTGTAAAATATAACCAAATTGGTATTCACACATGCGATATTTTTATGTTGACTGAAAAAAAAAAAATTATTTGCAATTTCAATTAATAAAATTTAGTTCATTGAATTATTTACAATATTTATAATCAATTGAATGAATTTAGTTCCTTGAACAAATTGTTTTTTTTTTTTTTTCAGTAAACATATGCAGTTAATTGACAATACAAATTACAACAAAACTAAACATGAATAATAATTTGTTTTATTTATCTCGACAAGTAAATCATTTAATCAATAATAAATTAACAAACGTGATTTATAAAAATATTTTAGAACTTTAAAATCTCAAAAAAGAAAAATTGGCGGTGCGATTTAATCAGTCAATAATTCATAATAATATGCAACAAATGAAAATATAATTTTACGTGTAGCATTTATTATTTAATTTAGAAAACAAAAAAAAAACAATAAATATATAATTTCTAATAAATGAAATACTCAACAGATTAAATGTTTTCTCATATTTATTAATTGACTCATAATTTTTATTTAGTGTAAAAAGAGATTTTATAGTTTTCAAAAAAACCTGATCAATAATAAGAAACAATTAATTTTTATATTTATATTTGAGATCAATTATTATAAAAACAAATTGGGAAATGTTTCTTGATCATATGTAGGTAATTATTAATTTGAATTTTTTATAAGCGTCGTAATTTGGTACTAGGATGTGTTTATTTTATATATCTGTGTTACTACCTACTCCTTCGATCGAATAAGGAAAACGAACCCACAAGGTCACAATTCACAACCTACAACTTTATTATTGCGCAGTCGTCATATCAAACAAAATTGGGTGTGTTAATGATTTACTTACGTACTGTATTACCAAATAATATCATTCTACGTTTGAAAAAATTCTCATTACATTGCGAACAAGCTATCTAAACATTCACGACAAATAATGTAAGTTTTTATATATAAAAAAATTGAAAAGAAAAAGAAACGGGATCCTAACCTGCAAGAATCTACAATATTATCAACATCAATCTGCCCAATAACTGTATTTATTAAAAAATATTTTACATTCTAATAGCAAAATTAAAATCGAAAAATCGCACATTATCTTTTAGTTAAATAGAAGAAATATTTGCTTAATTGAAAACTACTTCACAGTGTTTGCAATTTTATTTTTTGATAATTATGTTTCATTTTTGGATTCCACTATTGCGACGTTTATTAATAATTTATTGATATTCTTGCTTGGTTTGTTTGATGTTTCTTTTATTTTATATGTATTGAAGTAACTTAAGTGTAATAATGATTATGTTTATGTGATTAATTGTATTAATTTGTTTGTTTCAACTATTGTTTGCATGTAGTTTAATGTGTTTTACATAAATTAACCTAATTCAGCTAGGACTGAATCAAGATCCTCTTGGAGTGAAAGACTGTCTTCACGTTGTTTTGATAAATCATCTTTCAATCGATCAACTTGAGCTTTGAATAAATAATTTCCTTTTTTCAATGACGCCACACGTCCTTCATTTTTCTTCGCAATTACCTAAATAATGGATTAAAAATTGGCAAAGATTAATTGAGTGATTTTTTGAAGAATTGTTTTTGTGAAATGTTACCTCGAGTTTTCGTTTACGATCTTCAAGTTCGTCATCCTCATCATCACTCTCTGATTCTTCTTCTTCAGATTCTTCAGATTCAGAATCATCTTCAGATTCAGTTTCGTCCTCTTCTTCATCATCATCTTCATCCTCTTCCTCTTCATCTGTATCAGCCATTAATTTTGCCATTTTATCAACTTCTTTTTGAAGTGATTTGAATTTTTTCTTTTCCTCTTTAAGCAATTTTTGATGCTGTTTAATTTGTTCCTTCAATGCATACCTTTCTTTCTTTGCATTCACTGCTTTGTCCCTTTGATATAAAAACAAAAATTAAAAAATAAATAATTAATAGAATTATCAATTTTCTAATATTAATAATTAAATTATTTGTTTAAACTTACTTAAAATTTCGTATTTTTGTCGTTAATAATTTAACCTCACGTGCTAATCGTCTTTCTGCCACTGCTTCAGGATCATCATCCTCTTCCTCTTCATCACTGCTAATTTCTTCTTCTTCTGATTCACTTGGACTCTTTTCACCTTTATCAATACTTTTTTGTGACGCTATTTTAGCTACATCCTTTGCACTTGGACAACCAGCTAATGCCATTCCTGAAACACGATACCATGTCCCATCTGGACTTTTTGGAAATTCGACAATTGGCTCCGCCTCAGCATGTTCCCAATCCCAATAATATTCTGAAGTAGCATCAAGCCCACAGTGGAGAAAGCATAGAGAGATTAAAGCATATAGCATTAATGAAAGCAAAATTATCATCAATATTTTTTCATTAAAAAAAAAAAAAAAGAAAAACTGCATTAATAAATTAATTAATAGCATTTATTAGTGCGGTTGTCAATGGCCAGCGAGAAAATTATTTAACATTTTTTTCTTCTGTTTTTAGGTTAGTGGAGAAATGAAATTTTTTTTTTTATTACCAGCTTTCATACGCTTCTCTAATGCTGCATACATTCTCTTCATTTCATCCAATTCGAGTCTTGTTTTGTCTCTTTCTTCAGCAACAGTTGCAAAATCTTTTTCAAGTTTTTCCGCATCTTTTCTCGCTTGTTCCGCCTCTTTTTTCAAAGATTCCGCTAATTTTTCATCTTGTTTTTTATATTCCTGAACATTCTGTTGCATTTTCAATCGCTCAGCTTCTGATTCTAAATTTAATATTCGTGCCTGAAAATAAAATAATTAAACATTTCCAAAATTACTATCAAATATTTTTCTTCTTTCTTCCACAATATAATAATTTCTAATTTAAATTATCACTTGTTAATTAATAGCAGCAAGCATATTTAATTCTACCTGTAGCCTCTTATTATCTCTCTCCAATGCTTCTTTATTTCTCAATTCCAATGCAAGCATCTGTTTTGTGCTTTGCAAATCATCTCTTACAGCGTCAATATCATCCATTTCATCTGCCACAACTTCATCAACTGGTGCAGTGTCTGTGGCTTTTTGCATTTGTTCCTCAATTGTTAATTGTCGTCGGAATTTTCTCAATCCCTCCAACATTGGTCGCGAACGATCATTTGTCTTAACACTCTTCAATCTAACACCACTTTGAATTTGTTTCAATAATACATTATGCATATTGGATTTCTCTGATTCAAAAACAAAATGTGCTTTGCCTATAATCAGAAATATATATCCACCAAGCAAATATTAAATAATAATTTTAATAATTCATTTAAATTCAACTTGAAAATATATGAAAATAAATAATATTATTTTTTTCTTATTATTTAATAGAAAACAAATTTTATTATTAATTATTATTTTATATATACCTGCAGGATCAGCTGTAACTTTACTAACTCTCTCGATGATCGGTGCACTTCTGTCATTGCACGTGACATGCTTGAGCTTTTTGCCAGTTTCAAGTTCTTTCATCATATATGCCCAATCAGGACGTTTTCGCGGTCGTGATTTCAACATTTCCAATGTGTTCCTTTGTGCCGATGTTAATTCGGGTAAATCTTTAATTATTGTTCGACTTGGTGGAGGTGGTGGTGGCCGTGGTGGAGGTGGCGGTGGTATTGCTGCTCTGGATGAACTCTTGGATAGTGTTGGTGCACCTGAACACAATTTAAAATCACAAATACAATGAGAGAAAGAGGTCGATGAAGAAATTTACGTATCAAAATAATGGGAACAGTTGGCATCAAAATAAATCTAGCTGTTTAATGACGACACGATAATGGATGCAAGTCAATCAATTGACAATGTATATTCGTTGAGATACTATAATAAATTTAAAAGAAAGAATTATTTAATATATTAATTCAATTGAGTTAATGAATAAAGTATGATAAAATAAAAAAAAACTACGAAGAATTTTCACCTGTTGAACTTTCGCTCTTTGATATTGGAACTCGATTGTCAGTGCGTGAACGTGATTTGTCGACACGAACTTGTCGCTCGAGTTGTGGCCTCGATGATGGTGTCTCTGCACGTCCATTCTCGCCAACTTTTGTTTTCGTTGCGTTTGATGTTGATGTTGTTGTTTTGCTTCTATCATTTTCACGCGGTTTAATTGTCGATGGTGATTTACTCGTTGGATTCTTAGCGATCTTTGATTGGGTGGTCGTCGTTGGTACAATTGTTATTTTACTTAGCTTCCGGGGTTGTGACTCGGTTGTTTGTGTTGGTGGTTCAGTTGCGTCTGCAGGTTTTGGTACACTCTAAAATAATTATTGAATACACAATTTAATTGATGTATATTTTAGTTATGAATTTTTATTTTATCGTCTGTTTAATATCAATCGACAAAAAGTTTAGTTAATGATATTATTCATATAATTTTTACCCAATTATTAATTTGATGGCAGAGTTGTACATTTATACTAGTACGTTTCAATTTATTACACGAATTTGGAAAATTTTCTGGACTTGTCCATCGTTGAAAATGTTTATTTGAATAAAGGAAACTTGGCCCAGCAATGTCCATTTATTTCTACGTACTTTAAAGTCCAAAAATATCTAATTAGAATATTTTTTTTCCTTTGATAATAAGATTGAATAAATTGCTTTTTTTTTCGTTTTTATATTTATCTCAATTTCTATTTTGACTCTATGGTCGTGATGACAAATGAGGTGGCGAATGGTTGGGTTGATGCGGAAATGCAACTACTTAAAAAGTAAAAGTGCTACTACAGAAGTTCTCTTTCGACTGATGAGGTGGAACAGAGAGCAATGAAAAAAAAAAAAAAAAAGAATGAAAGAGTCAAAGAAGTAGCTTGGCATCTTTCACTCGTCCGGTCGTCTTTAAATAATATACATATATATTACATACGTATATGTATATGTAATATTTTCATACGTGTAATTATTGCACAGCAATAATTGATGTCTCATCAGACACGTGTTCATGAGTATGAAAATATTATTATCTTATTAATATTCATTCATGAACAATAATTAAATTTGGAATATTTCTAATACGTTTCATTTTATATTTATAATTATCTAAATAATGGTAGCAAAAGTCTGATGAAAAAATTACAACCTACAGCAAGAAGCAAATAATATTATTAATAAAATAAACTTCAATCATAAGGAATAATTACAAAATTAATATTCAATTTTGTCTCTTTGGATTGTTTTAATTTCAATTGATTTTTTATTTGTTAGTATTATATTAATTATATTTTCTTTCTTATATCTATTAATAAACTATCGTTTTTTTAGAACAAATCACTCCAGTATATAACAATTTTAATTCACTATATAACGAAAGAGATGAGTGAAGAAGATGCGCAGCTGGTTACAAACAGGAGACATTTGAAATAGAGACGTGCGCTTGAAATAATCGTGACCCGAAGGCTTATATACCATCAGTAGCAGCAGTATAACTAGTCATTTTATTTCTTTATGTTCTTTAAAAAAATATTGCATCGTTAAATAATCAAATTTTCTTCATTCAATCATCAGATATTTATATTTATAAACAATATAATGATTTCTCATTTTTTTCTCTTGGATATTTTATATACAAATTAATAATATTAATTCATGATTATTAATTTGGAATATAAGTACAAGAGAAAATAATAAAAATTATTCTCGCACTAAATCATGGCAATGTGCCATTAAATATATTAAAGAAAATTTATGTATTAACAGCATTGAAAATCTAGCCAATTTTATCTACACTGCGTAAACAATGATTTGGCATTTTGCGCCAGGTTTACAGAAATAAAAAAAAAAATATTGCAATTTATTTCAAAGTCAATACAGAAAATTTTTATTTAATTTTTTATTTTTTATTTTATATTGACAGCCAAATGTTTTATTGCTGATGCGTTGATTTATTTATTTATCTATTTATTTATTTGAGATATTTATAAATAGTTCTTACTTTTAATGTAACTTTAGTGAAAGCTGGCGCTTCATCAGTTGTTGGTTTAGAATCACGTCGTGAATTAAGTGTCCAAGGGGCAGCGGGCATCGGCAATGGATTGGGTCCATCCTTGACCCACGGTGGTCTGAATGTCGTTCTTTGGGGTTGCTGACCTCCCGCACCAGGCATCATATAACACACACTTAATTATCTTTTTCTTAAATTTTTCGTTTCTCTTTTTTTTTTCTTCCTATTTTCAGAAAATTATCAATTCACCTCCTTCAATATCAATCTACGTTATTTCAATATTGTTATCTTATCTCTGAATTATTTGTTTATTATTTTCTTCAAGCTGATTGATAGTGAAGAAAAAAAAAAAAAATATTTATATGTTTTTAATTATTAAAAAATAAATATTAATAATTTTTTGGTTTTATAGATTTGATAAATTTCTCGTTGGTGGTTGCACTTTTTGGATTGACACACTGGCATTCGTGGATTGCACAGCAGAGTGCAAGTTTGGCTTTTACACACTTTCGTCCGTAAATTCGATGAAGAGAGTGCGGGAAAATTTGTAAAATTTTCTCTGTGGTCCGGGGAAAGATCAAGAGACCTCGATCATCCGCCAGGGCTGTTACTGTGCCATCTCTCTCCCTACTACTCCCACAATATTTTCCCCTCTCATTGCGACGAAAAATTTTGATATTTTTGGATTATGACGTCATGAAACGAAGTGAACGAAAATAGCAGACTTTGAGTCTTCTAGGACGTTACTTGTATATAAAGTCTCAACTCTTTTCTCTCTTTTCTTTTTTCACTTATTTTGCATGATGAAGAATGCTTAATATCTTGTATTTCACTCGATCATTTATTCATTTCTATTTTATTGTACTGTATACAAAATGTATGTTTACAGCAAATCGCTCAATGACGACAGAGAATTTTTTTTTTATTATTATTTATATGATTAATATTGTTTGGATGTATGTGTATTTGTAGCGCCATTTTTTTTTCTTGCTATGAATAAAATTGAAATTTCATAATGGTAATGTCGCGTACATTGCAGCGTACTAAAAATGAGACGAGTCATAAGATCAAATTTCAATACGTTGTTGAAAAATTTTATAGAGAATGAAAAAGAAAAAAAAAATTCTACCATTATTTTTCTGTTTATTTATCAATGAAATATGAATGATTAGGATAAATTATTAGCTTTTATGTTGATTTTTTTATTTGCGATTAATTGTGGCAATAAATCAATTTTTAATTTTATTTATTTATTTTTATTATTTTTATTTCAGGATAGGAAATTTTGCGGAGAGAAAATATCAATTGGCAGCTCAAAAGCGCAGTGAAGCAGCAATAAAATTTGATTATTACAATCAGGCAGCAAAATATTTTGCGCGTGAGTGCGGAAAAGCAAAACAATTTAATAATTGGAAAATCGATAATTCAAAATCAACGCATCAGGAAAATATTCGTAAAGCGGAGGAATTTCAATCGCGTCAAAATCGTTTGAGAGAACTTTTAACTTCAGAAGAAGAGGAATATAAAAAGCAATTCAATCAATTAAAATCAACAAAAAAATCACCGAAAGAAAAAATAACTTTGGAGGAATTACGAAATCAATTGAAAGAAAAACGTGCTGAACACAGTCTCTACAATCCAAAAGTTAATAAAAGAATTCAATCGTATTTTTGCTATTCAACTCCAGTATCTCGATCGCCACTAAGAGAATTAAATAATTCACGTACAACAAAATCTCCTAAAATGAGTTTAGAAAATACAAATCTTCGTGAAGAATCAAATACCGACGGTGGATTTGCAAATATGGCAAAAGCATCAAATATTGATTATTCACATGTACGTGAAGACTTTGATGCGAGAGCTCTGGCAGCAAAAGAAAATCGATTTAATGCACAAGCATCAAATTTTGGAAATGATTACAATCCAAAGGACATTAATTATTCATCAGTGTCATCAAGACCATTATCAAAAACTCATCATTCAAACGTAACTTACGGTAAACAAACTGTCATCCGCGACAATGAGAGTTTCAACACTTCTAATGAAAAATTTGCAGACGAATATGAACGTGAAACTCTTGAAAAAAAATACAACGATGAGTTTGCCACTGAAGATGAAGTTGATCAGTATGCAAACGAAAATGCTTCAACAACAAATAGGAAGGATAAATATTATGATGATTTTCAAGAATCAAATGATGATGATGAAGAAAATAATTTAGCCACTGGACTAAATGATATCCATTTGAGAAATGATAAACAAATTAACACCAATAAGGATTCAGAGTTAAAAAATATTGAACCTAATTGTTCTACCAGTCATGTACGATATAATGATCGAAGCCGAAGTGAATTGATATTTTTATATCTCACTCATAAAGAATTGAAACGTAAAATTGCTGATCTTGAGTTAAAAGAACAGCGCGCAAGTCTCAAAGGTCGTTGGGATGATGCATTACGTTTACGTGATATGAAAAATCGTTTAGAATTGATAAGAGAAAAAGAACTTTATCAACGTGATGATTTACAAATTGATTTGGCAAGTAGAAAATCAGTGGTGGAAAGTATTGAGCATCGTGAACGTGTGCTTGAGGAACGTGAAAAATCATGCACTGATTCAGAGATGTACAGGTAAATTATTTATTAAATTGCATTACTTATTTATGAATATAATTTTATATACACATATAAAGAATAATCTTTGGGATAGTCATGCATAAGCACTGCCACTAATCAATGCCAAGGGTTCTTAAGCCAATGTTGTAATATAATGATTCACTAGTGGCACTTAGATAACATACATAAAAAAAAAATATATCTGTGAATGTACAATACAAATATAAACACAGATACACAATTGAATCTAACTAGTATGATCTTGTGCCAAAATCACTTTGTCATATCTTAATTCAGTGAGTAACCATCAGAGTTTAGTGCTCGATTGTTTCTCAATCTATCACCCAAAAATAGTTGATCATCCATGCGCAAATATAATTTTTATTTATTTCTAAATTCATTTACACAATTATTTTCTATTCATAAAGATTTAAAAAATTTTTATTATAAATAAAAGTTATTTATTTGCTATTAATATTTCTTTTTTTTTTTTATTACAGTGAGGATGCAAAGCTCATGTGGAATAAGTGGGTGAAGGAAGACGCAAATGCATTTATCAGTGATGCTAAAGATCAAAGGGAAATGTTGTTGCAGCAATTGGAAGAAGAATGGCGTGGATTGGCTGAAAATGATAAGCAAAGATTAACTCATACATACAATAATGTTATGACGGGTTCATCATTGCAAAAAGAATTGAAGCTTATTTCAGAGAAACTATCTGGTTAAATGAATATATTAACCATGCGCTTGATAATTAATTATAATTTACATTTATTTTTTCTTACATCCAAATTGATAAATGAGCATTTATGCTGAATGTATTATTTATACTTTGATCATAACAAATATTATTATCAATATATTTATATATATATATGATAGAGAGTGCTGCTTGTTATGCATTAACATTTATATTCGTGCTTTTAAAGAGATTTTCATACATTTTTATGGCCTTTTATATATATGATAATATTAATTGTATTTATTATCTATGTTCAGGTCAAATTTCTAACTATTGAAATACATAAAATGTTTATGATATTCACATCGATTGATTGTATTACATATAATTATAAAAAAATTATCAAATAAAATTGAGATTTGAAAAATATGTTTTTGTGTTTATAATTATTAATAATTAACTAATTGGCGCAAGATACTACCGTGTCTTGATATAATTTGATTAAATCTTTTGTTGGTAAAGTAGATATTGAATCAGAGTCCTCTGTTGTCAGAATTTTTAATGGCGTCGTAGTAAATTTAAAAAATAGACGCCACCAACGGCTTTTTTGTATTTAATTTTTTATTTCATCGACAGTGCTTGTGAGTTTATTTGAAATATTATTTTTGTTGCTATTTTTTAAATAACAATAATAATAATTTTTATTATTTCTTTGTTCTTTTATTCAAATATGAGATATTCATTTTTTTATTTTTCGCTGTTTCTATTGATTTTTTCATTACAAATAAAACAATTTTATTCTAATATTTTTGTTTTCAGGGTGGGAAATCTTGCAGAGCGAAAGTATCAATTGGCAGCATAAAAGTGCAGTGGAAGCTACGATAAAATTTTATTACTGCAATTAAATATCAAAATATATTTAACGTGAGTGAAATAAAAGTGAAGATATTTAATTGATTGATAAGTTTGAAATCAGAAAATCTCAATGAAATAATCGTGAGACAAATAAACGAATTTCAATCGCTAAAAGAAAAAAAATTGACTGAACATATTTTTCTCAACAGTTGTAGAAACGAAATTCATCCGAGTATTCATAGAAAAATTTGGAAGATAAAAAGATATTCAAATATAAAAACACGTATGAAATATTTGCATTGCTGACTACAAAGGCATAACCTCAAAATGAGTTTTGAAAAAACAAATTATCGTGATGAATTGAATGCAGCTGATGAAATTGTTAAAATGTCAAAGTCATCAGATAATTATGCAATGGAACGTAATAATTTTGATGAACGAGCACAAGCATTCAAAGAAAATCGTTCCAATGCATTAACATCAAATTTCAGCACTGATTATAATCCAAAAAATACAAATTATACATCAATATCAACACGACAATTATCAAAAACTCATCATTCAAATATAAATTATGGCAATCAAAAATTTTCTAATGTTAATGAAAAATTTTCTAAACGTTATTCACGTAAAAGTCTTGAAGGTACAAATGTTGGTGTTGCTGATTTTAGAGAAAAATATCTATCAGATCAATCATCACGTGAAATCAATGATGATCAACAAAATGCTAATGATATAAATGCAGAAATTCAAGAAACTATTGATGCTATTGATTCAAATAATCATCAAATTTATCCAAAGTCACATGAAGATGAAGAAAATAATTTGCTCTCTGAACTGAGTGAAATAAATTTACAGCAGCATGAAAAATCTGAAAAAATCGAAAATTCAATGCCAACTAACAATGATAATTATTCCTCTGAAGGATTATCGTACAATGATAAAACTCGTTCAGAATTAATATTTTTATATTTAACTCACAATGATTTAAAACGTAAAATTTCTGATCTTGAAGTAAGAGAACATCGTGCAGCTACAAAAGGTCTTTGGGAAGATGCATTGCGTTTACGCGATATGAAAAATCGTTTGGAATTAATGAGAGAACGAGAAATTTATCAACGTGATGATTTACAAATTGATCCACAGACACGACAATTCGTTGTGGATAATATTGAAAAGCGTAAACAATTGTTGGAAAAACGCAAAAAATTATGTACTGATTCATGGATGTACAGGTAATAAATTTTATTTTCATTATTTTCTCATAATCGAAATTATCCATTTATAATCAATATTAATTATGACTTTATTATCTTGTATTTTTTTTTTTTTGCCAACAGTGAAGAAGCCAAACTCACGTGGGACAAGTGGCTTGAGGAAGATAAAAAATCAATAATTATTGATGGCAATGATCAGAGGGAAAATTTATTGAAACAACTTGAAGAAGAATGGCTTGGATTAGCCGAATCTGACAAACAACGAATTACTCATACATATAATAATGTTATGTCAGGTTCTTCATTGCAAAATGAATTGAAGCTCATTGCTTCAAACATTTTCCATTAAAAAAATTCCAATTTTTCATTTTATATTATCACCATTCAATTGCTCATTTATGTAGCAAAAATAATAATGGGTAATCATACTTCGAGTTCATTTAAATTGAACTCGTTCACGTAATTTCATAGGCATTTAAAATGCATTCCTTTTTTTTTTTATTTAATTTTAATATTTATTCATACAATTCAAGTATTTTTGTTGCATTCTTTAAGACAATCTGTTCAATAGATTATATGTGCCTTATGCTTCCATTTATTGATTACATGTATTTCGTCTAATTGTCAATTTTTCACTAATTAATAATTTTACGACATTTGTACGCTTCTGTTTTATGATACATAATTAACGAACAAATTCTTAATAAAAACTTCAGACGAAACTTATTTGTATATCAAGTTCCTAATAGATTATAACAACTCCACTAAAGAATTATATATAAATATTATAAATTATATAAATACACTTAATATCTTTTATCGATAAAGCAGTAAAGTATCAAAATCACAACTGAAATTTCTGTTCCAAATAAAAATCTCGCTCAAAAGATGACAGCACCAGCAGCTAAATTGCGCGCAGATAAAATTAAAAATACAAATCAGACCTTAAAACACCATCAAAGTAATTATCTAAAATCCTTATCAAAACATATTCAAGAATATACAAATAATCAACAAAAATAAATCATTCTCATCTCCAAATAAAAAATCATTTGTTTATCTCAAAATCAAACATTAACAAAAATAAAATATAAAACTAGGTAAAATATCTTTTAAATATATATTTCATATACAATATAAAAAATTAACAATACTCATTATCAATATTAAATTATAAATAATAAAATAAATTTATCTATAAAAAATAAAAAATAACTTAAATTTTCAGATTTATTTTTCATAATGATGAACTGCATCGCCAGAGCTACCAGTCAGGGTGCGAAAATATATCGTCACTGATGAGAACATTGATGATGGGTGAGCAGCAACAGCAGTATAGTTGGAGCAACGCGAATCCTTTTGGTAACACACTACACACATACACATATACAAACGTCAAAAGCCCCTGCAGGCGAAAACGATGGGACGGGGCGTGTGGCGTGCGTTCGTCATGTCCGGGACGTGTTATTAGCCATCAGTTGGGTTTCACCCGGGTCGCAACCGTTTCTATACATATACGCTATACTCTCCAAGCTACTTCCATTCTCCATAATTTTTTTTTTATTCCTACTCTTTTTCCATACACAAAAACAAAACTTAATTCCTATAATATCTATCTCTCTGTTAATTTTTTCTTCTTCTTTTTTTCCTCTCAACTCATCTACACCACTTCTAGGTGTATGCTGGGTGGTGGTGCTTACGTAGTAAGGCAGTTTAATTAACATAGTTGGCGTGGCTGCATCCCTCATCTTCCTCTTCAGCCAGTCAAGTTTCACGGGCCATTGCGCGCGCCCAATCTCTCTATACTACACATATCCAACACATCAAAAGATGTGACAAGCATGTCTATTTTGCTTCCTCTTCATCATCATCATCATCATCATCATTGTAATTTTTGTTTAAAGTTACCAATTCTCTCATATCCGTTTATTTTCTCATTTCATATTACATTTTCATTTATAATTCAGTTGTCACTTTGAAATATAATAAAAAATAAACCAACACATTTGACTTTTTTAATTACAATTCTTTTTATATTTTCAGGTTGTTTATGTACTGATATGACGGGAAAGTGAATTGCATTCTAGGAATGTTGAACGGTTGAAGGATTCACTGAGTAATTTGGAGCTGCTGTCAGTTCATGGTGGTATGGAATATCCGGAAGAGAACAAATTAGCGAGTTCTCGCTGTTACTCTCACACAGATGTATATAAATATATATCTGTATTTATATAAAGTATTGCTGAATGAGCTGCTATAATATAGAAGTAAAATTAGTAGCTCTATATAACTCAAGCACGTGGGCAATTTTAGATGATGATGATGATGATGTCGAAGACATGATAGGATTAATAACAACCATGTATTTATATACATATAAAACATGAAGAGGCAAAACGAGTAAGAGAGAAATTTTCTCTCGGGCTAATTTTTTTTTATCACCTACACGTGCGAACATTTAAAAAAAAATTAAGTACCATAATCAAAGATGATGTTGTGACAGGCACACAAACATATACAGAATTAATCCTCGTCGTACTTATAATCTTAATCTTGAAAAAAAGAGAAGAAAAAAAAAAAAGAGTTATAAACCTTATGAAACAATTAAAATAGAAGTAAAAAAAAAATATACATATAATGAAACAACACAGTAACTAATAATTATTTATCAAACATAAATAAATATAGAAAGGAACAAAAAAATTCTTCCACACAGAGAGAAATGTCAACATTTATTATATAGCATAATAAATATAGCCTGTGGCTTTTGTCGCGTGTCGCTCGTAAATTTTATCGAGTCGAAATATTTTTCTTTCTCTCCATTCACTATAACCAGCAATATAAACAGCTTTATATATACAAATATATACATACATAGATATGTTATATGTATATAAAATATATAAAGAGATGATGATGGTGACTGGACATGCGGGGGCGTGTGTTCCGGGGGATGACGTCTAAAAATTTCACCATGTGTCTTGGTATTAATATAAATATATATATATATATTTTTTTTTTTATGTATATAAAGACCGGATAGAGTTGTAGTGTTGACGGATTAGTTGTACAGTGAATGTGGGAGCCAATCCAATTCTGATGATTGTATATACATGATGGAAGAAATTTCACATAACGTTTTCATGGAAAATGCACGCGCCAATGAACGTGGGGTTGAGTTTTGTCAAGTGTGATGCCCATTTGCCCACTCAAGGAAAGGCAATTAACACCGCATATGGCAGACATATATGTATATAATATGTGTATACATACATATGCTTGATCATTTTTGTAATGGAGAAGTGAAGAAAAAATATAAGAAATAAAATGTATAGGAAAAATTATGTATAATAATTGGAAAAAAAAAATAAATTCTATTCACGGTTTATCGCCTTTATGGTCGCACTAATTAACTTGATTAGATACATTTTCGAACTGATGTTTGACCATAAAGTTAACATCTATTTTCCGGTTAAATCGATTTCACACTAATTGGACTATATTGGTTATTATTATATGTATGTATATACGTATTATATAATTTGTGATGTCTATCTGTGGGTATTATAATGAAGTTAGGCTTGTAGTTATTTACTTGGATATTTATTTACAAGAGTAATATGAAATTTATTAATTATGAGGAAAAGGAGATTTAAATAAATTTATAAATTGCAAATTGATTAATTATTTTTTGTTTTGTTGTGTGTGAATGTTGTGGAGGGAATTTTATAGTGCAATTGTTAATTGAATGACACCAGTAATTCTTTGTGATTAGTGCCGATATTAATGAAGAAAAATAGATGGAAGAAAAAAAAATGTTACGTTTAGTGATAACGAGAATAAATTGTTTTTATTTTTTTTTTTTTTTTTTTTTTTGTAAAAGTTATAAGTACTAAAATCCAGCGGGAAAGTTTTTCTTTTATCAGATAAAGAGTTTTAATATATGTCTTTCTTGAGTATATATCGTAGATATAAAACATTTAACAGATTCATGTGAAGATATATAATATATTATATTTAGAAATAAATTTAGATATAGAAATGTAAATGATTTTATTTTATCTTATTGTTAAGGGTTTTTCTCATTGGGTTTTGCTATTTAGTTTGATATTCTGTGAATATATATACATAAATGTGATATGGATATGTAGAATAAATTGGTACATATGTATAAATATGTATATGCGTATATTTGTTTGATATTTTTTTTTTTTTCATATGACAAAATTTCATTTGCAATTTTTTTTCTCTATATAATTCTTCCTGTTTTATCTTCTGTTATTACACACAATTCGCCAAAGAATTTTTCGACTTTTATGAACAATAAAAGTCACGATTGGTTCGATTAAATAATTATATATTGTCGTGATAAATTCGTAAACCGCAACGACCTCTCAAAATTACGAAAAATATTAATAAAAAATAAAATATAACATCACCAATACATTGTGTATAATTTTTCATTTTTCAAAATATATTCCATATAGCTTTTATATAATTATTATTTATATAGTTATATTTATACAGATATATAAATACATATAAATATATAAATAATAATTATAAAAATATAAATAATAATTATAAAAATATATATAAATAATAATTATATAAATACATATTTTTATATAAATATTTATATATATTTATATATTTATTTATTATTTATATTTATTTATTTTTATAATTATTTATATTTATTTATATATTATATATTTATATTTATATATTATTATTTATAATTTATAATTATATATTTATATATAAATGTTATATTCCATTTCTCATTCATCACATCACAAAATTGACAATTATTCACAACATGTAAATTATCACTATTACCTCATAAAAATAAAAAATTCTTCCTTTTATTCATTTCATACATTTTTTCTTCATGAATGCACATGAACATGCATATATTCCCATGGGTTTCGCAAAAGATACAAAGCCAAAAAGGATGAAAATCAAGTTAGAAAAAAATAAATATGGCGCAACGTGAGATGGAAAGCGGGTGGAGGTGGTGTAAGAGACGGTGAGGGGCGAGGGGGGGTGCAAAAGAGTGTGCAAAAAAAAAAAAATAACAGAATAATAAAAAAAAAAATATATATGAAAAAAAAAAAAAAATAAAAATAAAGAAGACAAAATAAAGCATTGGAGCCACCAAGCTACGTGTACATGCTCTCTCTTCTCTCTGTTTTGCGCGCGCGTATATCGGGCGCTCGGGGGTCTTGTACGTGTTCGCGCGTACGTTTATATAGGTACACCCTGTCTATAGGTACCAAATGGTAAATGAGTGGATAGACGTGAGGTACCGGACGACAGCGCGCAGCTAGCGGCGACCTAAAGCTCCGTCTACCGCGCGGGTTGTGTGTGCGTCTCTTTTATACAGGGTGTCTCAAAAACGATCGTTCACTTTACATCACATACAAACACACTTTACATCAACGCATAATTTTATAACCATCCACAAATACATACATACATACATACATATTGTTTTTTCTCTTCATAATTTTTTTCTTTATTTTTTTTTTGCTCATCTATTTTCATCTATCTATCTATCTATTTTTTTCCTCCTCTCAAAAATCTTTTCTTTACGTTAATTTTTTTTTGTTTCTAGTTGTTTATTTTTTTTTGTATTTTGTTTCGAGCTGCCGCGCGCTATGCCGATGTCCGCCGTTCATCTTAACCGCGTCGATAAATCAAGTTGGAATGGTGGTGCTCTTCGGACTGAGAATAAGAAAGAGCTGAGGCAGAGCATCAATGTATTGGCTACAGAAGTGAGAAAGGTTGAGAAGAAATAAATGTATGTATGGATGTATTAAATGAAGAAGAAGAAGAAGAAGGAGTTTAAGAGAGAGCAGCTTCCTTTAAATGACTTGCAAGTGTAATGACTCGCGCACTCATTTCAATCATTGTGCCGGTAAACTAAACTTCTGTTCCCTTTATTTTACCTTTTCCACTTATATTTATTTATTTATTTATTTATTTATTTATTTATTTGTTTTATATTATTGTTTTATTGAAATAAATTATAAACGGTGGTGATGTTTTTATTATCGATATTATTGATTTAAACTGAGTGAAGAAATATAAAAGAGTATAGAATAAATATATTTAAATAAATATATAACAAATAAAATGCGTTTATTCAATTATATATATTGGATAAATTTGTAATGATTCGTATTGTTAATGTGTTTCATGTCTTTCAAGTCTTGGATAAAAGACATGAAATTGGAGAGAGCAGACACGTGACAGAATAAGATAAAAGCCTTTGTTGTTAAATATTTTATTGGCTTCGTATTTAAACAGAATCAAATCAATTTATTATTTTAGACTTGAGGGGATGAAGAAATGAATAAAAAAAAATAGTGTAATGAAATAATAATGGATAGGGAATTTATTTAATGAAATAAAAAATAAAAATGTAATGAGAGAAGTAATCGATTAGTTTATTCTAAGAAAAAAATGTAATTTGTGACAGGTGAGTCGCGTGTCTTTGATTATCTGGTTGAAAATAATGTTAAAGTTAATTTAACAAATACAAAATTTCATTTATTTGTAATAGATATTATTAAGTAGGTATCCATAAAGTATATATTCGAATAAATAAATATATAAAAGCTGCAGGTTCAGACAGGTGGACTGGACAAATTGTATTTTACAGCGATTTATATCTTTGTTTTATTTTCTGATCATTAAAATTGACGATGAATGAATGAATGACTACTATACTGATATTCAATCCGACTTCTAACTATACTTAGGTACAATATAATTGCCAATTGACTTATTATTACGATGTATAACCATTACTATATAATACTTGTATATATATAAACTGATTTAGTTTCTTTATATTTTTTATTTTTATTTTTCTTTTTCTTTTAGACACTTGTCGCTTCTTTTTTCTCGCGTTTTATGATTGAATCAATTTCATGGCTGAGTATTGAAGATGGCAATTTTATAGCTCACCAATACCTATTCATTACACCATGCTTCTTCATCTATCTCTTTACCAGCAGATAAATATAAATCATTTAAATTATCACAAAAAAAAAAATAAATTTTTTTTCACTTCTCAAATTATTTTTTTTGTTCTATTTAAACTAACACAATTAATAACTACTGTAATTAATCTATCGATTCAAACTGAATAATTGTAAACAATAGTTATTTATTTACCCAATCGATTAGATAAATTTATTTCACAGTAAAATTTAATAAATTAATAATATTTTAATATTAATAATATAAATAGTAATATTATATTATTAATAATAAATAGTAGTATTATATTATTAATAATAAATAGTAATATTCTAATATTAATAATAAATAGTAATATTCTAATATTAATTTAATAAAATAATAAAATAAAAAAAATAATTTATATATAAATTTTTTTTTTTATATTATTTAATATATATTATTAAATTATTTGTTTGTATATTGATAAATATAATTTATATAAATTATATATATATTAATAATTATTGATATATATTTATGAACAGAAATTTTTTTATGAATAGAAATTGATATAAAAATTAATTATAAATTAATAATGATGAATTAATTTTATGAATAAATGTATTTAAATATTGAGTAAAAATTTATACAATATTATTGACTATTTAGTGTTGCGGGGGATATGAAATAATATTAGTGATAATAATAATGATAAAATAAAAGGACAAATTGTTCTGATGCATGCACGATTCAATCATCAACCATGGAGAGATATTACAATAAATTCCCTGGATAACGATCCGAACTTGATTACAAAACCAGCGGGTAATGACTGCAGAAACAAGGAGCAGATAATAATCTATAAAGAAATCCTTTCCACCTGTCTGTAATTCACGTATAGTATGCAGTTAAGTATATATATTCATTCGTATATCGTATATATAGTTTCAATATACATATGTATTCACATATTTTACAAACAATTTCGATTTAAATCTCATGTATAATTTTTTATCTAAATAAATATTTTGTAAGAATTTATTTCATTGCAGTATTGATTTTTTATTTTTTATTTTTTATTTTTTATTTACAAGCTTTCAACAGTGAATATATTGTTTAAATAGTGAGTGAATGATTAATTAATCTGAATAGAAATATAATTTAGAGATTGATGTATGAATTTTAAGTTTCAAGTGAAATATTTGGAATTTTCGATTTAATTGTTTAATATAACTTTTTATTTGGAATTTCAATGTCATTATATTAATATTTATCATTAATATAAGAATATTACAATTTATTATTAATATTAAAATATTAATATTTATTATTAATATTAGAATATTACTATTTATTATGAATATTAGAATATTACTATTTATTATTAATATTAGAATATAACTATTTATTATTAATAATATAATATTACTATTTATTATTAATAATATAATATTACTATTTATTATTAATAATATAAT
>JAQQBS010000001.1:2729278-2740118 GCA_030347275.1 Microctonus aethiopoides
ATAATTATTAAAAGATAATTTTATTCATTATTAATAATAGTAAATACTATTATTAATAAACAAATATTCTTCTTATTGGCAAAAATTGATATAATTATTAATAAATATTTTTATTTGTTACAAATAATACTAAATATTATTGTTAATGAATCAATATAATTGTTATTAATAATAATTGATAAAATTTAGTATTTGTTATTAATAATACTAAATATTATTATTAATAAACAAATATTTTTCTTATTGATATAAATTGATATAATTATTAATAAACATTTTTATTCATTATAAATAATACTATACATTATTGTTAATGAATAAATATAATTCTCATTAATATTAATCGATATAATTATTAAAAGATAATTTTATTCATTATTAATAATAGTAAATACTATTATTAATAAACAAATATTCTTCTTATTGACAAAAATTGATATAATTATTAATAAATATTTTTATTCGTTATAAATAATACTAAACATTATTGTTAATAAATATATATAATTCTCATTAATAATAATCGATATAATTATAGTGTCTTTTTATTTAATGATGAATTAATTAGTTGAGTGGGTATATATAGTTAATATTTAATCGCACACGAGGTATAATATATGATTGAGTAAGGTGGACGAATAATGAAATTAATGTTGTATATTTAGTTTATATTATGGTGAATAAAATGACAAATAGAGTAGCACATGTAAGAGCATAACATTTATTCCCTGGCGAGTGCATGATTAAACGTCGAGTTAGTAGCGACAGCGAGAGAATACACACCCGAAAACTACGGGGTGTTAGGACCCCCATGGTACACCCGCGCGCGCTTACTTCACATTTATTCATATGTATACAAAATACATATATGCGCCGCAACAAGTGAGGCGACACACGAGAACGACGCGTTCAACCCTGCCAGTCATATTGTGTATATATATATATACTTGTATATATGTATACATATACAAATAAATACGTATACATGTGTACATGTATGTATATACTGTCAAGCCCCCCTGTCGCGCATTTATACAAGTGACTTTGCAGCGGCAATCATCATAGAAATGATTTTTTTTTTTATTTTTATTATTTTTATTTTTTTTTTTTTTTTTTAACGACGTGATTACTCGCAAATATGTTTTGGAGTGAATTATATTTGTGTAGAATTGTATTTTATATATATATATTATATGTAATTTGAATTGATATTAATTTATAGTAATGAGTTGCGGTGGAAATAGTTTTTGAATGAATTAATTCAAATTTTTAAATATGACAAAAAAAAATAATGTCTTTCAAATAAATGATAATAAATATTATTATGAGAAAATTATTTTATTTATTATTGATAGGGATAAATATCATTTTTGGTTAATAATTATGTTTTTTTTTTTAATAATAATTTATATAATTATTAATAAAAAATGTTATTTATTATTAATAATTGTTAATATTATTATTAATAAATATTTTTATTCGTTATAAATAATACTAAATATTAATGTTAATGAATCAATATAATTGTTATTAATAATAATTGATAAAATTATTGATAAATAATTGTATTCGTTATTAATAATACTGAATATTATCATTAATAAAAAAATATTTTTCTTATTGATAATAATTAATATAATTATTAATAAATCTTTTTATTCATTATAAATAATACTAAACATTATTGTTAATTAATAAATATAATTCTCATTAATAATTATCGATATAAATATTAATAAAAAGTGTTATTTATTATTAATAATAGTAAATATTATTATATATAAATAATTGTATTTGTTATTAATAATACTAAATATTTCATTAATATCATTAATAAAAAAATATTTTTCTTATTGATAATAATTAATATAATTATTAATAAATATTTTTATTCGTTATAAATAATACTAAACATTATTGTTAATGAATAAATATAATTCTCATTAATAATAATCGATATAATTATTAAAAGATAATTTTATTCATTATTAATAATAGTAAATACTATTATTAATAAACAAATATTTTTCTTATTGACAAAAATTGATATAATTATTAATAAATATTTTTATTTGTTACAAATAATACTAAACATTATTAATAAATAAATATAATTCTCATTAATAATAATTGATAAAATTTAGTATTTGATATTAATAATACTAAATATTATTATTAATAAACAAATATTTTTCTTATTGATAATAATTAATATAATTATTAATAAATATTTTTATTCATTATAAATAATACTAAACATTATTAATAAATAAATATAATTCTCATTAATAATAATCGATATAATTATTAAAAAATAATTTTATTTATTATTAATAACAGTAAATACTATTATTAATAAAAAAATATTTTTCTCGATAATAATTCGATAATAATTGATTTAATTATTAATAAATATTTTTATTCATTATAAATAATACTAAACATTATTGTTAATAAATAAATATAATTCTCATTATCAATAATTGATATAATTATTGATAAACAATTACATTTTTCGTTTATAATAAACAACACTATTATTAATAATTAAATTTTTTTTTCATTCATAACAAATAAACATTATCATTAACATCAAACTATTTTCATATCATCAATAAATATATTTATTAATTTTTTCACTTCTTTCGTAATTTTCGAAACATATTCATTTATTTATTTATTTATTTATTTATATATATACATATTTTTTTTTTTTTTTTATAATATAATGTTTGATATTTGTCTGAATGGTCGGCAAAGAACAGAGAACCGTCGACGTTTTGATATGCTCCCCAGGAGCTAGAAAAATTTTACATCATTAGGATGAAAGCAAGTCATTCTGTTGAAATTTACTCGATACATCGTTGTATATAAATAATATATACATGTAAATATATATATTTATATATTTTCTATACATATCTATATATAAAATATTTTTTATATGTATATACACATACACATACATATACTTATTCTGTTTCATTTTTTTTTCCTCGACTTTCTGAAGAAATAAAAGACTCTGTGCGGTTCTTTATATCTTTCCATTTAAAGCCACACACACACCTCCCACGAGATTTGATTTTTCATTACTTATACATATACTAAATATTTCAATACATACATATGTATATATAGATGTTCAAATATTCTAAGGCGGAGTAAGACCGGATTTATCGTCAGGATTATTATTCTCGAATATAAAAACGATTTATATGCATGTATATATTTATTTCTAAACTTCATTTCACATGTGTCGATTTTGCTTTTTCTCTATTTCAGATATCACATAATGTCTATTAACATCATTAAAATACATCACACTTATTTATTCTCAATAAAAAAAAATATTCTTTTATAAACAATCCAAAAAAAAAAAAAAAAAATCTTCACCACAATTTCGACTTCACATAATAAAATTCATCATCTATTTAATAAAACATAAATATTATTATCTAAATCCATCATACAATTTTTTTATCCACCCTTTAATAAATTCTTCAATCAAAAAAAAAATATTAAATATAAATTTATTTATAAATATTCCTCAAAGAAATAAATAATTCTTTATTTCTAAACACAAAACAATTTTTTTTTCTTTTAATGATATTTAAAAATCAATGCTACAATAATTTTCTTTTCTGCGTGCAGTCACGTGGCCATGGATAAAATTTAGTGGTCAGCCACTAAATTTCTCAGGTATATACTCAACAATATATATTCCGCGGTGCGTATATATCTACCTGTTAAAACTTGCTCCTCTCCCATTCTCGCTCTCTCATACTCCCTTTATATTTTTTTTCCCACTGTCTATAGGTACATACATACATACATACATACATATCCATATATACATATGTACATATATATAAACTAAAACTCTGAAAGAGAAGTCCAATGTGTATGCGCAACGCTCGACTTAAAAGAAAAGATACAAGATGAGGATGCGGGGGGCGTTTCTCAGTAGAGTTATTAATGGCTTTGACTTGGTTGCTATGGATATCCATAAGTCTTTGGTGCGGTGCGAAAGAACTCGAAAGATGAGATCCAACCGTGTGTCTTCGCGCCTATATATATACATGTATAAAACATTAAATATTGTATAAATCTATAATCTAAAAAAAGACAAAAAAAAAAAAATTAAAATATTACAAAATTTTACTTTAATTTAAAAAAAAATATATATTTATATTCATGCAATAAAAAATTATACTGATGTAATATATATTTTAAACACAAACTCGTGACTGACCTAGTGACTTTGTATTGATGGTGTAAAAATGAATAGTGGCGCAAGGATATAATATAATAAAAGAGACAATGAAGAATGAGGAATTGAAGTAAACGAATAAAAAAAAAAATATTTAGATGATAATAAAAAATAAAATTAAATAAAAGAACAAGAAATTGAGCGATGCCACAGCGGGCAGTCTACTCACATGACGGGGGGTCTTATATAAAAAAATATATATCTATATATATACATGTATATTTTTTTATTTTTTTTCGTTAACGAAAAACTTTGTATTATTCCTTCTTTCTTTTCTCGCCAACCGTATCTTTGCCAATCTCTTATATCCTCCCGCATACTGAACTATTCACTTATATATGTATTGTATATATATGTGTCTTATTATTTATATATATAGATGGATTTGAGAGTTGCTATACTGCGCAATTTAACTTCATCTCGACGATGCTTACCTTCGAAGCGAGACAAATGAGCGGCATCCGTCTGCGTCACCTGTCCGTCAGTCTGTCTGTAACTTAAACTTTCGACTTGTCTGGACTATACATTTAGTTTAGTTTACTATTTTATGTATATCTATATGTATATTACAGCAACAATAACAATAAAACATTAACTAGGAGATATATATTTGTATATATAAATATATGTACAGGTATATTTTTTTTTCTGAGTTCGTTTAATTTTATTTCAAATTATTTTCGCAAACAATTATTTCTTAATCGTTCGACTTTATTTTATTTTTTGTTTTTTTTTTTTTTTAGTCATTATATTTATCGTGTGTGTGTGTGTGTTTTTTTTTATTGTGTAGAGAGAATGTGAGTTTGTATGTATGCAGAGTATTTTTGTATTGATTTGTATGGATGTTGATGTGTTTGTGAGCGCGGTGGATGAAAATTTATGCTTGTGCTTACACACGACTGACTGGTGGCTCTGGTTGACGGATGAAAAATTGTTGAGAGAGGCAATCAACGCGCTTTGACGTGCTAGATGTGACTTTTGAATATGCCATGTACGTATGTACGTATTCTAAGGACATATAAGTATTTGTATATAGATGTATATGTGTGGATATAGTGTGTATGTGAGTGGAGAATTTTTCTCATTGTTGTACCGGCGCCAGGGAAAAAATTATGATTATTCAACAAAAGTAGTTATTTATTGAATTGTTTGTGTTTCTATTGACAGAAATTTTATTTTTTATTTTTTATTAATATGGCTTTATTTAATAGAATATTTTGGAAATATTATTGAATAATCAGTGTTTTTATATTTAATATTAATGGAATTTAAAATTTTAAATGAAGTTAATTTTTCCGGAAATAAATTAGATATTAAATTGTAATTATTACAATACGAAATTTATAATTTAATAAATTATTATTACAGATTTCTCAAAGAATATTTTATTTTATTGAAAAAAATAGTAATGATTGAAATTAATAAATAAAATTTATGATAAATAATTATCATCGAATTCAAGTTAATCTCATAGAAATTTATAACATTTCTTACATCAATAATAAATAGTAATGATCTAATAATAATAATAATAAAAATAGTAATATTCTAATATTAATAATAAATAGCAATAATCTAATAATAATAATAATAATAGTAATAAATAATAGTAATATTCTAATATTAATAATAAATAATAATGATCTAATAATAATAATAATAATAATTAATAGTAATATTTTAATATCAATAATCAATAGTAATATTCTAATATTAAAAATAAATAGTAATATTCTGATATTAATAATAAATAGTAATATTCTAATATTAATAATAAATAGTAATATTTTAATATTCATAATAAATAGTAATATTATATTATTAATAATAAATAGTAATAATAAATAGTAATGATCTAATAATAATAATAAATAATAGTAATATTATAATATTAATAATAAATAATAGTAATATTCTAATATTAATAATAAATAATAATGATCTAATAATATTAATAATTAATAGTAACATTCTAATATTAATAATAAATAATAATGATCTAATAATAATAATAATAATAATAATAATAATAAATAATAGTAATATTCTGATATTAATTATAAATAGTAATAATTAATAGTAATAATAAATAGCGATATTTTAATATTGATACTGAAAAGTAATAAATAATAGTAATTAATAATAAATAAACAATCGAAAAAATTGAATAAATAATAATTATTCAATATTTAAGTAAATAAATGAACTTAAATTTTCAACTGAACTTTAAAAATATCCCAATATATTATTATTCAATTTCTGTAATGTAAATTATATATTTATTGCGTTGAGAATAAATATTTATAGAATTGATCATGGCACGTGTACACATAACTATGTATATTATGTAGGTATATATGTATATATATAAATAAGAGATCCGGGATATACCCCGGGATCCGTCGCCTCAAGACTTGAGAAGTGAGACGAGTGTCAAGATAGACCTCGAGATTAAAATCTGAAACTGTCGTTCGGGTGTGACTCGATCGTCGCCTTTGCCTCAATGATATTCTTGTGCTTCGCTCCAAAGAATTCAAGGGACGTATACATGGTTTAAAATTGCTTCTGAAACAGAGATAGAAACTGTAGAAAAAAAGATCACAATAAATATTATGCATATATAATATAATATTCACTGATTTTTTTTTCTTTAACATAATTTTTTATTTTTACAATATATTTTCTTTATTATTTTTTTTTATTTATTCATATCCACTCACTGTTATTAACAAAAGTTAATTGTTATATTAACAATTGTATATTTAACTAGCTGCATAAATTATATTTATAGATATGTATGAATGAATATAAATAGAAATTTGAATTTATGTTGAAAAGTTCATGGAATATTTCGGAAGGAAAAATTATTGCTATGACGATAAAAATTGAAAAGAAATTTACAACTAAGATTAAAATTTATTACATACATACATAAATATTTATATTATGTAGCACACGTTTACTTTCTATTCAAATAAAATATATTTCTAATACAATAGAAATAGAGTATTGTGCAATTTAAATAAAAAAAAAATGAAATATAATATATACACCGCAGCCGCACTTTGTCTTCTCCGGAGGTCTTCAATTACTTCCGGTAGTCTGGTGTTCGATTACCATTATCACTCTTGACGACAGGCCTTTTACACGCCTCAAACACACCGGCGCCTCGTACTCGACAGCGGAAATTAGCACCCGCAGATACAAGTTCAAACTGGAAAATAAAAAAAAAAATAAAATAAAAAAAATGTATAAATATAAACACATTGAGAAATAAAGAAATGTATTGTGAAAGGGATTTCTGACAAAACAACAAAAGGTAAACGCATCAGTTTTACGATTTCCTCGCCGCAAAACACCCTTCAATTCTAACATTGTTATTTTCATCTATACATATATACATGAATGATTGCTAAAATTGTCGTTCATTATATCGTGTCCTAACTCATAGTGAGAAGCCGGATGC
Source organism: Microctonus aethiopoides (assembly GCA_030347275.1). Lineage (NCBI taxonomy): Eukaryota > Metazoa > Arthropoda > Insecta > Hymenoptera > Braconidae > Microctonus > Microctonus aethiopoides. Next base: position 2,737,015 of record JAQQBS010000001.1, read on the forward strand.
GGAAACGGAAAATAAAAATTATCTCTTGCTTAGAGAACCAAAATCTTCAATACATCCCCCAATAAATAAATAAATAAATAATTTACAAATAAATATAAAATTAAATTTTATTATAATAAAAATAACCGAAATAAAAATTTAATCCTGCTTTTAATATTAATAATAAATAGTAGGATTCTAATATTAATAATAAATAGTAATATTTTAATATCAATAATAAATAGTAATATTCTAATATTAAAAATAAATAGTAATATTCTGATATTAATTATAAATAGTGATATTCTAATATTAATAATAAAAAGTAATATTCTATTATTAATGTTAAATAGTAATATTTTATTATTAATAACGAATAGTAACATTCTAATATTAATAATAAATAGTAATATTCTAATATTAATAATAAATATCAATATTTTAATATCAATAATAAATAGTAATATTCTAATATTAATAATAAATAGTAATATTTCATTGTTAATAATGAATAGTAATATTTTAATATTATTAATAAATAGTAATATTCGAATATTAATAACAAATATTAATATTTTAATATCAATAATAAACAGTAATATTTTAATATCAATAATAAATAGTAATATTCTAATATTAATAATAAATAGTAATATTTTATTATTAATAATGAATAGTAATATTTTAATATTATTAATAAATAGTAATATTCGAATATTAATAACAAATATTAATATTTTAATATCAATCATATAAATAGTAATATTTTATTATTAATAATGAATAGTATTATTTTATTATTAATAATGAATAGTAATATTTTAATATCAATAATAAATAGTAATATTTTAATATTAATAATAAATAGTAATATTCTGATATTAATTATAAATAGTAATATTCTAATATTAATAATAAAAAGTAAAATTCTATTATTAATAATAAATAGTAATATTTTATCATTAATAACGAATAGTAATATATATTTCAATATTTATAATGAATATTAATAAATAATAGTTATTAATAATAAATAAATAATTGAAAAAGATGAAAAGATGAAAAATAAATACATATTTAGAAGCAGAATTAAATTTTGATTTCGCAATATTTTTAAATGGCAGATATTTGTTAATTATCAACTCAAAATATAATTTTTCAATTTCTCAATATACTTCAAAAACATGAAAGTGAATATAAACAAATAATCAAAATCGCATGTAAGTATATACATAACCTATGACCGAACATATATACATACATGTACATATGTATACATATGTATGTATACTATAGTGGACGTTGACGGGCACGACGATCGTGCGAACCAATTTAAATTTAACGGTCACGAGGGAGGTTCGTACTGGTGCCCGCCGAGGGCTCATAAACGTGCGCGCGATCGCGCACGCGGACCCGAAAACGGAGGAGTGAAAAGTAATTTATTGGCAGTATGCATTTTTTTTTTGCGGGAGCTCACGTCCGATCCAATAATACATACATATATACATATACATACATATAAATATATATATTTTTTACAGCATATCCCGTGCCACTTTGAGTCATATCGCATAAATGCTGCGGATACATATATATTTATATATATCAGCTATCGCGATATTTGACCCGAGAACAATTTTGATTTATCTCTACCTATTGGTATATATACAATTTGTATTTTTACTATATGTATACATATATATATGTATATATATATTTTTTCTTTCTATGTACATTGGAGTACTGCAAATGCTTCTGTATTTCGTTACTTTTTATTTTTCTTTCATTCTTTATTTTACTCTCTCGCAAAGCCCTCTCGCATATTGTCGCTTATATAGAAAACGATCAACTGTAAAATATAAAGCACACACAGCGGAAAAGATTGTGCATGAGTGCAGGGATCCATATAAGAAATAAAAGTATAAAAAAAAAAAAAAACATAAAGAGTTGGATATGGTCCGGAAGGTAAAATGGAAATCGTGCCGGTTAAAGGTATATAGCATTAACCAATACTACATACATATACATATACACTAACATACATGTACATATGTACATAACATTATACATATAGAAATAATATAGAACAATTTCTACACGAAAGAATTTTTCCCAACTTATATTCTTTTTATATATTTTCTTCCTAATAATCTTTATACTTTTTGCACACTACGTATTTTATAATATTCTCCCGGATTTTTTTCTTATACCTGTTTAGACTTGTCTGCCTTCATATATACAATACAACGTGTCAGCTTAAGACAACTCCCTACTGATCATCGTCCACCAACCATTACATACATATATACATATATAAAAAGCAGTAAAAGCTTCTCGCATATTGTGCATTGATGCTCTCTCCTCATTTCTCCTCTCTTGAACATTTATTTATTTTATTTTTTTTTTCCTCTTCACTCCTCTTACTATATATGTATAGTATTATATGGTGCACCAAACCGGCAAACCAAAGGCGAGGCAAACGAAACGTACTCAACGCGGCATTCGCTTCTCTTATTCGTTCCTCTGGTTTTCACTGCTCCCACCATAAACGCGCGATTGCGCCGCCGCCGCCACCGTCGTTGCCTCTTTCTCTATTGCCACCTCCTTCTCGCGTCCTCCTACTTTTATTTTGCATCTTTATCTTTTTTTTCCTTCCACCAACCAAATCTCTCTTTCTCTTTTCTCTCTGTCGACGACTCTGACGATGACGACGACTACGACGACGACGACGACGACGACGTTGACTCCCGTATACATTTTGTGTTGTTTCTCTGTTCTACTTCAAATTTGTATATAGCAAGTGTCTCACTCAGACGCGCACTCACTTGATCGCGGCCCCGTGTGTAACGGGCAAAATCTATCCCACTCTAATTCTATCTCGTGGCCGTCCGCTCTCTCTCGCTCGAACAACCTATCAACTCGGTGGATAGACGCGAGGTAACGGACGCCCTCGATTCTCTCATCCCATCGACCCACGTCCTTACACCGATACGGCCCGTAGCTATCTCACTGTGGTCGTGGCCGCAATACACGCGAGCGCCATACTCGGACTCCCATGCAACGGGTGTACAACAATATCAATCTGAATGTGTGTGAATATTTTTATTTATTATTTTTTTTTTTTT
>JAQQBS010000001.1:2759220-2775662 GCA_030347275.1 Microctonus aethiopoides
TTTGTATCTTTCGATTTTTCTCAAAAAATTCTCAAAAATACTACTCCCTAAAATACAAATTTTAAGCCTAGTTTCGTATAATATGATAATGATGGGTTATAACTTTTTTTGAATTTTTTAAATTAATTATTTTCGTTTTTTTTTTCGATTTTATTATTTTTTTTCTCAATTTATAGAGTATTTTATTTATTGTATACATGTATACAATAAATAAATTAAAAAAAAAACCCCAAAAATTTTCAAAAATTTATCTTTTGAACAGCTCGATAAAAAAATTTGAAAAAAATCACCTCACCCTATTTCGATGGGTAGAAAAAAATGCCCAAGTTTCAGCGAAATCGGAGATGCAAAGTTCATTGGTAGGATGAGTTGGCATGGAATGCCCCATATATATTCATGTAAATATATACATATATCTATACACCTCTCGGTGTACTCACATTGTGCATATGAATAGGTACATGTACGCGACGGGGTGTGATGCAGTATATGTTTGAAGGTATAGCGAATTTAGAGGGGGTTGAAATAGCCACGAAGGGAGGACAGATGGTGGGCGTATATCTTATTGCTTTGTACTTATACAAACGTATATATATACATTATATATACATAGGTATATAAAATGTTCTATAAATGCGCTGACGTCTCGTGCATATCTTTACAATGCGTATAACACGCTTTCGCCACCCCTTTATACTTTAATCGTATACATACATGTATATATCTGATGCAATTTGAAAAGGAGGCGCGCGCGCACGACACGTCCAGATTTCCTTGGCCACGCGAGCTGTCACTTTGATTCACGTGACCACATCTATACATGTATATGTATTTAAGAATACATAGCACACACGCGATGGATATTCAAGATAATTCCAAATCAATTTTGATCAGGAGTTTAATGTTGAAGAGAATAAAAAAAAATGTTTTGCATTTATGAAATAATTTTTTCATCACAAATATTTAATTCTGGCTTATTTATTAATATTAATAACAAAACAATCATGTTAAATTATTAATTAATATTTGACAGTATATAAATATTTCATTTTATTGGTGTTATTATTTTTTATTAATTGTTATTTATTAATTGAAGAGAATAAAAAAAAAATGTTTTGCATTTATGAAATAATTTTTTCATCACAAATATTTAATTCTGGGTGATTTATTAATATTAATAACAAAACAATCATGTTAAATTATTAATTAATATTTGACAGTATATAAATATTTCATTTTATTGGTGTTATTATTTTTTATTAATTGTTATTTATTAATTGAAGAAAATAAAAAAAAAATATTTTGCATTTATGAAATAATTTTTTATGAGAAAATTTTTCATATTGGTAATTTTATTTTTTATTTTTTTTTTTGTAGAGTTAATGAGCTCACGTTGGATCCTGTGTCAGGGCCACTAGGTCGAAAATAAATGTACAGTAACATTGAAGCTAATTCGTGTATTTTCATCCCCTTACACAGTTAATGGTGCACGCATGCTATTTATACAATTGTATGTACTCACAATATGGATACGTATATATTATATACGTATTGTGTGTCTATACTTGAATGTTCGTTGATGATCGAGGGTGGTTATAATGTCGAGAGTGAAAGAGTGAGATATAAAATATATAAGGGTATATAAAAGTATGTTGAAGGAGTTTTGGATCAGTTATGAGAAATATACGAGCGAGCAAAATGAATAAGGAAATGAAAGGAAAGTAGAAGTAAAAGATAATACACAAAAGTATATCAGCTTTAATGTTTCTGAGGGGTGGGACACACTTGATTATATTATATGTATAAAAGAACTGTCGCAGTCACATGAGAGAGTAGCAATCAGTATTGACAACAACAACAACAAGAACAACAACCCCTTGACTCTTGTAATATAACCAATAGTGATATGGGTATGACATAATTCAGACAAGTCTCATAATTTTTTTTCCCTCCACAAACATCTCTTGATCATTTATCAAAAATCGCCAACTAAAAATATAATTTCAATGTATTTATTTTCATAGTTTTCTATGTAGTATTATTCACAAAATCATCAACAAATTTATATTTATATCAAACAATGTTACAATGGGAGAATTAAATGTTGGAATAATTTATTAAACACAGAAAATATTCATAAATATACAAATATAGATCGCGATGAGATTGCGTGAGTTTACAAAGCAAATGGCTTGAAAATAACTGTGTGGTATATGCCCTGTGGCATTTGCAGTGCAGCAGCAGCAGCAGCGGAATCACCAGAACAACTAAACAAGGGAGAAAGGGAAAGAGTGAAAAAGCAATTGAGGGAAAGAAAACACACTCGTTTGCCTCAGGGGTTAACTTTCAATGCATAGCGATCAAACTTTCTACACACACACACACACACACACACTTCTAATACTATAAAATACTATTGAAGAAACAAAACGTACTGAAGAAAGAAAACATATACTGACATGACAGGAATAAAATAATAAAAAATAAATAAATAAATGGAATACAATGCAGAAAGCTATAACAAAACGTTGTATGTTTGAGATTTTAAAAATTGCAACAGACGAAAATATTGCACAAGAGCAATATGGAGAAGAGTTGAAAGAAAAACATTAAATAAAACAAAAAAAAATAGTGAGAAAAAATGTATACATGTGTATATAAATGGAGATATAGAAAAATGGCATTGGAGAATGATGGGGAAAACAGGCGGTATAATCGATGCGGACATGTGCAGTTCCCTTGGGGTAACTCAGCAACCCCTAACTCGCCCAAACCTATTTATACAACAATGGTCTATACACCCCCATTAACCATCATGTAGACCACGCGGTCTATGGCCCTTGGTCGCCATATCTTCTATTCATTCTTGACAAAACCCAACGTCGTTGTTTTTGAATAGAAATTGCGCGACAACAGCGCCATTGCACGTGCGCCCTCTAGCGGTAGCGTCACTCAAACACACGGGCTGTGTGCTCTTAAGTTTATTTTTGCATATACAATTAAATCTATTATAAATTTATTAAAGTGGAGAAGCAATGTAAAATTATTTGTATAATAAAAAGTTTACTTAATGTTAGTACATAAAGTGCAACATAATACGTTTTTTTTTTATTATTTATAATATGTTTTTAATATGATTTCATCAACTGCGAATGAATATTATATGTATTAATTCTTTATCTATTTATTTATTTTATAATGAATTGAAATTAATTGTTAAGAAGAAATTTTTTTCTACAGTTTACGTGAATTTAGTAAATTATAATTTATTTAACGATAATGCTAATTTATATCTTTTAATAGATATTTATAATTGAGTTCCTGGCTTGCTAATAATTGTAAAATTGTCAAGGGAACAAAATTTATAATTATATTATTTACAAAATTTTTCTACTGAAATTTTGAGCTTGAACCAAAAATTAAGAAAAATATAATTCGCACTAAAATCTACATTCATATTATTTAACCATGCACATATATATTCAATATATACATATGTATATACTATGAATATATTTATTAATCATAGAATATTCAAAAGTTAAATCTAGTTCGTTAAAGTACATTGATTGCCTGTCTCAACAATTTTTCATCTGTCAAAAAGGCGTTATAGTCGTCTACACATCAGCATAAATTTTCATCTACCTCAACACTAACACACTTATGTCATACACATAGACACCCACTACTTTCTACACATAATCTGCTATACACATGGACATGCATGTGTAGAAGACCAGCTGAAAAGACCGATAATCCGGATTTTGGATTAACCTAAGTCCTCCAGCAAGTCAACTCCACATCTCCACAACTTCTTATATACATTACATACATACATATCTATACAATAAAAATACATTCACTATTTTGTCCACACACCAATACATATAAAATCCAACAATTCTAACCATGAAAATTAAATTTAAACTCATTAAACAAATAATAATTAGAATAATTACAGTAAAAGATTAAATAAGACTAATTATAATAATTTGCCACACATTTTTCGCACCTCAAATCAATTAATAAATTATATTAAATCAATAACTCAAAGAACAACAATAAATTCAAACTATTTAGATAATTTATTTACCGTAAAAAAAAAAAAATTCTTGATATAAAGAGATAAATATGCTAGAAAAATTGAGAGGGTTGTTAACTGGGGCGTGATTTTACTAGTTTCAAGCATAATAATATAAGAAGAATCATATAAATATTCGTATGTACATGTGTACCTATATATGTTTGTATATGTATACATATAGTTAAGGGTAAGTTACCGTCGAGACCAAAGCACAATCGCGCGTTCGACACGTGTACCGCCACGTGATTCTCAAGCGCGTTGGACCGTGACACATTCACCCCACATACAATTCACCCCTGAGGGTGAGTGGGAGAAAGGTATAGTAACGTAGTACCAGTAGAGTATAGTGGTAACTTTCATTCTCAGTCACATGTAGATCAAACTCCATGGCTTTATTTTAGCTATCACTTTATCATCTCACTATTATAAATTTTCTCTTCAAAACACAAACTTGCATCCCTCAACTTCTATTATAGCTATACTCCATTAAATATCCCCATCAACTTCTAGTAATATTTATTTCCCGAGTCGAAATTTTAGCGCTTTTCTAAGTCTTCTACTAATTCCTTAAACGGCAGTGTAACAATATTTCTCTTCAGATCTCTACTTTTCACGTGAATTACATGAAAAATCAGGAGTAAGAATTTGGGAAGTGGAGGTAGGGAAGCAGAGTAAAGGTATTCGGAAGTAAAGTGATGTCAAAGTAGTTAATAATATGAGTTTAGACTTAGGCTGGAATCTGATTACTGCTGATTAAACATCCTATGACAACTCGTTGATCCACCAATTCTACTTTGAATCTAAGGAACCTTTGATAATTTAGAATTGAACCTAGTTTGATGCTTTTTACACCCAACACAACATTGTAATATTTTATTTCATAATAAACTTAGACGAAAGTTCCTCCTTTGCGCCTGAAAATTTAAAATTTGGTAATAAATTACTACTTCAGGGTGTTGTATTTTCTATTAAAAATATTTCTAAACAACATTCCTTGCTCCTGAAGAACCTCCCTAAATGCCAATAATGAAGTTTAAAGTAGCATAAAAATTTCGATTCGTTTTACCAATGAAATATTTGTATAAAAAATAATTTTTCATATCTATTCTGTTATTTTTATACTACTTTATTGGATGTATTTAAAAATTAATTGATCAATTTCATAGGAATTAATATATATATATGTTAGACCGATTTGAAGATGATCCTAAAATTCCCAAAAGAATTGATGAGACTATCTACCACTACCATTACGTATACTATACTCCTTTCGTTCTTTCATGAGGGTTCGCAAAAGGTCTTTTACAACACCAGAGAGAACGAGAGAGAATTTGTGCATGAGGGGCTTCAAACACACAACACATTTATATCCCAAGGGATGGTTTGTCCCAGCAAGACTCCCAAGGGAGCACAGCAAACCGTTCCTCTCTTTTTCTACATTGCTGGCGCCCTCAGGGTACACGCGAACGCCAACTCACATCTGTTTCTCTCCTCCCTCTCAACGAGTTCATACTCGTCACTTTATCGCAACATTTCTACAACGACTTACTTTCATATTCTTTTTATTTTTCTTTCATTCTATCCAACTCCACCCCCATCACCAACGAATCTAAATCAACAAAAAAATAAAAAAAAATAAATAATCAAACTAATGTTCCTTATTTTACAATAATTATAATCAGGAAGAATAAATTATAAAATTTTTAGCTACATTATTTATCTATTTCTTCTCAATTTTTTTTTTCTCCCTTATATACTTGGTCTTCAGGGACTACTACAGATATATCCAAAACTGCTTCAGTCACAACACACTGATGTATATATATACTGCACCCCCCTATACTCTTGGTTCCCTCCCCCGGGGCGGAAACACATCAAAATCGAATTCACCAGATGTCCGATACATGAATCCCCTGGATTTTTCAAGGTATATAGACATTGTAACGATGTTAGAGCACACTGGGTGCCAATAACCAAGAGACTCATGTAACTCATGCTCGCCCTCTTTATATATAAATACATATACATGTACATATGTACATATATATTTATGAAATAAAATAAACATGTATGTATACATGTACTTGTTATGAATGCAATATTTTTTGGTTTCCTATTCTCTTGATGATTCCCTTCATTTTTCTTCTTCAATCACGATGAACGACACGAAAAATCCTATAATATAATTGAGAATGAAGAACGAAACAATTGTATTTGGTAATAAAGCGTGTAACTACTTGGCTAAAGAGGGTGGAAGTGAACACAGGAATATGTACAGGAGTATGTATAGATGTATAGTAAAATGGTAAACTTGAAGTTGATGAAGATAGGGTGGGTGCCAATGAAACACAATTACATCGAATTAGAGAGTCATCCGGAAATTATATTTGCCACTTCCGTCATACTAAATGTGGTTATAGGAATTTTTGTAAATTAATATTGTATGAAATGTAAAAAAAAAATGAGGAAATAAAATTTTATTTTGATAATTTGATTTTTTTTTTTTGTGTTTAATTTATTTGGGATTTTATGATTTTTTTCATTTGTTTATTTATTTAGGGGATGGGGGATGAAGATAGGTAGTGAATAAATTCAGTAGATATTTTTTTTTTTTTTTTTTTTACGGAAATACGAGGTGGTTTATTATAATAATATTTATAATTGTTATGTATATGGTTGTTTACGAGGGTATTTATTTTATAATGTTATGACATTGTTTGTTTATTATACCCTCGGCATTTACATACACACATACGAAAGGAAAATTCCATTCTTATTTTTTGTTTTATGTATAGTTCTGTATTTTTTTTTCAATCTTTAGCTTTGTTTACCCTTTTTTTTCAAATAATGTTAGTTTTTATTCTGTTATTTATTTAATTTTCTTTTGTTTATTTCACCCATCCTCAATTTCATCTCACTTTTCTCTCATCTGTCGTCCACAAATTCTTCATCATCTCTTATATTTATTTGCATTTCATTTATTTTATTTCGAATTGCATTTAATTTATTTATATGCTTTCATTTTTTTGCATGAGTGCATTATTTTATTTTATTATTATAATTTTTTTTTTTTTCATATTTACATTGTTAGTCATAGCTCTCAACAAAAATCTAAATTTATTACACACTTCCTTTCATCATTATTTATTATTTATATGTATGTATAATCAATCAATGACAATTAGTACAATTTAAACATATTCACGTTGTGATTTTTTTTCAATTTATATATTCAATAATTTTCCCGCACAATTTTTTTTTTTTTCATTTCATTATTTGCAATTAATATATTTTCCTCGCTTTAATAATTTTTTTTTTTTTAACTTTGTAAATTGTAGTGAGTTCTCGCGGTCTGTTTTATTTATTTTTTTTATCACCCATTGATTTTTTTTTCTGCATAATATTTAAACATAATATATATATGTATATACATGGATGTATATGAATTTTGTGTATATATGTGCCAATTTATATCACTCATGACTGTTTGTTTTGCCACTTTATTTAGATTTAATTAATTTATTCATTTTTTTTCTCATGCGCAATTATTATTTATTGCACGCGCGAAATAAAAAATTTATCTACAGGGATTTTATGATAATTAACGTTTAATTATAATCAACAATAGAGGAGAAAGTGGAAAATACATATTACACGATAGATCATTTACCAAATTTTATACACAATTATAATAATAATAGAATTTTTTTTGTCTAATAATAGTAATAATATTGTTTATGAAAATCATGATAATAATAGAAATATAATAATACCATTTTATGACAATAATATTAAATAAAAATGTCATAAAAAATAGGCAATAATAATTTTATAGCAAAATAATAATCAATTAGTTATAATATTAATAAAATGAATAATAAAAAAAATTATCCAAGTCCCAATTATTTTTTTTTTATTTTCTACACTTTGAGGACAAATTTATAAATTTAATTTTCACCGATAGAAAATAAAAAAAGAAAAAAAACAACGGATTTAATTCCAGACTCGGTTATTTTTTATTAAATTTGTCAATCATTAAAAATTTTCACTCAATTTATTTATTTTTTTTTTTTACTTTTATTTCTTGTCCTTCAATATTCATGTGCTTTTATTGTATTATTTATTCGGCGCACACATTAGACAACTCACATTCACAGTCACTCATACATATATACTCAAACACAGCCACACACATACATACATACACGCATATTTAATCGAGTCTGGATGAATTGCGAACTATATAGAAATTAATTAAACATAAACTCGTTCTACCAAGCAAGTCCCTCGCTCTGCATCTGGTGTTGTTGCTCGGGGAAACCACCACCACCACCGCCTCCAGGTCCACCACAATTTCCACCCCCGCCTGGATTACCCTGTCCACCACCTGAGACAGCAAAAACAAACAAACGAAAAATATAAAATAAGTTGTCGATGAAATAATTGAAACAAAAAAAGTTGAAATATGAAATAAAATGAAAATTCAATTGAATCAACAAAACTGTCAATAATTCTCAATTAATTAATTTATTATACAAAGATTTTGATGCAAGCTCAAACACTAGTTGGTAAATCAGAGTTTTAAGTTGATGTATAAAATTAAAAAATTAATATAACAATTTAATAGGCACATGAAAAGTAATTTTGTATTCAAAATTATACAAAAATTTTGATTTAACTAAAATTGCCAATAATTTTCTATGAATTATTTAATTGTTCAAAGATTTTGATACAAGCTTAATTATTAATCAATAAATCAGATTTTCAAGTTGATGTATAAAATTAAAGAACAAATATAACAATTTAATAGACAAATGAAAAATAATTTTGTACTCAAAATTATACAAAGATTTTAATTTAACTAAAATTGTCAATAATTTTCTATTAATTATTTAATTGTTCAAAGATTTTGATACAAACTTAATTATTAATCAATAAATCAGATTTTTTAGTTGATGTATAAAATTTAAAAATGAATAAAACAATTTAATAGACAAATGAAAAATAATTTTGTACTCAAAATTATACAAAGATTTTGATTTAACTAAAATTGCCAATAATTTTCTATGAATTATTTAATTGTTCAAAGATTTTGATACAAACTTAATTATTAATCAATAAATCAGATTTTTTAGTTGATGTATAAAATTTAAAAATGAATAAAACAATTTAATAGACAAATGAAAAATAATTTTGTACTCAAAATTATACAAAGATTTTAATTTAACTAAAATTGTCAATAATTTTCTATTAATTATTTAATTTTTCAAAGATTTTGATACAAACTTAATTAATAATCAATAAATCAGATTCTCAAGTTGATGTATAAAATTAAAGAACAAATATAACAATTTAATAGATAAATGAAAAATAATTTTGTGCTCAAAATTATACAAAGATTTTGATTTAACTAAAACTGTCAATAATTTTCTATTAATTATTTAATTGTTCAAAGATTTTGATACAAACTTAATTACTAATCGATAAATCAGACTTTTAAGTTGATGTATAAAATTAAAAAATGAATAAAACAATTTAATAGACAGATGGAAAGTAATTTTGTTTCGCAAATGGATGTTGATTATTTTACTAAAAGTTGTCAAGTGTACCTGTGGGTGCTAGGAACTCGCCAGGACTACCGCCCGTCGGTGGCTGAGGTCCCTGACCAGGAGGTCCCGTGAGAAATTCCGGGGGGCCGCCCGCGGCGCCCGGTGGTGGATACTCCCCCGCGACAGCCGCCGCTGCTGCCATTCCCGCTAGACTAGCAGGATCTAAACCTGTCACAAACAAATTTGGAACTACGATCAGGCATAACATTGCACCAAATTACCATCTCCGAATAATCACTCACTATATTAAATTTAAAACACTCATTATTAAAACAAACCAATTAATTATTTTTAAAATAATAATTTTTTTATAAAATTTTATATTAAAATTTGGATATTAAAAACTCACCAGGATTACCTGGACCAGCAAATGGCGGTCCATGTGGATGTGGCGGTGGATGTGCACCAAAGAATTCATGATGAAAACCAACTGGTCCACCGTAACTAAATTCAAATTTATCCGCCGGAAAATATGGAAATCCTGGCGGTGGTCCATCATCACCACCTAATGCACCATGATTAAGATTTAATGGAAATCCGCGCATTTTCCTCGAGCCATTGAAGAATGGACTTCTTCCCATTGTAGTCAATTGCTTCAATCTACGTTCTTTACTCCTTTTATTTTGAAACCAAACCTGTCAACCATATAATTAAAACAAAATAAAAAACAATGATGATAAACAAAAACACAAATATATTTTTGCTTCTACAATACAATATTTTTTATTACTATTTTTTATTTACTAGGTGTATATATTACCTGTATCACTCGCATTGGAAGTCCAGTCTCTTTAGCAAGCTGTTCTCTGATGTGTCTCGTGGGTTTTGGCGTTGCTTGAAAAGCCGTTTTCAATATTTCCAATTGTTTGGCTTTTATCGTCGTTCGTGGACCACGTCTCTTCGAACCAGCACCCCCATCACCAGCACCACCCCCAGCACCACCGTCTGGACTTTTATTCTCGGTTTGACTATCCCTCGTTTCGGGATCACCATCCAAAGAACCTAAATCCCACCAATCAATTAAAAAAAAAAATAAAATAAAAAAAAAAATCAACAAAACGAAAAAACAAAAATTATATTATAAATAAAAATCCTTCAATTCCAAAAAACAATACCAAAAACTATATCCAATAAAATTACTCCATAACGAAAAATAAAAATAAAAATAAAATAAATAAACAAATAAACAAATAAAAAATTCTCATCATTTACATAAAATTAATTTCACCCTTTTTTTATTTATAAATACTAAAAAAAAAAAACATTTTCTTCTCTTATCATTTAATTTAAAATACACTTTATCAATAATTTATTTCCATCTTAAAATTTTCTTCATTTATTTTTCTTTTTTTTTTTTCTTTTTTTTTTCAGCTTTTTAACATATTTCCCCTTTTATATTTTTCATTCACAGCGTGTCATGTATATGTATATCCGTTACCCATCGACGCGCATCACTATAACAACTGGGTTATAGGGGTTTGGCAATAATATCATCCTCCCTTGTGCATCAGGGATTATTGCCACAAGAGCGAGGTGAAAGCTATACATATACATATTATAAAGAGAGCACACGGCGATAATCTGTTCGAGCACGGGATAGGTCTTAACCACGGGACAAAGAAAATGTTTGGACAGTGTCACGCCACACAATCAAAGAGTGAAACACCCCTTGAAGACACCCTTAATGCACACCAGCATAACCGGCTGGAGAGCATTTTTACCTACCCCATCTCTCACTTTTTCTCTCTCTCTCTCTCTTTCTCTCTCTTTCTCCCTTTCTTCAATTCTTCCTCCCACCCTTCATCTGGGGGAAATTATTCGTATATGAATACATATATTATGCTTGTGAACCGCTTACAATGCGCAGCATTTTTTTTTTTATGCGGCAGAAAGTTATATCATGTGTATACATAAGCGAAAGAAAAACGAGTGAACGAGTGGTGGTAGTCTCCATTGTCAGCGAATTTTTTTTTTTTAATTCCCCTCTTGAAATAACGAAGAGGGAGAAAAAGGCAGGAATGAGAATAAAAAAAAATTGATAAATAAATATTATATTGGTGAGTGTAAACTGTATACAAGACTTTGAAGACTTGCAAATTTATTTTTTAAATTATCACGAATATTTATATTATTATTTGTAAATATACAGATTATTTGTTTATAAAAAAAGACTGGAAAATTGTGAGTTTGTAAGTAAGTAAGTAAATAAATAAATAAATAAATAATGTTTGATATCTTAATAATCTAAAATGGTTATGAATATTTAAATGTAATATTAAAAATAATAGAATAATTGAAAATAGTTTTGATAAATTAATTTTATTGATTAGAAAATTGAAATTTTTTTGTTTTTTTTTTTATTTATATAAATATTTTCATTTGAAATATTTTTTTGTTGTGCGTTGACTGAATTAAATATTTTTACCTTGATCCTCAGAGTCCTCTTGTTTACAGGAATCACTACCAAGAGGTAAATCGCCACCGTGACCGATTCCCTGATCGCCTGCACTGCCTGGTCCCAAACCGTGTGATCCTAAATGACCAACACCAACTCCACCGTGATGATGATGATGATGATGATGATTGCTACCATCGTCGTCTTCATCTTCTGATGCTGAACCCATCAATGAATCACTACCTGCCGGCATAATCGGCGATTCTTTTACGAATCATCGACGAAATAAATTTAAAATTAACCAAAGAAAAATTTTATACTAATTTTCTTTAATTTTTTTATCTTTCATTTAGCATAAACTAAAATAAATATTATCAATTACTAATAAATATAAAAATTACGTTGAATAATAATATAAACACAAATTATTTTATTTAGCATAAACTAAAATAATTATTATCAATTTTAAATAAATAAAAAAATTAGATTGAATAATAATATAAACACAAATTATTTTATTCAGCATAAACTAAAATAAATATCATCAATTTTAAATAAATATAAAAATTATATTGAATAATAATATAAACAGGAATTATTTTATTTAGCAAAACTTGTAGAAAAATAAATTGAAATAAATATATATTATAACATTTAAGAAAATGTAGATGGTTCATTGGGCTAGGGGAATGATTTCCGCTTCGAGTGCGAGAGGTCCCAGGTTCGAAACCCGGAGGTGCAAAATAAAAAATTATTTTATAATGTTTAAAAATATATATACACACCTACATGTGTAGGTAATATACATTTAAATAATTATTTATCGGTATAAGTTTCATTGAAAATAAGTTGTGGAAATGATAATGACGTTTCTCCTGAGGGGGTCACGACGTTTAGGTCGCGGTTATATACGATAGAAGGCCGGCGTGTCTTTGGAGGCCCATCATCATTCCCACTACTACTACACTACTACCTTCAACAACACGAAAATGAGAGAGAAATGTCCGCGCGGGGGTTTATATGCTTGCGGTATTGCTTGTGGTCGGCTGTCGGCATGCGACAAAAGAGAACCCGCTGCGTAACGTAACGACCCTCGTATTCGTTTCACGGTTACAAAACCTCACGAAACTGAGACACCTATATACAAGTATATACTCATAAGATGTATGAAGAGAGAGAAGTTTTATATATAAATATATAAGAGCGAATGAAAGAGAAAATAAAAATGAAGTGAGAAAAAAATTTTTTTTAAGTATACTCGCAACAGAGAAAAAAATATATTGGAACTTTTATATAGCTATGTTTTATATATATATATATATGTATATATGTAATATATAGGTATATATATATTCTCGTATTCACGCAAGCGTGTCGATGCCGACGGGTTTCATGCTCTGTTTTTTTTTTTTTTTTTTCTTTATTATTATATATAATGTGATCTCGCCCTGATTTTTTTCTTTTTGTTCATGGGACAGTTTGTAAACGAAGGTGAGAGAAGAAAACGAGCTCTTTTTCACCCTAGCGCCTCCCTTCAATGATATCCGCGTGTGTTTTTACAGCTTGCATACGCTTATATGTATAAATATTCGTGTGTGTATATAAATTTAAACTCGTGTTGAATGTTTCGTGTGCCGACGGCCACGATCTGATATTTAAATAAAAGTTTTTTACATGTGTATATCTATGTATGAATATGTATTTACATACGTTTGGAAAATGTTTAGACATTGTGTTGATAATGTCAACTTGAAGAAAAAAAAATTAAATGAAATTTTTCAGTGACTTTGTAATTTTATAATTCATATTTTTTTCTTTTTTTTTTTTTTATATGTATAGAATAAAAATAAATACTTTTGAATAAAAAATCGAATAAATGTATACATACATTGTATGATTTTTATAGATATTAATTTAATAAAATCACAGAAGGAATATTATTATTCGGTAATATTTATTTTTAAATAAAATAAATCACAGAGAATTCACAATTAAATGTCAGAAAAAAATAAAAATTCCAAATCAACGCCCGCCAATATTTATGACTTTAAAAAAAAAAATAACAAAGTATCAATATTTTTTAAACCGAAAAAAAATATTATATAATAAAACAAAATAATAGAATATACATATATATGTATATATATACTTTTATATATTATTTTTTATTTTCACTTCGTTCTCAATTTATAATTCCAAGTCGTAAAAAAAAATTTTTTTTTATTTTTTTTTTTTTTTTGAATACATGTAATAAATTAAATAAAAATGACGGTTTCAAATACACACAACAGTAACCGACTTTATATTAGTGAGATCATAAAACGTCACGCAATTATAGATCATTGAGGTAAAGGATATATAAAATAAATGATATATAGACTTAAAAAAAATAAATAAATAAATAAATAAATAAAATATGTATACAAATACACAATCTAAAAAAAAAAAAATAAATATAAGGAAGAAATATATTTCTCTAGCAATAATCATTGAAGCGTTTTCTAATCCTTTTGGTGCGCTCCTCTGAATAATGGACTTTACTCTGAGTGACTTTAAACCGCGTGCATGGGAATTTATTTCTTAGTTTCCACATGAATACGCCGACGGGGAATTGCGAGCGCGCGCATGTCGACTTACCATGATGTCCATGAGCATGATGGACGTCAGGCATGGGCTTTCCCGACAGGTAGTCCTGCTTACAGACAAACTTGTTGTCATCGAGGACATAGAGCTCCTCACCAGTACTCAGCTGCTTTCGACAGACGAGGCAGGTGAAACAGTTGAGGTGGAAAACCTTGTCACGCGCTTTTCTCACAAGATCTGTGGGACATATACCTTGGAGGCATCCATTACACTTTGTACCGTATCTCCTGTAATTCAAACAGAAAAAAAAAATATTTAATTAATCATTCCAATAATTCATTTAATTATTTAATTATTTAATTATCCTTAATTTATTTATTTATATATTATTAATAAATGTAATAAGTATTTTACTATAGTATGATACTTTGATTTGTTTATTAACACATTAAACAGTAGTTTTCTGATGGAGAAAAATTTTCAAACAGAAAAAAAAGAAAAAACAATATTTAATTAATTATTCTAATTCATTTAATTATACTTAATATATTATTAATAAATACAATGAATACTTTACTAGTACAATTTTTTGATTCGTTTATTAACACGTTAAACAGTAGTTTTGTGATGAAAAAAAAAATTCTTTAAACCATAAATAATTGTGAATAGATTTTATAATTAATTATAATAGAAATGTGATTTTTTTTTTAGTGTATTGGATAATAATTTATATAATTATATTATTTATTTATTATAATTATCATTACGGTTCAATTAATGTTATTGAGATTAAGTGAAAGTGGAGATAAAGTAATTGCATTATTTGTTGGATCGAAATCAGAAGAAAAAGGGAAAAAAATATAAATAAAAAGTTGTGTATGAAAAAAAAATTTTCAACGCCAATTAAATTGCCATTATCAATTCATAATATCGTGAGATATATACATATATACATATATACATAGCAGTGAAGTATATACATATGTATCTGTACAAGTAGTAAATATTTTTTGACGGTGTAGTCACTTTGCTGAAGGTATCATTTTTTTTCGCGACTCCGTCCCACAACTCATCTAATTACAGGAATTATTTAATTAATTATAGCAATTAGTCGTGGCCATGGCACATTCGGTGGCTAAATGCATATTACTAAATCTCTTCTTCTTCCTTTTCGTCATCTTCATATATACATTCGCATTATATTTCTTTTCTTTTATTTTGTTTTATTTTATTTTTTTTTCCATCTGTCTTTTATATTTTATTTTTCTCTTAACTATGAATTTTTTTCTTATTTTTATTATCGTCGTTTCAACGACATGCAGTTGAACTACAAAAATATATAACGACGCGTCGTAAAATAAAAAGTTATTAATCTCCTATAAAACAGCAGCAACAAAAAATAATCTTAAAGATACGAGAACTATGAAGAAAATATTAACAATAATAATAATAAGCAAAATTCAATGAAAAATAAACCATAACACATGTAAACCTTCAACGTAAAAACTTATAAAAATTAAAAAATTAAAAAACGACAATAAAAAACGAAATAATAATAAAAAATAATTTTCCCAAGAAAAATAACAAGTAAAAATAAAATAACAAATTCTGCCTGAATAACAATATTAATATTCAGCCTTAATAGAATTATTAATATTTAGCCTTGATATAACTTATAAAAATTAAAAAATTGAAAAACAACAATAAAAAACGAAATAATAATAAAAAATAATTTTCCCAAGAAAAATAACAAGTAAAAATAAAATAACAA
>JAQQBS010000001.1:2780925-2791926 GCA_030347275.1 Microctonus aethiopoides
ATAAAATGATGACTTAAAGCCGTTGGTAGAGAGGTAGGCAAAGTATAAAGTCGTTTTCCATTTCAGTTTCATTCCGGCAGTCACAAACGTTTCGTGTTATAAAGTGTGTGTTGTTTTGGTACGTTTTGCGCGGTTAATTTTTTAATTTAATTTACTGTAATTAAAGTTTTCATTATACGATTACAAATTGTACATTCACATATATATATAATGATAAATAATAATAAATTCTAATTAATTAAAAATTTTTTATTAAATAAAAACCGATGATTTTTTTAATAAAATTTTTAGTTTGATTTTTATTTGAATTTATTAAAGAATTGCAAATGTAAATGAGTTTTAATTATTATTTTATTATTATTTATTCACTTTTTTTATTTATTTGTGGATGTATATATTTTTTTGTTAATTGTAGAAAGCAATAATAAAAATAATTGATGAGTGTGGAAAGTGTTATTTGAATTGTTGACTTCAAATAGTTTACTTGAAGAATAACCTGTTGATATTTTTTCCTACTTATAGTTTGTTGAGAGAAAGGCAAGAAGAAATATATATCCGTGACTACCAATTCAATCAACGCCGTGAATTTGCGAATTAAATAATAATACAACAAACATATATAACACGTGAGTAAATAATTATATTTATTTATTTTGATTATAATAATCTTTTACTAAATAATATTTCACTGAAGAAAATCGTCTGAATATAATTATGTATTTAATTATTAATTGAATATTCAATAATTTTCCTGTATGAATATTTGAAAAATTATCGAATTAATAATTGAAAAATATCATTGAATATTTATAGTAAATACTATAAAAAAAAAAAACATGCGCAATTTGTAAATATGCATAAATAAAATTGGCGGGAAACGGAAAAGATCATAAAAATTTTATTGTTCACTATAGCAGAGTGTGTAATATTCATAAATTAAAATTGTTTTTTTTTTCTTACGTATGTTGATGTAACGATAATGATTCAAGTTGAAAGAAAGTAAGAAACAATATTATTAATTAATAAAAATAAATAATAAATATTAACGACGTCGCAGGAAGTTGAAGTGAAAACAAGTTAGATCGAATGTACAAAAAAAAGAAAAAAAAATAATAATATGTACATCTATAAATATTCAGAATTATTAATGTTGTTTCGCTTTTAAACAGGGAAAAACACACTTATACAACAATCAGATAACGTATAATTAATATGATGGACTGAATGATTACTTAATGTATATTAACTCTTAATATTTACGCATAAACATAAATTAAATTTCCGAGTTACATTAAATTACCCATGAATTCACCATAAACTACCATTGATAATATTTAATTCAATACCATCATCTTCATCTAAACAATAAATACCACTAAATAATTTATATAATAATACAAACTTTCTCAATAGTATTATTAACAGAAAAAAAAAATCATTAACAAGAAAAGTAAATAGTATTTCAAGACACTCCCTTTTTTTTTTCTTCATTAAATTCATCATGGAATTATTATTGAAATATTCGTGACATTCTTCAGGTCTCAGACTCTACTCGAAAGGATCGAACATTGCGATATATTTGTGATGTTATTTCATTGTGTATAATAAAACTGCAAAATATCATGAGAGACCAAGAGAGAAAGAGTAAAACTTGATGACCTCGACTTGTATGTATATTGTATATACATACACATATACATTTGTATAATATTATATAGCTGATGTGGCCAAACTCGAAATGGGCTCAAGCTGATTCTCTCGTTATATTATTTTTCCCTCCCATCGATAATACTTTTTTTTTGTTTTTTTGCTTTTTCTATTATATTATATATGCACGTGCGTTTATATAATACATATGTATACAATCGCCATTTTAATTTTATGTATATATTACAATTACAATACATAACATTACGTTGAGTCAATCTTATTATTCAAAGAGAACTACATATTCAGATTTAATAATAAATAAATAAATAATATTTAATAATAAAAATTCTGTGGGCAAATGCAATATGTAAAGTCGATTAAGGTCACTTATATATGTAAATATATATATATGTAATAAATTATGATGATATAATTATATTATATAATTTATGAATTATAAAAACCCTTATGAATATATATTTTTTTAATTAATTAAATCATTTGTTTCTTCTTCATTTATTTTTTTTTTGTGTTTGAATAATTTTTATTCGGTCGTGTTTTCAAATTTAAATTATTTTAATACAATTGAAATATTTTTATGGGTTATTATACGTTTATATTATGCATATGTTTGTTATAATGATGGATGAAGAATGGAAAAAATAAATAAAAGGAAGTAATATACGCAGTAATATTTATTAATATATCCAATCACATGTGCAAGGTAACAGTTGGTGGCCCGAATAATAATTAAATTGGATGTATTATTTGTTTGACCATGTGGTGATCTTTTAGTTCCATCTAGCCAACTGATGTTTATTTGTATACAAACAAGTGTGTGTGAGTGTGTGTGTGTATGTTTATATATTTATATATGGAGAGAAATATATAAAGAAAAATAAAAAAATTGTGATTCGAAGCACAAAAGCGGACGAGCGATGCTACTGATTGCAGCATGACTCGTTTGTGCGCATTGTTATAGTCAAGGCTCAAGGACTTGAGCATAACACGTACATTACTTTATTTTTTCACTCTTTAGTTTGGTTCTCACTCTCTCTCACTTGAATCCATAATTATTGCTGCAATGTTGTAAATCATAATAGCTATGATAGATATTCTGATTACACAAAAGTTGGAATAATGAAGAAGAAAAAAAAAACACACGATAACTTTGGAATTATTAGCTTGGAAATTTTTATTTGTGATAAGAGAAGGAAATAATAATTTAATTTTGTTTACTTTAGAGTTAATTTTATTTAATGAATTATTAAAATGAGAATTTTTTATTATTTTTCATGCGAGATTTTTTTTTTTTTATTTTAAATTGTGAATGAATAATTTATATTGCCGATTTAAATGATTGATTGTTTAAAATAGTACGGATTTAAGTGGATATAATAAAAATATTTATTTGTTTATAGAGTTAATTATAATTAATGAATTATTAAAATGAGAATTTTTGATTATTTTTCATGCGAAATTTTTTTTTTATTTTAAATTGTGAATAAATATTTTATATTGTTGATTTAAATGATTGATTGTACAAAATAGTAGGAATTTAAGTGGATATAATAATTGAAATATTTATTTATTCAATAAAATAGAAATTTTTTGATTTCTCTTAAATTGTGTGAATAATATTTAATTTTTTTTATATTTTTTGTTTCGTGCTATTGTATTATTATTAAACACTTTCTACTTAGCATATTTTATTGTCATTGACATCGAACGCGGTCACAAATGGAAAGTCTTCTTATTATATCCTCAAAAAAAAAAAAATAAATAAATAAATAAATAAATAAATAAATAAAAAAAAAATCTCGTTGAAATATTTTATATTAAATTCAATAATTTATTCTTTCTTTCATTCTCAAAATAATTTCTTCAAATTATTCCCCTTGGCAAATATTTGTGTCACATGTACCCTTCAAAGCTAAAACCCAATTAAAATCAATTACTAAAAAGGCTATAAAAAAAAATTAAATATAATTGTGCGAAAAATATTCCAATAAAATTTTCATCACAAAGAAAATTTCTGCAATTCCATAAATAATTAATTTATTATACAATATATACATCTACAAATTTTCTATATATTTTCTAACAAGCTATACCTCCTTGAGCTCTTTTATAGTAACAATTATCCAATGCATTGTCCGCCCTCAAGTTTATATTTGTTTATCTAGGTCAAATTCGTTCTTCATATACGTATAATATTTCTCAAATAAAATACAAGAAGACAATTACGTGAAAATTACCAAGGACTATAATTTATATTGATATACATACACATTACACATCAATATCAAAACCAGTTTCACTCACTCTCTGAATAAATAATATCAATATAATTTTGTTTCCCCGTAAAATACATTCGAAATAAAAATAAAATTTTTGAAATAACCAATTTAGATTTATTTTATTGATTCCTCTTGGGGTTACAATTCGTTACAATCTCTCACCTTCCTCTTTTCCTTACACCTTACAACTATAACTTAACCTTATCCTACGTAAGAAATAACCAATTTATATACAAAGACATATATCCCTTTATTTTAATTCATTTCAAGTCATCAGAGTATTTCCTTTTTTAATTTTTTAAATTTTATTTTCTTTTTTTATACTTGAGGATATAAACACACCTTGGCGTGATGAAGTGCCATCCACTTCACGTAATCCGTATATAACTTTCTCCATTACACCTGCGTTCTTACCAGGGTCACCTCGTACCCTCATTTACTAATTCTCAACACGTAAACGTAACATATAATATACTTTTAAAAAATTTCAATGACCAGTCCAAGGATTAAAAAAAATGTATCTAAAGAAAATATAATATTCAGAGACAAGATTAATATCATTATGTATATGATTGATGATCTCTTTATATATTTAATTCAAGTATATTAATTTAAAATTAGGTCAATGATAATAAGCATAATGTTTTATATATATATATATACATATATAATATTTAACTATACTATAATGACGTCAATATGATCGTAATAAAGATGAAGTTTATGATTGAGGAAGTATGAATAGGTCAATGTGATTCTTAGAATTATTCTGACAAGAAAAAAAAAAGGAGGAAAATATACAAAGAAAATATTTTTGAATGATAAAAAAACGTCGTTGAATGAAAATAAAGAATTTACATAGAATTTTATGAAAGTCAAGAGGATATGTAAGTACTTGTATAGTAATAATTAACGTTTACATTTGTTTATAATATACGTTTCATTTGTTTATTATAATATTTATACATATTTATATATTAAAAATTATTTGTTTAAATAATTTATAATAATATAAATATGTATTAAAATAATATAATAATATAAACAAATAATTTTAAATAAACAAAAAGTAATAATAATAATAACAATAATAAATTATAAAAAAAAAATTTTTTTTAAATAAAAAAAATATATTATAAATATAAATAAAATACTCTATCATTTATTTATAATATTTTGAACAAATAATTTTGTTTTAAAAAAAAATACAATCTTTTTTAGAAAAAAAATTACTCATAAAATAATTTTGATATTTGTTTAAATAATTTATAATAATATAAATATGTATTAAAATAATATAATAATATAAACAAATAATTTTAAATAAACAAGAAATAATAATAATAATAATAATAATAATAATAATAATAATAATAAATAATTAAAAAAAATTTTTTTTAAATAAAATAAAATTACTCATAAAATAATTTTGATATATGTTTAAATAATTCATAATAATATAAATATGTATTAAAATAATATAATAATATAAACAAATAATTTTAAATAAACAAGAAGTAATAATAATAATAATAATAATAATAAATTATAAAAAAAATTTTTTTAAATAAAAAAAAAATATTATAAATATAAATAAAATATTCCGTCATTTATTTATAATATCTTGAGCAAATTATTTTGATTTTAAAAGAAAATACAATGTTTCTTGGAAAAAAAATTACTCATAAAATAATATTGATAATTTCAATAGACTTTTTGCAATGTATTAAATTTTTTTTCTTATAATTATCGCTTGACACTTTCAATTTATTTTCTGTTTTTATTGTTTATTATTTCTTCATTCATTTCTGGTACGTGTGTATAAATTTAATGTGAAAAAAAAAATTGTGTAAACGAAAAAACGAAGTAAATTATCAATTTGTTCTATTGAAAAAATAAATTAAGACATACTCAAGGTTATATACAGTCTGCAGAAAACTCTGAGTCATATTATTTGCAATAAAGTGGAGGGTATAATATAATAAAAGTGGGTAAAACACATAACCATGTCGACGTGATGATATTTTGTAATAAAATTCCTATGGGTATTCGTCATTTGCGTCGAGGTAAATTAAGCAAATACGGTTGGACAATTGCGAATGATGAATAATATAATATTTAAATTCATTCATAAATATAAAATCATTCATTTAATCATAAAAAATTTTTTTTTTTTTTCATATTTTTTAATATTATATTTACAATTAAATATGTGTAATACATGATTCACTAGAGTAATTTTGCTCTGTGTACATTGAAACAATTCTCCTTAATACACATGACGTATAAAATAAATATAACTAAGATTTATTATGGCGATGATGATGATGAAATGTGAATTATTTTAGATGACAGGAAACTAAAAATTGGGGACAATTTATAATAAAACTAACACAATTTACTTTTAATGTAAAAGAAAATTTTTTAACATAGATAATTTATATTATATATATACCATAATATATACTGTATGATTCTTCATTATTAAAAATTTAGCAACAATTTGAATATATATTAAATAATTCATATTTAATTATTTTTCTCACTTGATTAATTTTAATAATATTAAATATTTTTTCAATTATATTTTTAATTACTATCATCGAGTTATAAATTATTGCAGTTTAGTATTATTATATATATACTGTTATAATATAATTTTGCGTTCAAATAAATTCGCACAAACTGAATTTAGACGATCAAATCGCCCTCATGACGTGCAAATTATAGCACGTTTCTATATCAAAATAAATAGTAATGAAATATCTTGTGTCATTAATAGTTCTGTTGCAAAGCATTGCGTTACTATAAATAAATCAAATATTTTATATACATAATATAAACATAAATTAAGAAATTATTTCAATTAATAAAATTTAAATAATTTACAAAAAATAAAAAATTCAATTTAAATTAATCTAACAAAAATTATATCTCGATATTAATTAATAAAAAACTTTGAATTATTGAATATTATATATAAATAATATAAACATAAATTGAGAAATTATTTCAATTAATAAAATTTAAATAGTTTACAAAAAATAAAAAATTCAATTTAAATCTAACAAAAATTATTTCTCGATATTAATTATTAAAAAACATTTTTTTTCTTTATTAATAAAATTTATCTCTGTTTATATATTTAAATATTTTTATCAATTTTAATAATATTAAAACATTATTATTTTGTTTATTTAATTTTATTAAATATTAAAATAATTCCAACACACTAAATTTCAAGGTTTTATTTATAATTTTATTCAATGTGTATATTTTTGTCCAGGTATCACGTAAAAATATTGTGCAATGGGTTACGGCTCAGAAATGGACGGCTGTGGCCGTTTTATGAAATATTCCTTGTTCTTCGTCAACTTTATCATCTTTGTAAGTATTATAATATATATCTAATATCATTAAATTATCCGTGAATTATATTTAATTATACAATTGCCCACACATACGTGCATTTATTACGTAGGTTTTATCATCATCAAGGTTATAATAAAAGTTGTCATTCAAGTTTATTTATTTTCTTAATATCATTGCCAAGGTGTGTATATATATATGTATATGCGAATGCAATTGATGTCATCATATTTCAAAGAAGATCATTGAAATATATAAATTAATGTTTATTTATTCTCATGACAATAAAAAAATTGATAATTAATTTAATATTACAAATAATTTAAAAGAAAAATTATTTTATAGATTGCTGGATGTGCTGTGACTGGTCTCGCAGCATGGGCACTTGTTGATAAAATTCCCTACATCAGTGAACTTGTGGGAAATGATTTGTTGACCGGTGCTGTATACGTTCTTCTTGGTGGTGGAATAATTGTTGCTGTTATTTCTTTCTTTGGTTGCATTGGTGCATCACGTGAAGTTAAATGTATGCTTCTTACGGTGAGTTTTTTAAATAAAATTTATTGAATTTTATTTTTATAAGAGATATTTTATTTTTATATTTTATTTTATATTTTATAAGAGATATTTTATTTTATTTTTATTATATTTTATTTTTAAAGAGATATTGTTATATGTAGTGCTGATATGCAATGATAGGATAAATAATTTATGTTAAAATTATGAGAAATAATTTATGAAAGGGAATTTTATATATAAATTGTTCTTTTTGTTTTTATTTTATTTTATGATGAATTTTATATTATGTATTTTTTAATGAAATTATATTCAGACAGAATTTTTGTCGTATTTATTATTACAGAGAGGAAGAGAAAATGAAAAACATTTAAACAAATTTTCACGGATACATTGTAAGCCGTCAAGAAAATAATTTTTTACATTTAAATATTTATCTCATGGGACAATAATTATAATTATAAATTAATGATAATGTATAAATTATTATTTGAAATAAAAAAACAAAAATAAACTAAAATAAAAAGCGATTTTATTCAAATCGTTTTTATAGTGTTGTTTGTTTTTGATTTATTTATTTATTTATTTAATTATTTATTTGACTTATTTTCTGTAGATATAACTGAGAATTTTTTATGTAGCTATATTACAATGTTATTTTAATATTCAATCATTATTAGAATAGATAAATATTATTACTCATTTATAATTAACAATTTGAATTATTATTATTAATCAGTTTGAATAATTTTTCATTTAGATACGCAGTTGTATTTTATTTTTGTAATATATATTTGTAATTGCCATCAGACATTTTATTTATATTTAGTATTACAATTTTTCTAAAATTCATTGTGAATTTTATGCTTTTGAAATAACTAAATAAATTAATTCTCAAATAC
The DNA here is from genome assembly GCA_030347275.1 of Microctonus aethiopoides. NCBI lineage: Eukaryota > Metazoa > Arthropoda > Insecta > Hymenoptera > Braconidae > Microctonus > Microctonus aethiopoides. The sequence goes on from JAQQBS010000001.1 coordinate 2,789,663, forward strand.
CAATATTAAAAATAAAACATAATTTATTTGTTTATATTTTTCAGTACTTCATAGTATTATTAATACTATTTGTAACGATGTTGATTGGTGGTGTGCTCGGTTACGTATTTCGTGGCAAAGTGTTGGGAACTGTTGAACAGGAAATGAAAAATTCGATGTATCTTTATGACAGACACACAATTCGCTCAGCATGGGATACTACTCAACGTACTGTAAGTTACAAATCCAAGACAGAAAACTAAAAAAATAATAATAGCAATAAAATAGAGAGTACAAAGATGAGTTTGCATCTTTAATAAACATTGTGATATTTATTTCATCATTATTTGTGTAATAATAATTTTTTTTTTTTTAAAAAGTGATTTAATTTTCTATTTTTGTTCTTGTTACAATTTAGCTTCATTGTTGCGGTGTTAAATCATATCGCGATTGGAATTACGTGGGAATTAATTTACCAAAATCATGTTGCCGTGAAGCTCAGCCTGGAAAGGTAAACAAATTAATTATAATTTAAAAAATTATTTATTTGAGTATTTAATTTAATTTGAATTTATAAATTAATTTGTAATACCAACTGTTGGTATAGCAGATTCTTATAATTTTAATGGTTGTGTCGGTAATAGTGATAGTTGAGAAGTTAAATTTCTTCTAATAAAAAAATTATCAAAAATTTAAATATTGTAAAAACGTATTTTGAATTATTAATTTTAATTTGTGAAATAATATGATTATAATTTTTGTGATTATTAATTTTGTTTTAGTATTTTGATTGTAATATTGGGTCAGATACGCCAAATCCATCGAACACATACATTGATGGATGTTTAAATAGTACAACGTTGTATATAAAAAAACACGCAACGACGATGGGAGCAGCGGGAATTGTAGTGGCGTGTCTTATGGTGAGAACAATTTTTTTCTTTTTTTTTATTATCAAATTTTCATTTCATTGAGGAATTTATGTGTAAATATATTTATATTTATTAATTTTTTTTCTTTGTTCATTGTTTAGTTCTTCGGAATGGTCTTCTCGTGCGCACTTTTCCGAATGATTGAATAAAAAACAAAAGTATTTATCTGAAGTTCATTCGGATTCTTATTCAGCCCCAAAGTTTTTTTATCATCGATTGCCATGAATGAAATTATTGTACAAACAATATATAAAAATGAGGAGAAAAAAGTCCTAAATTATGATTCGCACAAGTGAAATTGTGAATCACTGATGTATATTCCATATATATTTCGTACTGTCATTTTTTTTATCAATCAATTCACATTACTACGCTATAAATTAATTCAAATCAAAAGAATGTTATGTGTAATTAGAAAAAATGGAATGTGTACATTATTCCCCAGTTATTAATATTATTTTAATTATTATTTTTGTTCTTCTACGTAGCAGCTAATATATTATATAACTAATATTTGAACTTAAGTTATGATTATTTAAAATCAAAAGAATAATACTTTCAATTTATTAAGAGACGTTAGATTTATTTAAATAATTATATGTCTTATTAAATGTAATTGAATTTATTCATATATTTGGGTATTATTATTATTTTTTTTTTATCTGACAATATAAAATTTATTGTCATGATAAATGTTACCAACAATCAGTGTGCCTTCAAATATACAAATACGTCAGATTTTTTAATTGTATTTTCCATACAATCCAATTTCATTTATATAAATAATAAAAATCTTCATTAATTAATTCACGTTTTTAATTTTTTTCGCCAATTTAATTTTTAATTTGACCTAAAAAACAATTTTTTTTCTCTACTGTTCAAGAACACAAATTGTGCATTACGTTGATTGGAAGGTATTGCACAAAACGATAACTTCCGATTTGTTAATTGGAAAATTTTTTTCCATTCCATTCACGAATAAAATTAAATATAAAAAAAAATCAATATTTTGCAGTAAAAAAATTTCTATCATTTCTAATAAACATATAAAAATTTATTTGAATATTTAATTAAATACAAATTGTATGAAAATAATTTTTTTCAATTTTTATAATTTATAAAAAATGACATTTGTGTCGTTCCTGAGAGCAATGCTCTCAGCAGGATCATACACAAGTGCGCAACACCCGGATGAAATGGAGGGGGTGTTAGTACCTATAGGAAGGACTGTGGTTCAAGTCAATACTGTATTATGTAGCCTGGGCATTCATCTCGTGTGAGTATAATTGAAATAAATAATTATTCTCACATTCCACTACAAAAAAAAAAAATGAATATTCATATAAAAAAAAA